>SRMA01027393.1:420842-573342 GCA_007224835.1 Danionella cerebrum | reverse complement strand
TTTCATTCATATTTACATATGTAGCACGCTGTAGCTCAAGTGGCGGAAAAAAGAGGCAGACTTTACTTGCGGTAAAACCTGTGGAGAGGGTGATTGCCACAGAGTCTATAAGGACTTTAAGGCTGACAGGCCGGCTACAGAATTGTTGAGTTCTGTTGTCCATGCATGACTGTTTCTACACCCGTAGTATTTTTTACAGTAGGTAAGAAATTCAGTCTGAGTTTATGTCAATCTTAAATGAAATCTCTCTAGTTAAACAGCTAAAAGTGTATAATATACAATTTCTGAAGCCTATAGAATAAATATTACACCCCTCTAGACTAGTAGAAGAGCATTACCAATTTCCCCCTTCCTCCCGCCACAATCACCCTCTTCAGTGCAAATCTCTGCAGGCAGTCAGTACTCCCAGAGCGTATATAATACCAGTGCAGGTTTGCATCGGGTTTACATCAACAAAATCCAACCATGTCTGCCTAAGTACCTGTTCCTGGGGTAATACAGCAGTTATTGAGGCTTAACTTGATTGGCTAGTGGGAGGGGTTTGGGCGGAGGTTGGAAAATGTGAGCATTTTGAGCTGCCAGACATTAAATATAGCATGCCTAAACATGCAAGAATGAAGGTATGTGCAAAAAAAATTTTGGAAAAGTAAATATTGTAGAATGGATCCCTTTTAATATTTTACTTATTTGACATATAGTTTTTTCAACTGGAGTAAATGCGTGTTTGTTACAAATTGGGACAGTGTGAAAAGGGGCATAACTATGTGTGAAAGAGCAAATAATGGAATAGAATCCAGTGTTCACTGTGACAATATCCAGGTTCAACATTTTGTTTAATTAAAGTTATTGAATTCATTTCAATAGCTCAACAAAATAAATCCAGAAACAGAAAAAAACAGTTGAATTCCCAGTTTGGGGTGTTAACAAAGACTCAAAATTAACATTAACACATTTTTAGAGATTGATCAGTTACCTTTAAACAAACGCCAACATTTTTCTTCTACTTTTCTATTAGGTTAATAAAGTGCCGCTTGTTTTCTTTTATGTAAATGGAGAAAAAAAACTACATTGCTAAGCTACAGGATATCTTCAACCGATATTCAAAGTACAGTGTGCTCACGATTTTAACCTTTTGCCAAAAAAAAAATATGAGCGAGAATACTTTCACCTCAATGTTTCCATGAAGCTTATATCATTTCAGTGCTGTAAATAAATGCTTAAATGCTAAAACTTTATTTAATATTTTCTAAAAGAACAAACTTTTTATTCCACCACACTTCCCTGTTATTTCATGTTAATTTAACATTTGCTGCAAAAAGCTGTAGCTGTTTAAAGTATTTAATAGAGCCAAAGAAATGAAGGCGACTCCAGGAAACACGCAATAAATATTATGTACTGGAAAATGATGAATGACATTAAGAGTGTGGTAGAATGAAAAACTGGAAACTCATTCAAAAAAAATGCCACGCTTTCAACACAAACTGTGCTTCATAGGTTTAGAACTATGCATGGGTTTCGGTTAAGTGTCAAAAAGAGTTCAACTTATGCTTTGATAAATATATATTTGAGTGTCCATATTTAATTAAAATACATTAAACGATTAAGGAAATTCAAATTACTTTCCTCTTTATATTGATTTCAAACTGCAATCGACCCAAAACAATCTTTTGGACTTTCAACGTAGAAGCAAACTGAATGGCACACAGTTTAGACTGCAATGACCTAATATCAGCTGGAATAGATTACAAGAGCATTAAAATCCAGATAAACAGGCGGTGTCTGGCAGGCCTGAGCGGTCGGCTGATGTCATTGAGTGGTCGAGGTTAAAACGCCGTCAGATGGGCTTTTGGGGCGGAATGCTGACCCATGCTGCTTTCCCCAAGACTAGAAGAGACGTTTTGACGAAAGGTCAGGCTCAAGTTTCAGACTTCCCCTCCCACCACCATAGAGAACAGTAGGTCAAAGGTTAGATACCAAGAGACTCATATTAAAGCTCCAATCTTCAGTCAATCAACACGTAGTTAAAAGAGCTCCATAACAAGCTTTAGATTTAGTTCTCAGTGAGCTAAAGATTTCTGCTGCCGACAGCAATCTAACTTTTGAATAAAAAAAGGGCAAAATGTTGAGTTTTTGACTATTTATCCATTGCTAAACACGTGTACTTAAATATAATTGCAATAAAAGTTGCATTTTTTAATTTACCCCAAATGTACAAAATTTACAAATATGTCCCTGTATGTTTGTTTTTCAAAAACAAAAAAAACAAAAACCACATATATGGTTTTTCAGTGATTTTAATAATAGTATTTTCATATAGTAACATACAGAGAATACTCACACTGGATGATTTTGAGAATAAATTTAGACAGTAAACTTTTAGTGTTAATAATGAAATTAATAGTGTTTAATTAAATTTAAACTAACACTAATGAATTAAAATTTATTAAAAAAATAGAGTTAAACAGTAATTATTTTCTAGCATTTCGTCTGAAATAAAAATGTAAAAGTGGAATGAATTTGATACATAATGTCCAAATTTTATAGAAACTCAACTTTAAAAAAAGGCAAAAATGTAGCTGCGGGCTACTTTTTTTTACTAGTTACTAGGGGTGTGGCACAGTATATTGCAATACAAAATTGTCACAATATGTATCATTCAGCTACAAGGAGATAATGTCTAGGAGCTGAAGCTTATTTGCTTCTTGGAGTGATTGTGGTTCTAGTCACTTCTGAAACTTCTTTACCTTGTCTGCTTGTTTTAGGATGATTGTTTCAGAGTAAATATATATATGTTTACCCGGGAAAAATCATCCTTCACTCACATTTTAAACAAGATCATAAAATTAACTCTCGGAGTAAAAAAGATAACTTAATGCAAACATTAACACTGCCCCCTGGTGAATGGATGGTATGAAATGCTCTCATTCAAATCAAACTACACCCTAGCCTTATTAGCTTTGTGGTCTCAAATGTTTTTTTTGTCAAATGATGGATTGTTATACAAACAGTTGAATATTTCAACAGTTTAATGGTTGGTTAAAAAGTGTGTAAAAAAATTGTGATGCATATCACAATGTAGACATAATATCGAGGTATGTATAGTATCATGAGCAGAGTCACACCCCTACTAGTTACTCAAAAATCTATTCTAAATAACCAATAAACCTTTAAGATATTAATCAACTATAACATATTCAGGTTAAAGCTACAGGTAACTTTCCTGTCAAAACAGGAAGTGCCAAAATGAGCCCAAATATAACCCGTTTATTTTTTCAAATGAAGTAAATGGTACAGGTTACAGTCTGCAGGAGATAGAGACCAAAGTATACATGTAATCATCTTAAAAAAGTGTTTTGAGGGTGTTATGGACCTTTCACATGAATCACAGACAATGCAAAGCAGAGACATGAGAGGCATTTGTTAAATACTTGTTGAAATGGAGAGCTTTCAAAGCTTGAATCACTTGAATAGCTTTCAGGAGTATTTTGAGAGTCGTTACTCAAAAGCGGGACAGAGGCCCCAATGCGATGTGCTCCTTCAGACGATTTAGGGGCTTCTGGGATGTCTCTAGCCTAGCCTCATGACACAGCCTTGAATGAACAATGGTCTGGAGTCTGTTATGATAGGGTCTGTGCACCATTCACGGGACGCTTTAAACACAGACTTCTGAAAAGTTTGCAAAAAATAACCATTTTTGTTTATTTTTCAAGAATAAAAGTTCCCTTTTGGGACAGCCGTGAAGAATGCGAATAATTCAGGGGGATCCTGTAAACAAAAGGAAGTCCAGAGCTCTATAAGGTTGAAACGCAATCCAATAACAAATTCTTTAGTAAAATGTTAATGTGAACTTACGCTATCTCTTTATGTTAAAATTCCAGAAATAGTGTTTTTACAGTATTTTGAGTATGTTAATGATGTTAAGATAAGGATAACTTTATCAGCTTTTGCCAGCATGATTAATGTCAACCACTTCCAAGTGAATGCAGCTTATTCTCAGAGGCTAGTGATGGTAGACAGATATGAGGTTAAAATGAAGCTTTGCAGAAGTAAGTAGAACTATAATCTTCAATACGAATTGATGATAGACTCTGCAAGCAGTAAGGTTGGGATATAATGGAACAAATTACAATAAATAAATATAAAATGGGTAACTGTAAAATAAGCCACATGCAATTTTTCGTGAACTATTTGTGTCCAACAAAGAAATATAAAACAGGACAGCAAATAATACAGCTGCCACCTTTTCTCCCAATGTTCACATACATTTTCTGTTTGTGATGTAACTTCCTGTTCTATCTCAAAACAATAGGATTCTAAATATTGTTTGTATTACAATCCTTGCTTATGTCCTGATACATCGAGAGTTTTAAGAATTTGTCAGAAGAGAGGAATGGAAAAAAGAAACGGATGCTTTCGCATGTTACAAAGCATTTTGGGTCATTAGGTTGATTTTGAAGGTTTGGATTTGGGAGAACAAAATCTAAATCTATGATCCCTGAAATCAACCAAAAAGAAACAACCAAAAAGTTAGTTACTTTCCAGTTATGAATAGGAAACTAGTTGTAACTCTTCCAAGAAAGCTTGTAGATGAGCCTCTTAAAGTCTTTAAATCTGCATTTCTCTAAACCATCTCAGTCTCTTGAATAGAGGATTAAAGAACAAGGCGTGATGCTTCTCTCTCTTGGAAAAAGACTGAGGTTTGGGCCAGAACAACACTGACCATTGTTTCTCATTGAAAAACCAAGCCCAATCCTCATCCATGGTGTTTGGTTACCTTCTTTCCAGGTGGTCCCCATAAAAAGGCAATGTTCAAAGTGAGAGCCAGCGAAACGTGGGAAGAAAACATATTGCATTTATTAAAAAGTCTATGAATAAGGTCTTCAGTGTGAGAAATCAAGATGTGCAGCTGCGGAGAGCACTCTTCTTTAGACACAACAGGAGAACTTGGTGTGCAAGTGCTGCCCCTACCTGCTGTGTCGAGAGCAGCTTTTCTCATTCAATCCCTTCCGGTTGGGGATTATAAAGCCAAGGTAACATCACATTAGAAAATCAAGGCCAGATCCACACCTAACAGCTTCCTCCTCCACAAATGGCTCAAGGAACGACAAAAATGTCCAAGACTTCAAAAAAGAGACCATTTAGGTGGCGAATACAACCCTTCCTCTTAGCCCTCAGTTTCAAGGGCAAAATTCTGTCCTGGGGTGCTTCAAACCTATCACCTAAATCAAACACATCTCGAGCATAAATCTAATAATGAATAGTTGAAACTTCCATTCAAGTTGGTTGAGGTAAGTTGGAGCCCCTCCTGGATTAAACTTGTGACTGTAATTGACCTTTTGAAGGTGTTGGTTGCAAAAACAAGCTAGCATCTGCTAACATTAGAAGCTGTGTTAGCACTCCCAAGCTAAAACGTTAAGACGTTAAACCTTTAGCATTGATAAAGTAAGTTAATTCATTCTTGTCCTGCCCAGTTTGAAGTGGGTTGACCATGGATGTCTCAGAGCTCGACGTTGAGGATTTCCCATTTAGACAGTCACTGGTAATCACCTACTTTTTACTTATTTTCATTGTCCCATGCTTCCCCCATTGAACTTCTGAATTTAACCAAAATTTAACAAAAATCTTGCTGCTTCATTACAAAAAAAGCCCATTCCAATTCCCATTGAAAATCATTGAGCAGTTTGTGACTTGCTAGACCACATTAACTTGAATATGCTGAAATACATTTTCTCCTTTTAGATTAAAACAATGAACAGATCAGATAGTTTGGAACAAATGTACAATGAGGTTCAATGCTTTTCATTTACTGCCGTCGCACCTCAATCTCATCTTTTCATGCCCCCTCTCACTCCCCCATGTCTATTATTGACCTTTACCCATCCCCCCACTTTCTCTCATATTTCCTTTCTTTCCCAGTACAAGGCCAGCTTATAGCTGAGAGATTGGTTCTGCAATGACAGCAGGCTTGGCTCTGGATCTCATTAAAGGAAGAGTTTCATTAGAGTCTTTGCCACAACATTACACCAGAGACACTCTTCACACAAACTCTTAACCAGATTCTTTTTACAAAGCTGAGATTGACACTCTCATAAAAAAGGAGAAAGGGCCTAGAATTCATAGAGCAAGCTGACCGCTTCCCTCAAGATGGAAGCTGACAAGATGACTTTCTTTGATGATGACACTAATGATTACCAACAGGCCAACATATGGCTCAAAGGGATCTCTGTGTAGCTCGATGGAGGCTGTGCAACGATGGCAGTGAGTCCAGAGTGAGCCCCGTTGCCGTCTGGACGGGGGCTTTGAGGCACACAGGCAGGTTTTGTGGACTTTAATCAATATTAATGTGATTTGGACAACAGCCAGCCATGTCAAGCGGTCAGGGGTTCAGACTTTGATTTGAAAAGAGACCATCCACAGAGCTGAGAAATGAAAACTGCAGAGTTTTGAGATTCCCATCAGTACTGTACATAAAAACCACATGACTATTTACTTTTAACCTTGTTACATGAAATGAAAACAGCACTTTTTACAAAATGAACTCAGATAAACATGTTTGTAATAGCTGGTAATATATGTTTAACTATAACAAATGAATAGTCACCTGACACATAAAAGTTCCAATAGATCTTTTTTGTTGATCCAATGGATTCGCAAATGTTCACACATTTTTAACCCTTAGAGTATTTTATCTATTTATTTACATAAATCACACATTTGCACATTTAACAGAATATTATATAGTTCATATTTTTATACAAAGTAATTAGGTATTTTAATACAAAACAATTTTTTGAACCTTATTGTTCTGAGATAGAAAAGGAAGTTGCTTCACAAACAGGAAGTTGTATCATAACTAGGAATGGAACCTTGCTTCCATAGTCTTCTGTAATGGTTTATGTTTAATTTTTCAATAACACTAGTGAACCTAAAATGTTCTCCATTGAAATAATTGTGTAAAACCAAGTCATAACTTGAGTGAAGACATAACTTGATTTAACCCAAAACAACACTTAAAAAGTTACTCTGGGAAATCATCCCGGATTCGCCACCCATTGTAGTCTCTCTCTTTTTTTTTTAATTAAATGCAGTTTAAAAAAACTTCTGCCAAAAAATCAATGCTCTCCTTTGTACATGACACCAGTAGTTGAAGCCAACTATTTTAGTATTAAAAGAGGATGTTTTGTTATGAGATTATGTTTGACAAACTAGAACCTCACAGTATGTGTTTTCCAGCTGATTAGATGGACATTATTACAGATACTGAGCACACTGATTATTTGAGGTTTTACAAACAGAATCAGTTTCTCTGAGTAAACCGTTAAGTACTATATCCTGAATCCTTCCTGAATATTAGGCATGCTATTCTTTCTCCAGCAAAACTGGATGTCTATAAGCATATAACACAGTGTGTAGTACAGTGTTTTTCAACCACCGTGCTGTGGTACACTAGTGTACCAGGGGATATCATCATATGTTCTGTGGGAAACTTTTAAATTTCACATAATATTTACCTGAAAATAAATTAATTATTTTCTGCAATTACCATATTGGCGTGTCCATGCTATGGTGGCTGGCAGAGTATTCATGTAAAACCTCTTCATATCAGTTAGAAACTTAATAAAGTTTGGTCTAGATACTGTATGACTGATCTGTAATCAGTTGTAAAGCAATATTTTTACAGGACCACAAATGGCACGCTACTAGATGACCCATATTCATAGACATTTATTGATAGATAGCACTGATTTGCTATAAGAACTCATGTCTAAAGCTTTTTTCCAGTCTCATTTTGTTTAGTTTGAAATTCAACCTTTTGAACTAAAACCCTTGCACACGTCAACTATTCGATAATAGGGGGTTGTTGCCATCATCGATTGTTGTAGCCATAACAAGTTAAGTCAAACAGAAAAAATGAAAAGGTCCAATGAAAAAAACACTGACAAGAGCCTTTTCCCACTTTTGCATCACAGGAAATTAACTGACAAAAGAAAAATGGGCTTACGGTGAAGGCCGTCCGGGCAGAGGAGTCGGGGCTGGATCTGTGAAAAAGACATATTTAAGTCGATATATTCAACCAATCCACCTAAAAAAAAATCCAGCGCATGCAGACAAATGACTCCTGGCAGTGCAGAGGATAGAATAACAAAAGTGGTCTCATCAAACTAACACCAAACCACAGTTTTACTTTCAAGGACGGTAAAGTGCTGAGTACTTTTATTGCACATGGCACCAGGGTTTACAAGAGTCTTTATTTCTAATGGATATGGCTGTTTGATAGATGTTTTTTTCTATTACATTAAAATTATTTGCTGTGTTTACTTCTACTACTTATGTTCAGTTTTAAATGACACTCACCAAACTTGACAAAAAGGATTCCTGTGGTAGAAACTGTGCCATATGTGTTGATCGCCACACACTGGAAGTATCCGGTGTCTGTAGTGTCTAGATTTCGTATTCTCAACCTTGAGCCATATGCAGTAGATCTGAATGAAATGCGGCGCGGCTCCTGAACCACGGGGGCATCATTTTTAAGCCAGCGTACTGTGGGTGCTGGATTTCCTGAAACCTGGCAATGCAGCTCTGCTGTCTGTCCGAGGGTGGTAGTGATATTATTCATAGGAGCATCAAGCCTTAAGAAGTGATCTGAAAATACAGGCAAAACAATATTTTTTACGGTAATCTATGACACACAAACCAATTAGGAAAAAAATCATGTGTCTGAAACTAAAGGATGGTGAGCAACGATGTCAGAACTAAGCCTTTAATCAGGATTTATCAGACAGGTCGTAAGTCAAACATTTTTCCATGAGCTTTCCTTCCTGTTCGTGTCTACTGTTATCTACTTAAAGTGTACAATATGCAAGAAACCTCAAAGCCGGGGGATAGGAATGCTTTACATGATATTTAGTGGTTACCACTAGGTGGTAAATCATTAGTTTGTCTCATTGGGCTGGATAACGCCAGAGGGGTAGGCAGCACTTCTCGAAGCTTCTGGAAACTTCTGTCTCCAGAAAATTTGTTATGCCAGGTCTACAGCTAACTTTGATAAGGGGCCAGAAAAAATACGACAGACCTCAATATTTACGAGCGGTGGAAAGGAAATAAAAGTGCTTAGAGTGAGCTCAATAGATCTGACCCATTCAAGGCCAAAGAGGAAAGTTGTGTTCTCATCCTTCAAACCTATGGGAAACATACTCAGACGCTGCCTTGAAACCCTTTGTGGTCAAGGTCTCAAATCAGATTTTGGGGTTTATTGGATATATGGAGGTTATACAATATGAGTGTGCCAATGAAAACAATGTACAATGTGTGTTAAACTCGTAAAAGTAATGATGACCCAGACCAAAATCCAATAAGCTTTTCAGTTTGTATATATAAGACTGTGAATAGTTATTAGATCATCTCTGGGTAAAAAAAAAAAAACAGTCAATGGTTGTTCCTTACAAATAATCTTAAGTTATGAAGATTTCCCTGGGGCTTCCTGCAGAGTTATATGATCGGGTTGGCAGACAAGCTCTGACAGGTTCTTGATGGCATCCTGACAAGCTCTGGTGGAGGAGCCAAGAAACACAGAGAGAAAGTAAACTTGTTCTCTCATTGGCCATGGATTTAATGTGAGCTTATCATCCGCATCTTCAGACAATCTGACAACGCTTGCATGACTGAAGAGTACAATGTGCAATGAACACAATATCTATTGAACACACTACCTCGTCGACACTGTGTATAGTATGTGTTCTAATAGCAAGTTGTCCATTTTAATTAATAATATACTTTTTTTTAAAGTGCACATTGGATTAGTTATATTAGATAAGTTCAAAAAGTTGACGTACTTAAATAAATGTTCATTTTGAATCAGAACGGATTTAAAGAAGGCAGATAAGTTATTTGATAATACAATATATTTATGGTGTTTTCCTTCAATTTTGTTCCACATTTTCTTACAAAATCACATGTGTTCTGTGACAAAAAAAAAGTGAAAAGTGAAATACGTATTTGACTGATAATAGTCAGCAGGATTTCTGGATTATGGGTGACTATACAAGTGACAAACTGAGATTAAGAGCCTCTCAATGGAGGAAGCATCCTCGCTAACAATCAATCTGATTCCAAACGTAATCCAAGGCAAGAGACCTATGGATGTCCAATAGATCAGTCTGTAGACCTACATAAGGCTAGAACAGGCTACTGAGAACCAGAGGTGATTTGAGTCATATGACTTGGGCCAGACTTGAGTCATTAATTTGGTGCCTTAAGACTCGACTTGATAATATGGCAAAAGACTTGCAACTCAATCTGGACTTGAACTCCAATGACTCGTGACTTGACTCGGACTTGACTCATTTGACACGGAAAGACTTGAATAATAATCAATTCACATTTTGCTCTGTGCAAGTTTGATTTGTGCATGCTTCTATGTCCAAGGGAGAGAGAAACCATGTGCAATCACAGTCAATAAAACTGAAGCTTCTTTAAGACCAAAGTTTTTGGTTGCTTTCAGTATTACTGATGCGTGACTGGCTGTCACTCCATTTGAGAGATGTGCACATTACTGAGCAATTCCTTTAGGAATCAAATCCATGTTCAAATCTAACTTGATTGCTTAGTTTTTTGACAATTTAGGTTTAAAATACATTTACATCAAATTTTTGCAGTTGGCAGACGAACCACAGGAAAGCTGTCTATTACTGTTTTTTTTATTGTGACATGACATTAGAATTGTGTGACTTTTGACTTTATTCTGACTTGCCCTGCCTTGACGTGAGACTTGACTCAGATTTGCCCTACCTTTACTTGAGACTTGACTCAGATTTGCCCTACTTTGACTTGAGACATGACTCAGATTTGCCCTGGCTAAACTTGAGACATGACTCAGATTTGCCCTGGCTAAACTTGAGACATGACTCAGATTTGCCCTGCCTTTACTTGAGACTTGACTCATATTTGCCCTACTTTGACTTGAGACATGACTCAGATTTGCCCTGCCTTTACTTGAGACATGACTCAGATTTGCCCTGCCTTTACTTGAGACTTGACTCAGATTTGCCCTACTTTGACTTGAGACATGACTCAGATTTGCCCTGCCTTTACTTGAGACTTGACTCAGATTTGCCCTACTTTGACTTGAGACATGACTCAGATTTGCCCTGCCTTTATTGAGACTTTACTTGACTTGTAAAGCAGTGACTTGGTTTCACCTCTGCTGAGAACTTTAAGTGAGATTACATGCAAATGGAAGAAACACAAAATAACTTTCAGTATCTCTTGATTAAATCTCTTAAATGCACCTTAGTAAAGAATCATAGATAAGAATAATGTTTTGTAAGGGGGCCAAATACTTTGTTTACTCATAAAAGTGCAAACTACATTACAATTTTTAAAAATGCATTTTCTCCAAACTCCAAATGTATGGACTGATCCTTTTTGAGTCTGTGGGCAAACATTCAAAATCAGTTAGGAATCAAATACTGCTGTCCCTCATGGAAAACCAAGCAAAACCAAGCTAAAAAGCAATGCATTGTAATAATCTGTGAATAACATGAGATTCTATGATGTAGTAAATGATTAATCTTCATGGGACGCTATAATACAAATGTTTAACATTGTTACTAATGTCTAAACAAATGTTGGATGGAATGATGACATCTAACACTTCTCTGACTCTACAGCTGACTCTTGAGTCCAGGAGGATGTTCTCACAGACTATGGTTCAACGTAAGGAATGTAACTGTTGAGGAAATGAATAAAAGTATAAAGAGTGAGAGCTTCGGGTGGGTTATAAGCCGGTGACCAGCCGCAGGCCCCACAGCTGTGCAGGTACGTCAATATTAACTCTCCTGATTTCCGCTGCCTAGGCTTCGGCTTTCAGAAACCTCTGCAGTGAGCTAACGGACAGACGTGTTCATCAGCCAGGGGAACCAGTGCACTACTTGCCCCATTCCCCATGCAATGATCATTACAAGTCTGAAGCTATGTTGGCCAATCATAGTTTCTGGGTAGTGAAAAAACTCTGTTCAAAAGTGTTCAAAAAAACGTCAATTTGGTGAGAAATTTCAGAAATTCTTGATGCAAGTAAAGTGTTTATGTCTAGACCAAAGGCAAAGTCACTTATGGACATGGCCCAAGACTCCCCCGTTTTTTCTCTTTTTTCATAGAGTCTTGTGGCTGTAGGAACAGATACCTTCTTTCCAATGATGGATGTCTTCTTTATCTCTACATTTTAAATACCCCCCTTCCAAACTCTTGCTCTCAAAAAATGAGACCACAACCCCTGACAGATCAGTTCTCAAGCAACTGACTGACAAGCTTTTGAGGTACGATGGATAGCAAGAAGAAACCTCACACATGTGCAGATGTAAACCAGATTTATTGTGTAGATGTGTATTGATCAAAAATATGTCTCAATCTCACTATTAAACATGTATTAAATCAATATCATTAAAGCAATTACTCCCCTTTAAATCAAGGGGGAGTGTTATCGACCTATTTGATATAGTGCTAAATAGAGATGGATAGAGAGATATATTAGTTTGCCACTGAACAGAATCAGTTATATGTTGAATTCCAGAACTGAAAATTTACTACAAGCAAAAAAATTATCTACTTCCAGTGCTTTAGGAATGTTTTTACTTAAAGTAGGTAACCTTTCCTGCAAGTAACACTGTCTGCTTTGGCAATCAAAACGAAGATTCATCTCCAGACAAAACATCCGACCTGTCACAGCATTGTAGACCTAATAGAGACTCAAGAGTGTCCAAAAACTCACCTCTTTCAGCACCGCTGGACATGTTCCAACTAGAGGAGGACACCACGCTCGGGTCTGGAGGAATCTCTGCTCCTGTACACACAAACCAAGAGAAAGAAGAGTGAGACAGTGTTAATCTTGCAGCTATACTTTGAACACTCCATATATTAATGCATTTAGTCCACATTGTAAAAGTCACATGTGGGTTTCTGATTAATTTGATATCGCCAGTCCTGGAATTGCAGGACTACTGCGTAATTGTAATTGGGAAAAGATGGGTGCAATTGGTGCATTAGTGGCTGAAAGTTAAAATTCACCCCTCACGTTAAAGATCCTGTTGGTATCATACTGCAGAGTTTCGCAGACTGGAACTTCTGACACCTGTTTGCAGGCAATGAGTTTCAGTTTGTCTCACCTATTCTGCTTGTTTAACCAATCATCGTCAAATTTGGTACACACCTCTAGGATCTCGTGCTAGGCCAAATCTCAACCATGTCCAAAGCCAGGAGAATGGATTCCAAGAGCCATAGCAAAGGTCTGCTGTGCTGAGAATTGCTGTGTGCACATTGTGTTGTGCAGTTTGCCAAGCTCTGTGTTGACCATTTTGCAAACGGAACATTAAGATTGTCAATGTTGCCACTGCCTGATCCGCATTCATTCCATGAATGCTCTCTTTTAAAAACTGAAGATGTGACAAAAACATTGTGTTTTAGTTTGTTTCATTATCCTATATTTAAAGTACAATTAAATGTGTTCAGCTTTATCGCATTCTGTGGATAAAACAGACATTTTGTGAACACTAATTCAGTTCAGACGTCAAGCTTGAATTCACTTTTGTTGAATTTAATCACAGTGCAAGAACGTGAAATTACAGAGATGTCCTGTTGCTATTAGTGCTCTGTGTGTGTTCAAAGCATGCAGCCTAACCAGCTTCTAATATATGAAGATTACATACTTGTTACTGTACAAAGGACATTCTATTATAGTGTAGCACCACAATATGGGCAAGTGTTGACAGGTTCTGAGTTTGCATTGCTCATCTTACAATGGCCCCCTTTAAACTAGACCAGGACTATGTTCATCAGTTTACCACAGAACACAATAAACAATGGACCGTAGCTGTACAGGAGTCCAACAAAGATGCAAGGTGCTGCAAGAATGTTTGGAATTAGCTCATTTATATTCCTTTACCAAACCTGAAATGAACACAATGCCTTAGCAATGACCTAAAACTTCCATTTCGCTTTGATCATAATTCTCAGATAGCTTTGTTTGTGATGTTCAATCTGATAGATAACTTTGAATGGAAAGTTCCAAAGATCAAAATCTGTCCTTATCTCTTGTTGTTTACAGAAAAATGTGTAATTGATGTTTGATTTATTTCTGGTTTTTTTTCCTGAACGAAAAACGACTTCGACTTTTTCTGCAGCCTGTCCTTGATTACAAAGAAAATTCCAATCATGATGTGCTCACAATTTTCTGAAGACAAGGAAAGATGTGGGAAGATGTGGAATCCATGTTAGCTTGGGATCATTTAATGGGCATTTAAGTATATAAATCAAAGAAAATTCCTGATTGTTTCATAGTTTCATTAAACAGACCACAAATCAGTGCCATACGTGGGATAACAAAAAGGGATAACCCTTGGAGGTACAAGACCTGTGATATTGCTTGTGTTTTTAAAAGGTATGTCACAAAAACAACACAAAAAGTTCTTGGAACAGTGTATACGGTTTAGGAGAGGTTCGTCTGTTTTTCAACATTTTTCACATTGTTTTGACACGGTCTTTGCTTTTTGGGGGAAATATATGAATTATTATTTTGTCTCAAAACTTTCGATTTTTGTTATAAAACATAAACCTGTTCATTTTTAATTTTTGTAGTAAAAAACGACATACTCCAAATGTAACTTCTGTGCACAAATGTTTGTCAAAAATGTACAAAGAAATTATATCAAGTACTGCCACACACTCAAAAAAACATTTTTAAGGTAATTTATTAGAGTAAATTGTAAAGTAGTAAAAAACACTCAAAAATTCCCCAGACTTCTTAAGACAAACTTAATCTTAGATAAATAGCAGTAAATGAGAGTCTGAGATGGATGAAGAAAACTTTTATTCATTTATTGCTTCTTGAAGCTTTTCCAATGAAACAGGGAAAGTGCCTCTTTTTTTAAAAGTAAAAGTCATCAATTGCACTTGGTATTTCTAAATGAAACTAATACTTTAAAAGCTCCAGATTTATAAAACAGCTTAATATTGTAATGAATATTATTTAATTAGCCACCATTTAACCACGAACATGATGGGCGAACTAAACTGAGATTGAATGAGCAGAAAAAAAGTTACCAAAATGGCTCCTAAGTAAATTGTTGAAAAGCTTTCTTTCAAAATGTTTGGCTTGACTGACAGTTTAAGCTTAAGCAAACCCCACAATTCAACAACCCTGAAGACAAGGACATGCAAAGCAAACACCGGCTCATACTGTGTGCTTGAGCGTCTTCACAAGAGAGCATCGCCGTGTAAAGTAGAGCTCTGGTAATGGATCAGACAGACTCCCTGGTGATTGGCTCACATCAGAGGATAAATCTCCAGCGTGCTGACAGTCTCCAGGTTGGAAAGCACTGCACTGTAGGGGGGTGGCCTGGGGATGGGGTCATTTTTTGTGGATAGGCTATTCCACGAATTTTTATTCCAGAAACAGAGAGATGTGCTTTCAAACATGCTATAGATGACCCCCGAGAACTTTTGTAAAGAGTTTGTTCCAAATGTTGAACATAATTAATTGGGAATAAAACCAAACAAACACGATGTTGACTTTTAAGCTGACTTTCCACAATTGCTGCCTTTAAATGCATTTTTTTTTTCACAGAGAATTCCCATAGTGTGAAACAAACAAAAAAAATGTACATATAGTGTCAGAGTGTGAACACAGGACTGTTGCTCCATTAACCGAGTGAGAATTTAATGGTAAATTTGACTGGTATTAGAAAGCATGTCACTTTAATGAGCTGCTAAAATGTTCACACACACCAGCCTGTTAGTGCCAGTGAACTGTCTCGCTTGAAAGAATGCAAAGGCAGAGTCACAAGCAAAGCGGCACATGCCACTGTTGCTGGGGCAGAGGAGCAGCAGCTGCAGGGGCAGGTGGCTCAGTGGCTGCTTCATGATGACATTGACGGAGACTGCAAATTATTCTCATTTGTAATGTATCCATGACAGGTCATTTCATCTGCTCATTACATTGTGACCATTCCTCATTATAGCATGACCTGTCGCTTTCATCCGAGTCATCAAACTCTAGGCTTGAGTTGGAATCTGTTTAGAATAGTAGGGTTACCAACATTGGGTTTTGAGGTTTCCCAATAGATCTCAATTGATCAAACAAAAGTCCTCAGTTTAAAGTCCTCAGATTATTAATGGAAGCTCTTATTTGTAATGTTTTCCAATGGCTAGTAGGAAGGCTTGTGTGATTTTGGAAAAATACATTACAAACCTCACATTTAATGCCAGTGCAGTGTTTATATTGGTCTGCACCATTGACAAATGTTGTGTTGATTTAATTCTGTGAATTTGTTTATGTATGGAGGAGCTGTAATTTGACCTAAATTATCCGACCCAGAATTTACCCCGTCCCGAACCAGATTTCCTTTACTGTCTCATTAATGAGCTGGGAACCTCATAGAAACTTCAAACTCACCACACTTGGAGGTGGGAGTTACTGGTCTGGGCAAGAGCATACCGAGCACTGTGCAAAAGTATTTACCATTGGCTTATAATAAGGAAAAGGCAACGAAAATAACTTCAAGAAAAATACATCAAAAAGGAATGTGGGTTTGTTTATGACATCACCGACAGCCACCTAGCAACCAAAATTTCTGAAATATATCACCGCTTTGTTAGATGATAAAGATGTGGGGGTGATTTTTATCATATTGACTTATAGGAATTATATTTTGTAACTGACCCCTTCAAAGCAACCAGACTGTTTACCGTAGCAACCATTTTGGCATATCTCTATCACAGCTTAGGAAAATAATAGAGAAATGAAGGTTGGTTTATTTAACTCTTATTGACACAATGCAACACGTCACTGACTTCACCATAGCGACTTGACTTTTTACCCTAGCAACCAAATCAACCAATCTTTATCTCAATTTCAGAAAATGCTCATAGTGAGATCATTTTTATTACATCGCTGATTTCTCAGTAGAAACTGATTATAAAAAAACAATAGCTCAGCTCAAGAAAATAATTGATAATGTGGTAAAGCAGCACATTTTAAAAAAAAGTTTTATATGGCCCTTTAACAAACCTATCTCAAAGTTTGTGTACTAACATGTGTCATTTAGTTATTATATAGAAACACAAGAGAATGGTATGGTATATTGTAGTAAACGTGACAACAGTCTTCAACCAAATGAATTAAAAGCTTTAAAACTTCAGCTGAACGAAGGAATGAACTGAATGTAACTCGAGGTAACATTTAACATTTCTTAAGTTTTTGGAGAGGTAATGAACAGTGATTTATCTGACAATACAATCAACATGCCGATACAATTAATCTGAATTGTTGTTGGCAGACGACATAGCAATTGCCGTTAGAATCTAATGCTGTGATTACCACAGGTCAGCTGACTATATAACAAAGGATAAAACACAGTAATACTGAGGTCAGTCCACATCTGCAAGCCACCCATCATTAGCTAATCATGACATATTAGACAAATTGCAGAGTAATTTGGAGATTACCTTTCTAATGCTGCCAAACAACAAAGGGAGCCATAATTGGGAACATGTGTTAATTATGACCTTAAAAGAAAGCAGTGCACCTGAAAAATCATGTGAGAAGGCACAGGAAAGCCTCTGTGAAAGCCTTTACAGTGAGCTCACGCATTTAAAAGCACATGAAGGATTTCAGGTCTAGCTCCAAACATACATTGCTGGATTTAATTCATTTTCACATATTTAAATTAAGTCTTCTCATCTAGTCTAGGTGTACTAATTCAACTTAAGTTATGTTTTATTCAATTATCTACAATAACTTTGCTAACAAAATTGCTAATAACCATGCAGGAGATAATAAAGTCTTCCGATCTTGATGAGGACTCATTAATTGCATACACAGAACTGAGAAAAAGTTTTAGGCAGCTTTGAAAAAAAAACTAAAGAATACTGAATATATATATATATATATATATATATATATATATATATATATATATATAATATATATATTAAACAATAATATATATATATTATTGTTTAATTCTGTGAACGTACAAAATCAAATGAGTGAAGAAAAATTCATCAAACCATTAATTGGTTATTACAACTTTAGTCAAGGATTTTGCAGGATTATAGTCAGGTGTATGATCAACTAGTTATAGCGAGCAGGTGCTAATGATAATCAGTCATGAACTGAAACAGGAACATCTGTGTAGTAGGTTTAAAAATGGGATGAGGAACAGCCAAGGTGCGATTGTGAAAGGCAGATTCTGGTCATGGAAAGATTGAGTACAGCAACAAGACCAGAGGTAGTTGTACTGCATCAACAAGGTCTCTCCCAGACAAAGACTTCAAAGGAGAGTGGGGTTTCAAGATTTGCTGTTCAAGCTCCTTTGAAGAAGCACAATAAATGGGATCATAGACAGAGTTGTTCTGCCAAGGAAATTTGTGATTCAGATAAAGTACGCCAAGCTTATTACTCTTCGAAATCAGTCCAGCCATTAGTTCAGAACTGTCAGAAACCAGAAGGACCCAGGTTTACCTATCCACACCAAATGTGGTCTTCATGGAAAAGTTGTAAACAGTGTTCCCTCCAATGTGGGAACCAGCTGAGTTCCTCAAAAACTATGTGCAATAAAGAAGGGAAAGGGTGGTTACTACAAATATTTTCTTGATTTCTCTTTCATTTATTGCATTTTGCATTTATAGCATGTGCCCCACTCGCCTAAAACTTCTGCACAAAACTGTATGCTGGTACTTGGAGGAAAATGCTATATGTGAATCTAGCAAAGTCAGAAACTATGAAGGTTGCATCCAACCACTAACTGACTTTGAAGGTAGGCTTTGAGTCTGACCCTGAAGCTGAGCTCAGTCAAGGCTATATGTCTTCTTTATACAGTGACAACCCATCAAGAAATGACCCCAGTAAGCCAATGGGGATTCAGAAGATCCATGGTCTTGGAATATGGTTGTTTCACCTTGGCTGTCACATGATCCACCTGAAAAACCCTACCTGGGTTCACTAAAAGGAACAGGAATCAAACTAGCCCTAAATCCTCAAGCACCTTTCCTCCCGTCCTGTCTCAGGAAAC
Source organism: Danionella cerebrum (assembly GCA_007224835.1). Taxonomy (NCBI): domain Eukaryota; kingdom Metazoa; phylum Chordata; class Actinopteri; order Cypriniformes; family Danionidae; genus Danionella; species Danionella cerebrum. The sequence goes on along the minus strand of SRMA01027393.1, from coordinate 554,278 downwards.
CCAGAGGTAATGTGATAACTCTGTTCAAGCCCCGGAGACCCAGATGTCCTAGTAGAGAACTGGTCCAGACAGGCTGGAGACTGGGCAGTGAAGCAGGGTGAGCACTGGCTGTGGATGCTGTAATACAAGGACCTTTCCCATTAGCACAACAAACAGCAGAGCAGAACAAAGCTTCTGAGGCAGCTGAAAGCTAGTCTTCTCCTCCAGTTAGCTCTCCTTAGCAAGACAACTGCCAGGCTAACCACAGGCCAGCCCCATTGGGAGCTCGAGGAATGAGGTAAGTATTAGCCCCAGGGTGGAAATAATATATATCTGCTATTGGTTGCTTTACGCATGTTTAGTAAGATAAATGTAGTTTTCATTTTCTGATTAGAACATGATTGCAGTTGCAAGCATTGTTTCCGGACAAAGCACCAGCTCTTTTAACTGTGCAAAATATGCAAAGGTATATTAATATTAATAACAACAATCCAGGGCTTTAGTAGGAGCCTACTTTTACTAAAAGTAGCAGTTATTTTAGGTACAATAGATACAAACATTAACCACCGTTGTATGGGTTCCTCCATCTGTTTAAATGAATGCAAAGGACCTGTTATTTTTAATGTGTGTGCATGTCTTATGTTACTAAACATTTATTAAATCCTTTCTGTAAACTAAGTTCTAAGCCTAATTTAAAATTGCCAGTAGGTGGAGCAGGTACAATTTGGGTCATTTTAATGATTTGATAAGATAACAACTTATCTAAGTTAGTGTGGGATGAAATATAGTAATATAGTACTTTATAAAATGAGTACTTTAGAATATCTTTCTCACGTTCTCAAAAGAGTAGTTTGGCTCCTTATTGTGTGAAGATTGTAGCTTAAGTTTCAAAGCCACACTCTAGAGGAAAAAGTGAAACAGAGAGGCAATACCAAGTGGATTGGTATTAAATTGGTATCAAGACCATGATGGGATTGGATATTCATGAAATCCCACAGATCCATCAATCCACCCTGAGACTTTGGACCTTGAGCATTTTGGAAGGCCCCCTGGTTGCCACATACTGGTTTTTTGCTGACAGGCCGAAGAAATTGGTCTACCTGTGCCAGACTACAATCATGCTAAATGTCAACAGGCGCATCTCACGTTAAAGGAATCTGGAAACAAGTAAAATCTGGTTAAGAGAGAAAAGCACGTACTATATGATGGGAAGCAGCATTGAGTTTGATGGAATTCCCAAATATCCCATTTGCAAGTTCAGAAAGATTCACTAAATCAACCAACAAGAGCTGCTTGAAACAACTCAACTTCTTTGACCAACCAAAGAAAGGCCAAAATTTTATTTGGGAGATTACTTCTGCATAACCGTGGCATGAATATTACACAGAGAAGTGAATGTTCTCGGGGATATACCACAGATATTACAGAACGGTCAAAAAGTGAAGACAGAGTTCTCCATGATATACCTGGGGCTACCTACATGTAAAATGTATGGCCTTAACTGAAGATACTTGAGAGCTTAAAACATTGGAAAGCACAGGCTTAAATTCTATCTGTAATTAAATAAAAAACAAACTCAAGACAACTTACCTTATGTTCCACACAGGCAACGAAGGAACTCAATTGCAATGGCGGAGGTTAGCAGATTTTATTAATAAACTAAACAGAAACACAGGATACGAAAGAAAAAAAAACACTGTGGGAAAACCTGACTAACTAAAACACTCTGGAGGAGAACCTCTTTGCAAAACTGAGAAACATTAACAAACTAAGACTAGAACTGGAAACTTGCAACACTTCTCCTCATAGCAGAAATGCATAATCGCAAGGGGTTACCTGCAAAAAGATCCTGCAAAGAGCACACGCTCTAATCATGTTTATTAAAAAAATAATTCAAATGTTTAAGTAAAAAAAAAAAGGTAAAGCTGCACTAATAGTCATAGTGGAAAATGTGCATATCTGTAAAAATACAAAGCTAAAATATCTTAAAATCCGTCAAGACCACAAAGAAGACCTCCCAATAAAAACCCAAAAGTACAAATTTTACACAAGAAAATCTATATATTTGGGAAAATAAAACAATAACTGGTAAAAATGAGTTGCTTGGTACAGCTGCTAAACACACAAGAGTTTGTTAGAACTTTTGGCGAGTTATGCAGAAACAGGAAAAATTCATGGTAAATCTTGCGATTGAGAAAGCGAGGAGAAAAAGAACCACACATAGGTCATGGGCACCAGATTTCATCCAAGTGGAAATCAAGGAATGCAAGCCAATAAGGTGTTCATTTCCAGGACAAGTGCAATGACACGTAATCTATAAAACACGAGTGGGAAACTAATCACATTCAACCCACTGACATCCATCAATACAAACCATTTGTCTCCAATAGAAATCCATCAATGGCTGCGAGGCACTATTAACAGGTCTACCCAGATGCAATGGAAAACATCTGTGGGAGAGCGAGCGCCTCTCTCTCGTTCTATGTCTTTGTCACCTGACCCAACGTTGTGAAAGCCATGGCAAAGGAAACCAGATTACGAGCCAGAGCGTCCATGCTTCCAGTTAAACTTGCAGTCAAATATTCCAGTCCTGTCAGGTCTTCTTGATTCTCTGGCAGCTGTGGGGAAGCTGCTTAAGAGTCATTTCTACATTCACACAAATGGTCACATGATATGATTTTATAAAAATTATGTTGGATTTGTTTTGAACAAATGCATCTCCTAGTCAGTCCGAGCTACAGTTATCAAACTTTGCCACGACATCCAAACTGGTATGATTGCTATATGTCTTTTCAGACTGGTAGCACTAAAGTAATTCTGGGAAATCATTGAGAAAGCTGGAAATTTTTCCATTGAGAACATAACATCTCATAAAAACTTCAAACTGATTACACTTGTGGAGATCATCAGTTTGTGCAAGAACTTCGTTTGTGAAATAATTTGCAAAAGATAGATGTCTTTGGCACGAACAAAACACGTCCTGTCACAAAAGAACCGAACACATTAGAATATTATTTATGGACAAGCAGTATTGGTGGAGAGCTCCAAGACATTAAGGAACAGATGTTAATTGTGCACAATCCAGGCAGACTCTCAAGGGAAACTGAGTTCAAAAATACTTCAAACAGTAGAGAAGAAATCCAGGTGGAAGGAATGCAACACTAGACCCAGGAAGTGTTTCGAGTAAGATTGATGAGCCTTGCATGTTCACTACATGATCATTAGCCCCTACAAGAAGACTGTCATGGGACATAAGACACACTGAGAAAACGATTTAACACCACCCTGGGTCTGTGAAAAAAAAATTATAATTAGAAACATATATATTTTTTCTGACATGTGCAGTTTACACACATGTACGCACTCAGACTTTTCTATATGCTGCCCATTGATTGGTTCCATCAAGACCCTTTTAAAAGAAAGGATTATTGGTGCACTCATTCTCCAACAACTGTACACAGCCAGAGAGAGATATGTGCCTCAAAAAAGTACTCTGGAGTCACCCGAGTCATACACTTTTGGAACTTTTGTTGCTTTGTTAATGCTACAGCAAGGCACAAACAAGCGACTTCCTGAAAATTTCAGAGCTGCACCTCATGTCCGGCTCGCACACATCCCTTTCACACACAGCCTGTTATATACAACTTATTTTGTAATCATAAACGGGAATTTGAGAATGACTCCTCTGAATTGACGGTGTAAATTATCTTTCTCTCAATGTGTTGACAGGGCTAGTCAGCTCAGTTTAGTCTAGCTGTCAATCACATGGCCCCGCCTAGAGGGGGGGGGGTGCGTTTGGACCATCGTGAGCTACACGAAAATAAATGGTAGACTATTTCTCAAAATATACAAACTTTGAAAATCGTTCAAAATTTGTGGAAATAATTTTTAAAGTTGGCTTTTTCCCAAAGACCTGAACTGGGCAGAATCATTCAGTAGCCAGCACCATGGGGGCGATCACCACTGTTTGGCATCAATCTGGTGCCCACATGAAACACATTTGGTCGGACCAAGAGGAAAATCGTCTGCTGTTTTAATCCTCATTCACACCACATTGATCGCTCTGGTCCGCACTAGTTGAAAACACAGCTTTGTGACATCATACAGGTCATTTATTGGAGGTATATCAAATACAAATGCACTTATGTCATCAGACATGTTTCCTGAACAACTTTGCTGTTTGCACACGAAAGTAAACAACGGAGGACAGAACACCAGACGACTGGAAAACATACTCAAAATGTTGACAGAATGTACTCTTGACATATTTTACCATATTTGTGATAATAGCTTAAAATGAAAACACTTTGAAAACAGACACACGTCATCCCATATTGCCATGCACAGACAAGTATGGTGAGTGTAGTCGTTCAAAAAGCATTTTTTTGTAGTTCTCATTTGTTTTTCATTTGGATCAGAGTCTGATCATGTAATACAAACAGCTCTAGAGTTCTTTTGGAACCGGACTGAGACCACCTCCTTGAGCAGGTCTCTGATCACTTTTGTTAGTTTACTTTGGGTCCAATGTAAAGGTCAGTTGCTGGTTTCTTACCTGTCCGAGCGAACTGAACTAAAAAGGACCTCTAGTTCGATTCTAGTTCCAGTTAAATTGTGAAAGCACCCTTAGATGTTCTGTGCAGCAAAATATTGTTATCACTATAATATAATGTCACTCTATTTATTGAAATGTAGAACCAATGGTAATTGGATGTCTCAATCACCAAAGCAAATTCCTTGTATGTGCAGACCTACTTGGTAATAAAGTTCTTTCTGATTCTGATCAGGAACGGTGGTAGTACTGTATGGCAGAAAAGTCATTTAATTTTCGATCTCAAATTTTCCGTGTCAAAACAATGTAAAAACCAGTTAAAAAGAATCTTAAATTTAATCTTTAACTAGGTTCCCAATGTCAGCTCAGTCGTCAATCGAGAGGCCTTAGGGATGTTTTTCTGTTGTCATCAATAAACTGTATTGTCATCTTAAAATATATGGCCTCCTGTTATTTGACAGGAGGTCTACACTAGTAACCAGCACAGCAACAAAGAACATGGGTATAATACCACATGTATAAAACATTTTTATTTGACCTCATTTCCAGTCATGACTTTATGATTCATCCCATCACGCAGAGATAAAATCCTCTTGCACTGGGCAAAACATATTGCTCACATTTAAGTCGCCTTGCACACACCAGACTGGAATAATTCATTGCGGCATATTTTAAAATATTAAACGATTCTTCCGGTAACCAGGGAACTCTTGGTCCAGCTCAGAAAGGTCCATTGAGCGAGTGATGTCTGGCCTTCATTAGCCATTTCATTACCCCTCAGCACCTTCACCTTGACTCAAGGTTGGGAACCATCCATTTACATCTGTGTAATTGGGGACACATGCGGGGTCACATGAATAAAATCTACCCCTCCTGACAGCTCCACCCCCTCAGGGTGTCTTGAAAAAGCTCTGAATATGATCAAATGCTACCTCATCCTGTTTTGCGAAAGAAAAAAAAAGTAAGCGGCTTAGCCATTAATGAAGTCAGCATCTGACAGCAAATGAAAGATGTTTACAATAATATTGCTGTTCTGATGCTATCACATGCGTTCATTCAGAGGGTCTTATGTTCCGGAGAGAAGGCTCTGGAAGTACAGATATATCTTCAAGGAAATAGATTAGACGGAGGCTCGGCTTATGCATGCACACATTATCTATAGAGTGCGCCGCCTTTGAAGTAAAAGTTTAGTAGAAAGAGAGCAAGCATTTTGGAGACACTACAAAGCATTTCTGAGCTTCTTTAGGAGTATGATTTGAATTACTGTGCCATAGTTTCAGAGCAAAAGCCTAGCTAGCAGATCATAACACACCACAGCTAATAAAAGGCCAATGGACACAATACTTGTGAGATGTAAACCACGGTCCCTTTGAAACAGCATCCTGATGTTCACGTTTAACGGCGATCATTGATATAATGAAACGAGGGATTCTTTCTCCAAATTTTACAAATCAAGAAAGTATTTGAAAATACTGTAATCTATTAAATTATATTTCAATTATCTTCTAAAACCTGAAGTCACCAAAACATTTGAAAACTCAAAAGTCCTTCCAGCGAGGTCAGATGGAATTCATTTGAAAAATTCCCAGTAGCTCATTTTCCCTCTAATGGAGCATTTAAAATGATCACTGAATGTAATACCCCTGTCATCATTGAACATATAATGTGATATTTATCATGTTAATTCAACAAAAATGTGACATGAAGACTATAAACAAGATCTTTTCAATAAATAAAAACGTCAGCAAAATCTTACTGTCAAGTAGGGTGTATGACATTACTATACAGGTAAATTATAAGTGTAATGTTTTAAAAAGTCTTTGCACACCAGATGAATTTTCTTAGCAAAACAAATATATTTTTTACCTCTGGCTTTCCCTCTGGAAGCCTAATAGGAAGTGACTTCAACTGCAAATTCTGCTGCTAGAGACTGGCTCCAAAACAGAGCAGGTTGTCATTCACTTCCATGTTAAAATTGACAACTTTGGAGCTAAAATAATTTTTCCACCCCTGGCCTCATTCGTTTTGTTGATTTAGAACCTCTAGATTTGACTTTAATGAACACCCTGATGGGGGTCATTTTTTTTATTTGTTGGTTTAGGATTTATTAAGCCTAAAAGTTATGCATATTTTAAGGGTGTGGTTTCACGATGGACAGATGATTGACAGTTCTTTCAGCCAGTCACGTCATGGTATCATACTCTGGTGTCATTCATTCCAGCTCATTTGATCTCGGCTAGTCCTTGTGTTTTTTGTTTTTTCTTTTTTTGTGTGTGTGTGTGTGTGTACAGTTTTAAACCGCTGAGTGTTTGGTTTTAAAGCCCACATCCCGACTTTTCGATTACCAGAAAGTGACACACTTTCAAGAAGGTGATTGCAGGCAACGCCCACTTTTAGCTTTATTTCACTTTGCCAGAAACCCGTGGGTGACGTAACTGATGTTTCGTCCATGTTATATACAGTTAATGACTTTAGCACAAGCATTATTTTACTGGTGTCAAAAGTTTGAAGAGCTGTAAGTTCTGCTTGTATTATTTCCGTATGAGCTTGTCTAGAGATCACTGGCTTACATTTAGCATCTACCATCCATGAACCTTTAAAAGTTTTTTTGCCCTTCCTCATTATTGACATGAGTAGGAGATTTGGTATAATCCTGGGCCAGGCACCATTAGCGAAATAATTTATCACCTACCATCAACAGACAAATGCAAAGCTCAGAGGTTTAGAGGAAGCTTGAGGCCAGAGGCTCAAGTGTTAATGAGCACCACCTGGAAAGCACACTGGTCTCCAGTCTCATGCTGGAGTTCCAGAAGGTTAAAAGGAAGGCAGATGACAATGAAAGATTTTCTTATCGAGTCGCAAAGCACTTTCACCACCATTGGCATCTGATAATCTGACATTTGCGGCGTTGCCTGAAAGTTTATTTTGACAACTTTTGATAGTGATTCCAGATATAAATTGGTAGTTGGTTCCAAATTCATTTAGTTTTCCGTTCTATGTTTCATTGATCTTTAGTGGATTTAACTAATCATGAGTTGCGAATGCTGTTCCAGAATAATTCTGATTTGGAGGCAGACGCAGCTGATTTAGCTTTTAGATGTGGCAAAGGATACCAAGGAATGGAGTGCTTACTGCCAGGTGCTCACCATCAGAGGCCATCAGGAGATTGGGGGATTAGCAGTTACCCTGAGAGGGGCATCGAGTTCTGCTGTCAGGCACTGTGAATATGTCAGTGTTCAGTAATGTGAGAGATAAACTGAAAACAACACTGATCCAATGCATGAGCAAAGAGTATTAATGGCCGACTCCGATAAATAACCATAAAAAGACAACTTACAATAGAACAATGAGCTGCAACTATTGTTAAAATTAATTAAAGGGATATATGTTTCAGCCATATATAAAAATTTGTCTAAACTTGGCTTGACTTCAACAGGCAATTGATAAATTTTAGCTGTCATACATGCACACAGCAGTTAGTATTTTAAATAAATTGAACCGAAGTACCCTTTCAATGGTATGATGAGCAATGATTTAACCTGTTCTGGGTCCCTTGCCATACAGTTTGAGTTTCGTAAGCCCTCTAAGGGGGGTTTGGCCCTATGGTCCGCAGACTGATGTGCAGCAATGCCTTTGATTCTGCACATCTGGAAAAGCTGCTCAGCGGTTTAAGGCTGTCCACATATACTCTTTGAAAAGAGCAGCCACCGCTGACAGTCTACAGAGGCCACAGCTCCCCTGACAGCAAACCCGTTACCCCTCCTTTTTTTCTGGAAGACTGGTTTATCAGGACTTGTGGAAGCAGTAATAAAGGTTTTTTTTTTTATTATTATTTCAGCATATTGTTTTCATACGAGTGGATGAGTAATTAGCAACAAAATGAGCTTTGTTTCAGTGTTACTCATTCTGGTAAACAAGCACATTATGGCTTCAAATTCTAATTAAAATATTTAAAAAAGAATGCTTTATTTGAGCATAAAAAAGCATTTGTTGAAGCTGTGGCTGTACTGGTCACATGGTGTCGTATTTGGTTCAGGATATGTTGTTTTGTCCAAGTACATATTTCAATGTAAGCAGGTTTGTAACAATCGGGTGAAGGCCAAATTCATTCATTCATTTTCATACCCGCTTCTTCCCTTTCGGGGTCATGGGGGTCTGCCGGTGCCTATCTCCAGCACACAGAGGCAGGGCAACATTCACTCACACATTCACACCCTAAGGGGAATTTAGATTAGTCAATTAACCTAATCGCATGTTTTTGGGATTGTGGGGGAAACCTGAGTACCCCGAGGAAACCCACGCAAGCACAGGGAGAACATGCAAACTCCTTCCAGGAAGGTCACCGGTGAGCCTCGAACCGATAACCTTCTAACTGGAAGGCCACAGTGCTACCCACTGCGCCACTATGCCGCCCTGAAGGCCAAATTATTTTATTTATTTATTTATTCATTCATTTTCCAATCCGCTTATTTCCATTTAGGTTCACAGGGGTCTGCCGGTGCCTATGTCCAGCGCACGCGGGGGTACACCCTGGACAGGTCGCCATTCCCTTGCAGATTATTTTGTTTAGTGTTTCCTAAAATAATTATAGAAATAGCTAAGACTCAAATTCTAAACAGTACGCAGTCAAATCTGAACTTTAGAAAAAGGTAAATACATTTATTATATCACAGAATATTTGTGTTATGATTAAAACCTTTACACTGTAAAGTATAAATCATTAAATCACATTTAAATTCCTCAATTTTCAGCTTGACAAAAATTACAACTTTGTCCCATGTCCACAAACTGATATCGCTTTGTTTGGATTTGTAATTCCTCCCCGTCTTCCAGTTGTCCTTCATGTTGCTCTCTCATGAGTCTGAATCTCAGACATTTCCAGATGTGTAGCATGTATCCAGTCAGAGACGCGTCTGTGATTTTCTCAGATTGCGTTTTTGGTAGTTCAAGCACAAGCAACGATTTGCCAAGATTTCGAAAAGTCTCTCAATTTCTCAAAACCTGTTGCGGTCTTAAAAAAAATAGGCTAAAACCAGTCTGACCTCATTTTAGGTCTTGATGATGAGAAGCCACAACCATTTAAAAATAGCCACAAAGGAATGGACAGTTGGCATGTTTGGTAATCAATCTTTACTTGTCCATGATGCTTCAGGGGGGATTAGTCAGCGTGCATCAGCCCATGAATTAGGATTTTGGAATGTTTACGTCTGCCAGCCTTTTCCCTGCTGAAGCCATCACCGGCCGGCGCTCTCTCCCAAATACTGTCATTCATTCACCATTCGTTCTTTTCCATATTTTGAGTTTTTCTTCCTTTAGTCATTCTCATATGGCAAAATAGTTCCAGCAAGGTACATTAAAGGAGAATAAAATTGCATTCAGAAAAGGTTTTATATCCTAAAGCTACAAGGGTAATCTGTGATGGTTGCAGCCCAAAAAGTGGACTGAGCCTGTCAAATCTAAAGCCTGACAACGTGGTTGAGTTGAGTTAACATTCCCAGTTCATTTTCAAGGATCTGGTTACTAGTGTTTATTGTAAAACTTATCTAAGAAAGCACTGCCGTCCCTCCCCCACAAAAGAAACAAAGCCTTTGTGAAAAAGGTCAAATTAAACAGCATTTTATAACAGAGCAGGAACGCTAGTTATTCGTTACCTCTTGAACCCTAAAATGGTCGCCTTGACCTGTGTACTCCAGAGGGAGAGGGGGTCAGAGCAGGCAAAGGATGTCTGGTGACCCCCTCGATGACTCCAGCTTGGTGGTGTAGGGCTCTGAGGAGGTGCAGAGACGCTAATGACTTCAGCAGTGAAGCTTTTTAGATATGCTCATTGGTGTGAAATGGGTATAAAGTATGTTTTCGATATAAATGTATTTTTTTCTTTAAATATTTGTAAATTTGGGTATTAATGGCAACTTACAGTATTTGTGTGTATATTTCTACAGTATCTTACAGAGTATTTTGTAAAGTCATATATAAAAGTAACATAAAACAACGTAAAATCATTGCCATTTATACTTGGAATCAATGGTTAATGTAAAAACTATATTATAGACATTAGTCTACAATCCAATGCTGCACATATTGTTTGACCCTTACAAGTCTCTGCACACACCGGTGTGTTTCTGTGTGTGTGTGTGTGTGTGTGCGTGTGCATGTGTGTGTGTGTGTGTGTGTGTGTGTGTGTGGTAATCACAGCGACTGTTTTGAATTAACCAGGAATAAGGTGACCCACCTATTGTTTAATTTTTACTTAAAGTTTAATGTGCAGGTTTTAAAAGGTTTAAAACCTAGAAATTTTTTGTTTTTAATGAACATTACAAGAGTAATGACACATAGCTGGCGTTTTTGCGATTACCTTTCATTTACATTTTACAGACCCCAAATCAGTGCCATCGGTGACAAGACGCTTGGAAGTACAAAACCTGTGGAAAGGCTTGTGTTTTTCAAAGTTCTGGCACAAACAAAAGCACAATGGTGCAAAAACGTGCTTGGAACAGTGTAAAAGGTTTAGGAGAGGTTCGTCTGTTTTTTTTTTTATACAATTTTACATTGTTTTGACCTTGTCTTTGGAGATTTATTAATTTTTATTTTGTGCTCACTTTAGATTTTAGTTATAAAATAGAAAAAGTGTTCTTTCCCATTTTTTTGCAGTAAAAAAAGACAAAACTCAATACCCAGAATTTTATTTTTGTACAATTTCTGGTTTGATGTGAAACGAATGTGTAATGTAATAAAAAAAATTATTGGGGTTGTACTAAAATCATGCATTGCCACAGAAAGCTACATTAAAGTTAATTAATTAGAGCAAATTTTAAAGTAGTAAAAAATACACAAAAAAGGCCCAGGACTTATAACTGCTGTGAAAAGTTAAAAAGGTAACTTTTGGAGAGAATTCCCTCTTTGTAACCATTTTTCTGACAGTATCTCAACAAGTTTTGAAGAATCAAGAAAGGAATTAGCATAATTCTGTTCTATTTCCAGTATTTAATGCAATTTTGTTTCATAATGTCAAACTTTCCCAGAACTATTGTTTCACTTCTATCAATAAAGGTATACAGCTCTGTTTAAGTACAATGAGTAAGCTATTTGATATAAATCAGTGGAAACAGGATATTATTTCCACGTGTGACTTCAGAAAAGCCTCAAAGTTCCTATAATTGAAATCTGAAAATAATTAAATCCAGCCCACAAAAAACACAATTTGAGTTTAAGTAACATTCTTACTTTATTCGCTATTCTATAGTTATTCCATTAATCCGTTTCATGAACTTTTCTTGAATTAAATACATTCTGATTTAATAACCAGTTAAAATCATCTCAAATAACCAGTTATTTTTATTTAAAATTGCATTTTTTTTTACAAAAACCACAAGTCTCAGTAATTCAAATCACTTTTTCCGTTAGTCATCTTACAGCTACAACAATATATCATAAAATACAGAATAATCTAAGAGGAAAGTTAAAAACTATCAATTATGAAATGTCTCTATGGACCACATACAATCAACTGTTTGTTATAGAAGTTCCTACAGAAACTCAAACGCACAGATCGTTTTTTCCAAAGCATTACATTTCTAGAGTGACTGCAAAGACATTTCCACTGCCAATATCCCTAAACATCCCTTCATTTCACAGCTGAGAAACAGACACTATTGGAGTCAATATTGGAGTGAAAGATGCTTTGCAAATGAGAGAGAACGGGAAAATGGAAGGAAAGAACTAGTTGTTAAGCAGAGTTTGGTCTCTCCATCTGTCCATCTCCAGGGTGTCATTGATCAGCAGGATCAGAGGGAAAAGAGCATCGTAAATCTGCTGGAATTCCAGGAAGGCATAGAGAGGGAAAACAAAGCCTGTGCTTCTCTCCCTGTCCCATCCTCTAATCAGTCACATATGACTAGAAACCAAGAGAAAGAGAGATAGAACGATCTACTTCTTTCTGCTTTAGATGTCCACATTTGCATTAGATCTAATCAAAACACAATTATATGAATGATCAGAATAATAATGAGCTTAATGCTTTAAATTCATCTTGTTGTGATCCGTAATCTTATTACGATCACCTCAAAATGTTTTTGCTCATTGGTATTGAACAGGTTTTTATAGTTTATAGATCTTTCCTTCACCATCCAATCACAATCTTTTGCAGTACAACCTTCTTGACAAACTGAAAAAACATTTTCTTCAAGCTGTAGCTTCATTCAAAAAGAAGTGAACCAAATTAGAGATGGCTAAAAGACACATTGTGATTCTGAATTGATTATTCAAAACTCAAGCAACTGAATAATATTTAGTTTCAGACAGCATTTTAATAAAAATGTAGTTTAAAAAATATATATCTTTTAAAAAAGAGAGAGAGAGAGAGAGAGAGAGAGAGAGAGAAATAACGGATGTGTTAATTGCTTGAAATGTAAGTCACTTTGGATATAAGCTTCTGCCAAATGCTTAAATGTAAATAAAAAAAACGTAAAAATATGTTAATATAATATAACAGATATTATACAGAAATAAAATATTATTGTTCTTTAAATTAAGGCTAGTTTTTGTCTTATTTTAGGAAAATGTTTTTTTTTTTTTTTTGCAAGAGTTGGAGGGAAGTAGATCGGGTCCCTCAAGACTTAATCCTTGCCCCTCTCCTATTTAACCTGTACATGTTCCCACTGCATCAAATCATGAGAAGGAACCAAATATCCTTCCACAGTTGTTCCACAAATGTATCTAGCTATATTTCCAAATGACTACAACCCCATAAACTCTCTCTGCTAATGCTTTGATGGGATACAAAACAACTTTCTTCAATTAAATAAAGACAAAACAGAAGTAATTGCATTCGGAGGCAATTATTAGGGTTAATGCTTATCTCAGTTTCAATAGCCATGTCAAAGCAATGACTAAATGGGCTTTTTACCATCTTAGAATCAGATGCTTTGTTTCCAGACTTAGAGAAACTGATACATGCTTTCATCTCCAGCAGCCTGAACTACTGTAACGGTCTTCTCACTGGTCCTAAAAAGGTCATTAGACAGCTAGAGCTCATACAAAATGCTGCGGAATAGATTCTAACCAAAATTAGAAAGAACACATTTCACCAATTCTTAAGCCTCAACATTGGCTCTGCCCTTCAGAAAAGATTTCAAAGCTTCTGTCCAAAATACCTAACAGAGATGTTCAGTGAATGCAAACCATATAGACGCAATAAACGGTGAGCTAATTCAGGATTAATATCTGACAAACCGCTTTGCATGAATTAACCAAAGAGCATTTCATACATTAAAATAACCTTGATACTTCAGAATGATTTAAATTTTGCAGTACTACATAGAGATAAATCCTTGTAGCGTTTGACTTTCTAAGTCAGAGATACATCAGCTCAGCAAGATCTAAATGAGCAGCTTTTTATTCAAACTTCTTTGTCCAAGTTTTCACTGGAAAGCAAGGCTGGCTGCTTTTTCAGGACAGGGTTTTTGAACTGTGTAACTCTGGAGCACCATTAATATCAACACCAAGCCACAATGTGTTTCTCATTTATTTAAACTACACTCTCTCTGGGTCATAAAGAAACCAACTGTGTAATTTGACTTCGAGTTACAAAATAGACTGAAGTTGCTACCTTTCCCTAAAACAGCTAAAACAGAAGGAGCTGTAACTGCAGTTCATCAACCGGTCGCTTGACGCTGGCTCCTATTCTTTATAAAACACAACATTAACTAATGGTACTTTTTGTAGCTATTCCTAACACATCATTCGGCCAAATTACAGGTTCCTTTCAGGTTTTCCATGTTTATGCCCTTCGTAACTTCTGTAAAAGGGTGACATTATTTATTTATCAATCATCCAAATTAGTTTAAAACTTAAAATGATGCAAAAATAAGGTTTTGAGTGAGCTACATGCAGGTTGTCACTTTTTGACAAACATGGCTACCATCAAGTCTTGTTTTGTTCAATGCAAAGCATTTTATTGCATTCTGGGACTGTAGAAAGAAGGGCTTTCTAGTGCTGAGGTTCACAAACTGCACACTGATTAGAATGGCTAAAATACAGGTAAAGAACTGCAGCGGCTAATGGCTAGTCATGATGAGCTCCTCCCGAAACTTGTTACATAAATGACTTAATTTGCATATCTTGTCATTCTTGTATTCTGTTTTATTAGAGGTTTGAGTTTTTTTTTACTTAAATTATATTCACGTATAAAACGCATGTGTTTTAAATCTGGCTGCCTTGCATTGTAACCCATCACATACATGACGAGGCAAAGAAGGAAAAGAATTCTGACTCACCCATGTTCCTCCCTTTACTACAAACTAAAACACATTAAGCTTCATAGCCTGTTGATAGAACAATTAGTCACAATGTCTATTAAAATTCATGTTTCCTTAACTGGAATGTGCCTAAAACTCAGTTTCCTTAACTGACATGTTAAGGATTCAGATCTATTTAGAAATACTTCTTTGGAAATATTTAGAAATCTTTATTTCTTTAAAAAGAGAATACATGATTTCTATTAAGTTATTAAACAGACACCATGCTGCACCTTGGTGGGTGTTGCTATGACAATCTAGTGCTTTTTCTTTACTTATATCTTCAGCCAAGACTGGCAAGTCTCCCATTTTCCACATTAAATAGCATAATTTTTCATCAACATACTGTACGTTTGTCTATAGTCTGACCTGAAACTTCCCTTAGCAAACACAATAATGATCATATTTGTTTAAAAGTGCATTTAAAGTAGTTTTATAAGTAGCAAAAACTGAAGCTTCCAGTTCCAGACATTGTATTGCTTTTAACTCTCTTTAACTGACCAGTTTATTTGACTACCATAGAATAAGGCAGAAAATAGCGTATAACCATTCACCTAATGATCCTGTAGGTGTTCCAACAAGTGTTTGTGCAAGACTGTGTTCTAGCACACTTTAAAAGCTCCAAGGTTTTCCTGCAAGGAAATCTTTTCAGTGCAGCAGGGCTCCATTAGAGCTCAACAACAGTTTGCCTTCACAGAGAGCAATTACATGTCCACAGAGCCGTGAACCTTCCTGAAGTCCAGCCAACAGCATCTGAGCAGCACATTTCCATAGTTGCTTCAGTAAGGTAGGCCAAATTAATCGCTGAAACTCTAATTCAGTTTAGTATGGCTGAGAGAAAATGTTTATTATGTCTTCAAATCCATCAGATGTAAAACTATGCATTTCGCAAGTCCAAGAATTTGACTAAAAAAACAAAGCAAGCTGTCTGCCAAAATTCCTCGACCCATGGTAAATCTGGACAGAAAAAGATGGATTACTTTTCAGTAAATTTGGGAAGAGACAGAGAAAGATTGATCAACTACAAAGACACAAAGTTCTTGGAAATGTAGCATTTCTGTGGAGCTATGTTAGACTCCATTTGCCCTTTCTCTACCCCCTTATCCCTTCTCCAGCACCTAACCTTTACCATCTAGCCCTTCTTCGACAACTCACCGTAACCTTTTAGCTCTTCTTATACCCAATCCTAACCCCTACCCCTACACATAAACATTACCCCTACCCCATTAGCCCTTCTACCTGTACACCCAATCGTTACCCCTGCCCTCTAGCCCTTACCTACTCATAACTGTTACCCCTACTACTTCCCCTACTCATTACTTCTACAGCTCAGCCTATCCCTACATCTAACCCTTAGCTCTTGCCTTACAACTAATCCCTACCCTTACCCTTTAACCCTCCTACCACACCAAACACTTAGCCCTAGCCCTTAGCCTTTCCTCTATACCCAATCCTTAGTCATTCCCATACCCCTACACACAACACCTAACCTTTACACCTACCCTTTAATCCTTTCCCTATACCTAATCTGTACATCTAATCCTTAGCCTTTCCTCTACACCCAAACCTTTAACCCCTACCCCTTAGCCCAGTTTCGTAACCTTTTCCTCTTCACCTATTTGTATGACTAGGGATAGCCTCTCCCTATGACAAACTCCTTCCCTCTAACGCTTAGCCAACCCTTCCTCAATGTTTTCCTAACCTTTCCCCTTACCCCTGTGCTTAACTCTTACCTCTAAATCCCCCCCTACACCAAACCTTTACTCCTACCCATTTGCTATTCCCCTTGATGCCAAGGGCAAAGGTGAATGGCTGGTAATATTCGGCTATGAATCAGGACCCCCTACACACCAGTCATGTCAGCCCAATAATTCTGAAGGATCAGCAAAACGGATCACTCCTGGAAGTTTTCATTTTCAAAATCCACTTGTTATTGACCAAAACCAAAAATATCCCAAGAGATCAGGGCTCTCTTCTAGCTTTCCACACTGGAAAAATGAGCACTGTGAAAACAAGTCCCCACAGTGCTGCTGTGTCTGAATATAAAGGCTGTGGCTGTATGCTCCTAAACTTTTACAAGCTCTCATAATCCCCTGGTGCTCTCAGAGCCCTGATGCACCAGAGGGCCATGACACCATAAACACACACCAACTCCATGTGCCACATCCATTCAGACTGGAATTGTGGAAACAACAGTGTGTTTTCTAATCTTTTTTTAGCCTTTTTTAAGTAATGTTTATTTAGTAATCTAAAAATGTTTGTTTTTATTTATTTGTAGCAAGTTTGGGTCTATTTAGGAGAGATATATTCACATGCAAGAAGTGATGGAACGAAACGGCAGCACTGTGTACATAGCTTTGTTTATTTAAAAAAAAAAAACAAATTTTATTGGAGCCAGCTCTGGAACAATACAAGAGTAAAAAGTTCTGACATAGGTATGTAGAATTTTATCCCACCGCCATCCCCAATGATATCTGACCCCACTTTCTCCAGCTTGATAACTTAGAAGTAAATATACAAATGCTTGAATGATGCCAATCCTGGAATCTGCTTCTAAAGATGGATTTAAATGCTTAGTGTCAATATGAGCAAGTACCCCAGTCCTTTAAAGGCCTTTCCTTTAATTTTGATATGATGAAACAGTAAATAATTGCCATATTCATATGTATATTTGTAAACAAAGCACTATCAACCAGTAATCAGGATTTTATTCTTTAAGGTCAGTTACGATTTGTTTATTCTTTATCTAGTGTTTGTCATTTTGCCTAAATGAGCAAGAAAATAGTTGAACTAGTTGAACATTGAATTTATATGCGAATTCAAAAATCAGGTTCAGACTTTCTTTATCAACTTATCAGTTAACTTCCTCACCAAAACACTAAAATACATCTCCTGGTAGCATTTTAACACACCAATTCACTCAAAGCCAAGTCTCCGAATCAGTTCAAGGCTTAGAAACATGGCTACACTTTCTGCTGGGAATTCTGGGAAGATGACTGAACCAAACTGATGCTTTAAAATCCCTAATCGCCCCAGCAACTTTTCAAATCCACTGAAGTTGAAACTTTTAAATCAGAATCAGAATCAGAATCAGAATGAGCTTTATTGCCAGGTATGTTTGCACATACTAGGAATTTGTTTTAGTGACAGAAGCTCCACAGTGCAACAGAATGACAATGACAAGACAAGACACATAATAAAAACGAACAATATACAAAAAATACAAATATACAGAAAAGTGCAAAAAAGCAAACACTCACTATACAATTAAATAAGCAAATGACTCCACCACTGCTTTCCTGCAGCTATCCATCACTGACTTCTTCCACTCCTGATGACAGGTTTTACATTCAGAATGACATCACAACATTGAGAGAAAACGCCTAAGTGCTTTGAAAACTGTCTGGTGCAAAATGTAGCAGTTCTTATTGAGACTTTTCTGGCTTTCAGTGAATGGTGTGAACAGCAAAGTGCCACATGAGCTAGAGCTGAGAGAGGTGAAGTTCTCCCCTCACACTCTGCCACTGCCATAACACTGCTGCTCATAAAACTCGAAACCACCTCTTTAGTTTCACACTTGCCCTGACTTTACAAGCAAAGCCTGTGGTGACACAACGTGTGTGGGGTTGTATGTGTGTAATGAAACGGCAGAGTGTATTTGACCCCCAAAACTGATTTGGATGGATAATTCCACAGATAAAGAAATGATATGTCAATAAATTGAATGGGAGGTTTGTATCTCTATTAACATCTGAATGATTCAGAGAAGAACTGGTATAGATCGGATACATCCAGGTCATGGTATGAACACAAAACCCATCAACACAGCCACATATGTGGGTGAAAACATACTTTCGGGGTGATCAAAGGAAGATGGACCTGGCAGCGTACCATCAAATCTTGGGTGAGAATTTTGGGTTTCAATGCCAGGGCATTGAAAATAGGCAGTGAATGGGCATTTCAGCATAACAATGACCAAAAAAGGTGGCTTTAAAAACAAGGCTGAGCCAATATCCAAACTTTAAACTTACCAAGTCATGTTTTGTGAAGGGTTCTGATACTTATTTCACTTTTATCCAATTCTTTTCTTTGCTGTTAATCTGACTCCCAACATTGAAACAAACCAATTGTTTAAAGTCCTAATAAGTTATGGTGTGAAAAATAACAGAACTCTAATTAATTTGCTTTAAGTTGACCACACAGTGTTCTAAACCTTACATCAACATCTAATATATTAAATTAGCCATGGTCGTGAAATCTTTCAGCTAGCAGCGAGTTAAGTGAAATCATCGGCCTAAATAAGAGACTTTTTTTCCTCCTAATTGCAGAAATGTCATGACTCAGCATTGCCTCAGGTCAGCTGTCTGTGCTCAGAGACAACCGTTGGGTGTTTGAGCGATGAATGCAGGTGGAGGCTTCATTAATCATCTGGATGCAGAGAAAGGTGTTGGATACGGAAAAGTGACATTAGCCTCAGAGCGTAATGCGAGAGTAAGCAAGAGGCTGAGTGTGTAAGCTCATGCACATTTTGATGCTAGCCAGGTCTGGCTTGTCTCAGCAAGCGGCTTGATGAAGCAGGAAGTCATCACACAAGCTACGAAGGCCAATCACAATAAGGTGGTCTTAAACATACACAAAAGCCCACACACAAAGATTCAGAACGGCTTGGAGAAAAAGTCATCTCTGAGATGCAACCACTGACATGCAAACTACTGAGTATTTAGCAGAAATCCGGAAAAGATGAATCTGATTCTTTTTACCCACATCTCACAAAACAACGGCCATGGTTTTTGATTAGGGCGTGTTGTGGCACGAAACTTCGGACAGAATATTCTGATCGCTGTGTAGAGGCCTTAATGATGCTCCCTGCCTGGTTGGGGTACAACAGATGCTCAAGCCGACAAATGGGGAAAAGGGAAAGAAAAAGACGACAACAGTTGAAGAAATCAAAGAACACATAGAAAAAAATCGTGGATGTCGATTGGTTTCTACTGTTGGTGGCTGATCACAGGGAGCTGTTTGAAAAAAATATGGAGAAAAGAGAGGATTTGTGGGGCGGTATTACGTGCTATGTAAGCACCACAGAGGGGCCTTGTACGTTATCAAATGAGCAAGCTTTCATGCTTTTTCTGAAAAATGGATCCGATATGGCACTCTATTGGCACCAATCGTTAGTCCGATGTCTGATGTCTCTTGGCTCCCCATGGTTTCAAAACTAATTGCATCATTGCACCAAATGTTGCAACAAAAATTCTCGCTAATGTAAATAGGTCTTTAAACCTTAAATTTACATTTCTGTATTTAGTCGACGCTTTTATCCAAAGCGACTTACAGTTCAGGAGTAAACATAAGTCGTTTGTTACAAGGTCGGATTAATCATAAGACGTGCACAAGGAAGACGTTCGAGGTGAAAGAGAAAATAAATCCAGTTCTTCAGATGTTTTTTTTTATATATATCAGTGTTTCCCCTAGGATCATGGGGGGGGGGGGGGGGTTGTGGTGTTATGGGTGGTGCGGCAATACACTCACACAAACACTTCATAGTGTTTATATGTTTCTTTTAATTGCTGTATACCAATATATTATAATGTCTGAACAATTACTGTACAATAACTAAACAACTGTACACTGAACTAAACATCAGATTTATTTTAATATGTTAATTATTCACAAAGTGTGCAGCTTTTGTCACTGCAGTGTATCTTTCTGGGCTTCTGAAAGAACATTTCCAGAGCATCTTGGTATGGATAGTCTGAAACTTCTGGCCCATTTATTGAGATCCGCATGCAGGCTGCAAGATGGTCCCCTTGCAGCCTATTGCGAATGTCTGTTTTGACCTGTAAATACATTAACTGTTAGGCTTTAAAAGTGATAACTGATAGTAACAACAGTAAAAATCAACTTAACATAGTGATAGTTTAAAGCAGGAAATGCCATTGTATAACTAACTAGCTAGCTATTAATTAAGCAATTTATTTATCAATTCGTTCATTCATGCTTGTGTGTATTTACTTACTTACCAAGATCAGTCTTGTACAGCCAGGGGGAGTATTTCCCCTCTGACAGCCAAGCTGGGTCAAAACCTGTCGTTCTGTGGTGGCTAGACATTTGCTGTTTGTCAGAGTAAGACATGCAGCACTTGGGCTCTTTTCTGTACTTTGTTTCGGAGTAGGAAAGCTACACCGGCTGCTGCTCGCAGCAGAACACGTGCTGTCATCGTCACCACCTTGGGAGCGTTTAAAATATTTTTGCCTGCTGCGACATACTCTCCGACGCGGAGCGGAACTCCGCGGTGCGCGCGCATCGGGGCGGAACTCCGCCGTGCGCGACACGGAGGACAATTGTAAACGCGCAAACGTTGAGACAGAAATTACATGCCATCGTATAAATAACATAATGCTATTTAGTTTAATAAAAGAAAAAAGCAAAGACCTGTTATATATAAATTACTTCTGTCGTTATTCGACGAAAATAAAATAAAATTACCTTGACCTTCAAGGGGGGCGGGGGGTGCCGTTGGGGGGGCGGGGCGCCCCCCTAATATAATGGTAAGGGAAACACTGTATATAGTTAGTTACTAGTTAGTAAAAGCATAATTTAGTAAGAGTTGAAAATGTTATAGTTATAGGATATTTCTGATGAAAGCAAATTTTAATCATTCAAATTGAATGAGTAATTGTTAACTCAACACATGACTGAGATATTATTTCTATCATTATTGCTAGTGCTAGTATCAAAATGAATTCTGCCTATTACTAATTTCCAAACTTATTCCTCTCACTATAAGAACCCCTTAAAAGATTGAAATAATCCTGAGAAGAACTGATACCGCCTCTCTCTCTCCTTCCCATAGTTTGGTAATGAAATGAGTTACACAAAATATGTTTAATGAGCCATTACTGTGCAGATACAGACATCAATGTGAGACAACATTTTACAAAAGCTCAAAAAATCTTTTCACGGACGCCAGCAAATAATAAAAGCATTGCTTTTATTATTTGCTGGTATCCGTGAAAAGAATGCATACCAAAAGCAGACCGTGGCTGTGAGAGATATTTTGGTTAATACTGAAGGAATGGTGATTGCATGGTTCTTATGAGTATTTACACAAGGATTTGAGTATGTAGTGAGTGTTTATAGCGAGAGTTAAGCCCACTGTGACTTTCTTTATCTAAAAGGCTTTTGGAAATATTAATTTTCTCATCTGAGTATACATCTGCTGAGTTGATTCATGTGGGTTTGCATAGATTCCCGATGAGATGAAGCTGACTCAGGCCTACCCATTCCAGCTTGGCCTGTGATCATAACTTCCTGGATGACTAGAGCAGAATAAGATCTGAACTACAGCTCATGGGCCTCAGAGCACCCATAAATCTCATCTGCTCACAAGGGTGTGGTGGCCCAGGGCAGGGAGAGAGGCTGAATGTCAAACATGATCTGGCAACAGCTGAAGATAGTGCCGCCCTCTGGGCCAGTTGTACTGATTGACATCTGATTCATTTGTGTTGCGTCCAAAACTGCCTCCAGTACATATGGAGTCTATTCCAACAGTTTCACAAAGAGGTGAGGCTGCCACCCAGGTTCAAACAACTTGGCAAAGGGCTTCAGACATGTGCAACAGTGGAATACTGGATTAGTTTTGCTCTTCAAGAACCAACAGTGCTTGGAGGACATCATGGTTTTATACATGGCCTCCATATGTTACGGCAAAAATCTGAAATTCAGCTGCTTCCCCGGTCGCAACAAGCAGCTAGCTCCCACTGACCTCTGAAGCTACAGAAGTTCAATTCATTGACTGGCTATTCGAATCTGGAGACAAAAGGGAGACACACCCCTTTTACATATTAGGACTTAAAAATAGTTAAATTGACAGCCAATTAAGTGATAGCAATAGACTGAGTGGGGTGAGGTTTCATCTCTCTTGCTCTGCCAATATTTTTTTGTTCTTTTCCAATTGTCCAGTTGTGACAGACTACAAAAAACAAAATGGCGAACTATAACCACTTTATGCTTCAAAATCTCTTTTTGAAATCTTTGTAGGCAAAACATGTTCTATGGTATATAAAATATGGAATTTAATGCGGAATCGTGATAAAATGTAATCTCATCGATAGATGGTGTTTTAAACTTTCTGCCAAAACATGAAAAAAACTGACATGGAACTTGAAGGAAGACATGGAAGATGTATTGTAAAAATTTCAGAAATGGATGCACAGCATAAACGGTCTTCTTATATTAACCTGTCTCCTTGTTTTGCTGAATTCAATTTTTCTCTTTTAGCGTTTTAAGTACAGTGCCTGTTTACCTGTTCTATCACTTGTTGCAATGCACTCTTAATTTCCTTGATTGCACCAAAGAACACATAGAAAAAAATCGTGGATGTCGATTGGTTTCTACTGTTGGTGGCTGATCACAGGGAGCTGTTTGAAAAAAATATGGAGAAAAGAGAGGATTTGTGGGGAGGTATTACGTGCTATGTAAGCACCACAGAGGGGCCTTGTACGTTATCAAATGAGCAAGCTTTCATGCTTTTTCTGAAAAATGGATTGCAGATTTTATTTTTATCATTATTGCTAGTGGTAGTATCAAAATGAATTCTGCCATTTTACAAATTTTCAACCTTATTCCTCTCCACTCACTATAACTGTCAGGGATTCAGTTAATTCCATTAGCCAATCAACAATCACTCTCCACTCCCAACGACAACCAGTCCATCACAGTCATTGTCCAACCCATCACAACCCCTTAAAAGATTGAACTAATCCTGAGTAGAACTGATACTGCCTTCCTCTCTCCTTCCCATAGTTTGGTAATGAAATGAGTTACACAAATTATGTTTAATGAGCCATTCAAACCAATTTACTGTCCAGATACAGACATCAATGTAAGACGTTTTACAAAAGTTGTAAAAAAATGTTCACATCAACCTCCATCTCTTAAATGGAAGAGACATGGAAGAAATGCTCACAGCTTTCAGTGACAAAATTTTTAATATTAATAAGAGTTTTATTTAGCACGGGTAAACTGTTTGGAGTTCAATGACCGTTTCGGCCACACGTACAAAGAGCTGAACATAAGAGCAAAAGTTCTATAGGGTATGTATGGAATATGACCATTGACAATAAAAACATGGTTCAATTAACTCAAATCTGAAAACTGAAACCATAACTACCTTGTTTGAAATAGTTTCACTTTGAGAATGGGCTGAGCTGAACAGAAAATGGCACTCACAGATACTCTTCAGTTGAGAACACCCAAGCTGTTTCCAATCTAAGCCAATCCAGCCCAATTATTTCAATCAAAGCTTAGGGCGGTTACAGAAGAAATACGAGTGACTGACAGGTGACACAGGCTCACTCTGTAATCAGTCCACACTGAGTTGGATGAGCCAAGGCAAGCTTCCATGGCAACCCAAGCCTCACATCAAGTTCCCAATCAGCAGAGGAATTTATTAGGGCCTCTGCATAGACATATCATTCCCTGACTCATCACTGGGGATTTGTGGAATTCCTGCATTATCTCTTCTATCTTTCATTTGCTTTTCCATTCAGTGGGGCAGTCCTGCTATTTTATCTTTCCTCTGTCCCTAGAGTGAGAGCGTTATACAATGGCATCCAATCTTTTTCTCTTTTTCTTATCCCGTTTTCTTGCGTGTGTACAGAAACACCATTCCCCAGCCTTCTATCCCGAGGGCAGCTATTCTCCTGATCCATCAGCTTCACGAAACTCAACTAATTTTCAATGTCTTTGCAACATGCTAATTACATGGCCATACTGCAACAAAAATAAACCTCTCTCACTTAATCTTAAAATACTATTCAAAATGTAAAACATTTCAGAGCACTGTCAAACATTTCTTGAAAATGGTTACAATTATTAATTGCTCTTGATGTTGTTTGCAGCTTGCAAAGATTAAATGTGTCAGAGACATAAATGATGGGGCATGAAATCAACAGGCGATGCAGTTTTTCAAATCGAAGTGAAAGAAAAGACTATTTATTGTTGTGAAACACAATAAGTTTTTTTCCCCAATGACAGAAACTCTCCAAACATTGTGATTGCTTTGGACACTTGCAGCCAGTGGTATATCAAAATTACCTCATGTCCATCTGTGCAAAACTAATCAGTGTTTCTGACAGTACCTAATATTGCAGAATTACACACATTTCATGTTCAGAACTCCAAAAAAAAAAGAGCTACAGTTAAATATTTAAGGCTTCATTTACATTAAAGACACCATATTGTTCTACATGGAAGTCTACATTACCACCAGGTTAAAAATGGATTTAAAAAGACAAAATTTTTAATTAAAACATACATTTTAAAAAAAAAAAAAAAAACCTTACATTTTTATTTGCTAACACTCTGCATTAATGCTACGTATGCGAACATTGCTAGAATAACACAGTTTAAGGAAATTTTGAGTTTTTCATCCAGTTACAAATGTCAAAATTTCTTTTTATTATCTGAACACTTTTAATCTCAGAATTTCTGCAGATATGGGCTTACATAGTTTTATGAACATGACACAGGATCATTTATTACTCTTCATTTCGATAAATTTACTATATTATAAATTATTTTTTCCCCACCCAGTCTGTATAAAATAACGTAACTAACTTTATTTTAAAATTCTGTCCTATGCAATGTAACCTTATCAGAATTTCAATGATATACTTACATCAGCTTCACCATAACTTCAGGAAAGATCCATGTCATATACTGTAGAAAGCACCGAATAAATTATCTTAATGATGTAGATTTCTAATATGAAAATATTGAACATTTTCATTCAAAAAAGAACAAATTTACAAGATTCATGATCTTACTGAAAGTATAGAAGATTGCTATATACAAGAGACAACGTTTAAAATTAAATTGTTAAAAATAATTCTTTCTTGAGCTGAAATGAGGTTATGTTTCCAATATCAGGCCATTATCTTGTCAATGTGGAGTAAAGGAACATATAAAGCTCTTATGTCAGAGTTAAAATGTAATATATACATAGTACCTCTCAAGAAATACTAATCAGTATGAGAACAAGACTGCAGGGATTGATTGGAGAGTCATTCCCTTGCTCTGACAAGCTTTAAATGTGGATGTAATAACAATGTCAGCTTACATGAGAGGATAAGGAGTCCTGTGACACAAGTAGCAGGGCAATTAGTCAAACATGAGCTGACATGACATGAGAGGACTGAGTTTAACACATAGCTTCACCATGCTAGTAATCTGATAAACAGAGCTTCGAAAGAGAAAAGAGAGATCGTCAGACTCACGAGGTAAGAGAATTGGGACTGCCTTCTCCTCGTGTGCAATCTTATCTTTGAACACAGAGACGCGTGCCTGCCCCTCATTTGCAACCTCAAGTCAGATTTTGATCATTCTCGCACTCTGAGCAAGGTTTTTGCAGCTTTCATAATATAATAAGACTATTATGATCTAAATAATATCAAAAACACATGCACAAAAGTAGATAAATGTATTTATTAGATACATTGTTAGCAACTGGCCTCAGGCAAAGTTTATGTTGAATTTTTTCAAGCGAAGTATCACTAAACCTGCCCTTCACCACGCCTTTGGTACCTTACAATCCCAGAGAGACTTGCACCAATAATAGAAAGCTGATTGGCTGATGTGTCAATGATACAAGCTGATTTGTCTAAAAATGGCATTTGTAGTCGTATTACAGTGAATTGTGTATTGGACTAGTGGACCAAAGATTACACCACAAATCAAATGAGCATCGGAAATAGGACATGGGAAAATTAATTTGGGTTTTTAAGGCCTAAAAAATTGAGTTTTAAAATTTTGACTTTTAAAGACATTTTAAGATCCAGCGGAAACTTCTGTCTGAGGCCGCCGAGAAATATTCAAATTTGAGTCAACTGAAGAGTGTTTACAGTGTGCAAGGCTTTAAAAAGTCTCCAAGATGCAAATCCAATCTATATGTTTGCAAATAGGAAGGACGAGTCAAACATGACGGATGAATAGCCCTTGAAGTACAGATTTGCAACACAAAGTAAAATTATCCAGATGTTTCTTCTTCCTGGATTCAGAAATGGCCTTAACAGCAGGGATCTTTAACTAATGGAGCCTCTGATTTGGTAGCTTCAGGCAAATCCTTTGTACAGCAATTATCAGCACTAGAGTTTTAAGTTTGGTGGCCAAATACATTTTTTTTTAGTTTAAATAAAAGTGCATACATTCATGCCAGCAAACTTCCTTTAGTTCTCAAAAATTTGAGCTTTAATTCTGGAATTTTAAAGCAAAAAGCTTTCTTTGAAAACATAGACATTCAAACCTAGACACCACATTGAACCAATAGTCAGAGATGAAGTAAAAAAACAACAGGACGTTCATTGAAAGATCTTCATGCAGTGCTTAAAAAGCACAAATAACTTTGTTTTTAATGCAATATTTAGAGTAATAATCCATATTAATATGAACCATTAGAAGCGCCATCTCAGAGAACCCTACTTTTTGTAATTCGTCATCACAGGAGAAATATCTGGCATTCAGAAATGCTCAACTTTAAACCAAGAGATCATCTAACCACATCCCTTGGAAACCATCCCAGCTTCCTGTCAACAGCCTGAAGAGTCTGTGGTTTTCTCGGCCTGCCTCATCCTACAAATCTGAGTTTACAATCCGCTAAAAATAGATGAATATACACGCAACAAAACAAATATCACATTTGTAGTAGCTAAACACAATCAAAAGAATCACATCAAATCACTCCGGGGAACTATGTTTTCATAAGGTATACCTTCCCTTCTCAGTGGTCTAGCGCATGTTCCAGGGAGCACACTGAGGCCCCTCTCATTGTGCAGTCTGTGAATGATGATCTGATTTAAAAATAGTATGAGGAGCAGATAAACATTTATGTGACTGATGATCACGTACTTCTACTCCAGTCCTAGAGTTCAAAGGGCTGCTCTATCCACCAACTGCTTTTCTTCACTAGGAACATCCTTATTACAAGCGGCTCATAATTAAGTGTCTTTAAAAGAACGAAAGACTTGTCTGAGAGAAACATCTGCTGTACAATAACTGAGCAGATCTACACTCACCTACAAGATTGATAAGGTGAATGGAGGGGGGAGTTCTATGTGTATTCTATGGGCTTTAGAGGGTGACCATGCATTCTACAGAAATTACGTTAGGGATAATATGGATTTTTTTGATTCAAACACATCAATCTACACAACAGAGTCAAGTTAATCGATAAAATTGGTTTATTGATTTAAATTGGTATATACATTTATTATTAGTAATACATATACATAATTAAAGCTATATAACATATTGACTGAAACTCCTTTAAACTTCCCAAAAATGTCTGGCTCTATGATGTAGGGGACGGGTGCCGGACATGTACTCGTGTTGGGCACGGCAACATCATCATTTTCCAACCTTCCAGTTCTCTCTACCCACACTTCTTCCTGTCATCATACTGTCCGGTTGGTAACAAATTAAGGCAGCAAATGCACTGAAAAATTATAAATATAAAAAAAAAAAATACTGCATGTTAAACTATTGAAAAAATGCTGATAAATCTATAACTCGATTGTGAATTTTGTCATGCAGAGATGGGTAAGTACAAAAAGAGCTGCGATATTGCTTTGATCTTATCAAGGCTGGGAGCAAGACCCAGCACCACCTGCCTGGTAAAACCATTCACATTGCCTCAGTCATATGATCCACCGTCTGCTCCATGCAGGTCAATACTGACAGAAGACATATTTGGAGAGCATATGGGTGACATAATCATACCAGTCACGCGAGCAGTCTTTGACACGCACCAGCAAAACATATTGAGGCACACTTGCACATGTGGCAGCTCAGACACTCCCCAATTTCTCACTTGATTTGAAAATTTAAGGCCAGGCTGGAAAATCGAACAGTATTATCAAAATGGGCCTTTTGTATCTCACTCTGATGAATTTTCTCAGGACATTTTCATTTGAAGCGAACACATCCTATACTTACTGACTGCCGCACACTATTAGCATTTATACAAATTCTCCCTCTCTTGAGTGCTGTCTCCTAAAACTGCTTCCACAGAGCTGAACTAAATTGCAAACAGATTGCCTTGGAGTTTCGATGCCAAGTTTGGATGGTGTAGTTCTGGCCCCATGTTTGCTATAGGCTTTGTTCTGGTGCCTTTGCGCACGCCAAGTCTTCATGAAAGGAAAACAACTAAAGCGCTTCATTTAATTTAATAGGAACAGAGACCACTGAGTTCCTTGGGCAGGGACACATATACTGTGTCATCACACACGCAGGGATGAGCCATAGAGCGCAAGCAACATTCACTGCTCCAAAACTAACCTGTTCAATTCTAACTCAAATCTTAATAGATGCTAAAGGAACTTCATCAATGCTTTAATAAAGATTTACTTGGAGTAATACTTAAGGGTATAAATGGGCACATTTTTATGTTTTTGGCAATTATATGCTCCCAACGTGGAAAAATGGTGCACCAAAATGCTCTATAGAGCCATGGATGAACTAATTTGGTGTGGAAGACCTTATCTACCCTGAGCCGTCCCGACCTCAACATGAAAGAATACCTGTGGGATGATTTAATGTAGAGACTGTGACCAAAACCTTCTTCGACATTAATCTTTGACCAATACCTTAAGAGTTTTAAACAGTCATAGCTAAAAAAACTGTTGGTCAAAATCATATTAACCATATGGATTCAAACGATAGGAAGAAAAACATGATCCCGCTGAAAACCTAAGCAAGAACGAGGACAATATGGAAAGTTCAGATTCAAATACTTGAACCAAGAATCTTACAACTGACAGATAACTGGCATGCTCATGCTAACCGCTAATGCTAATGCTAAAAAGCTATACCATTTAGGAAGACGTGGAATTTTTATGAATAAAATATGCTGTATATTTAAGTATTTTATTTATTACTTAAGGTAAATGCTTAGATGAACCTTCTTTTCCCAATATATGAAAAAAAAATCATTAGAGTTACAGGGAATCTACCACAAAAACAACAATGCCTCCCTCAATGCTTGAAAAATAATATGATCATCCTTTTAAAAGATATGTTTAATAATCAACACATTATAGACTACACAAAGTTCTTTCAAAGACGTTTTAAGAACAATCAAGCAAAAAAGAAAGCAAAGGCCAGAAATAAAGGTTTTAAAAATCCTAACTGAGTTTAAATCCAATAGCTCCTTTAAAATCCATTCCAAATCATACCTTCATCGGTCTTGTTTCCTCCCACAGAGGGCACAACTTTGCTGCTCCTTTTAATGACTACCCTACACACAGGCCTTATAAAACTCGCTTGCCATAGCACATTGAAAATAAAAGAAAAAAAATCAAACAGGCATTGCTAAACCCTCTAATTTCCGTAAGAAAGCCCTCCTTCCTCTCGGAGTCAGACCAGAAAGCAGCACCGAAGATCACAGCATGCTGCAATTACTTCTCCCGTTGTTTTAAAGCAGCCTTTAGCTTTAGGTCATCAGCTTTTATTTAGTGATATGCCCTTGTTGTTGCCAGGAGGCTCTTCATTTACCCAAACAGAGTGTTACCACTCACTTCTATTTTTGCTGAGAATCCTTAAACAGTCCATCATCGCTGCGGTCCAAATAACTGCTCACTAAACATCACCTGATTGATGTGGTTTACTTTCAAACAATAGTCATGCTGTAATTTATTCAATTGACAGGGGAATCCATGGAAGAATCATGTACAGCAAGAAATTTGTGAAAATAAATGTATTCAAACCTATTTTCTTTAAGACAAACAAGTAAGGAGCTTCAATAAACATAGAATTGAATGGAAGAAAATTAGAAACTGCATTGAGAATGGAACAGCGGAGGATCTGAGTGGGTAGCTAGTCTCTAGATCTGAACCTCATTCAGCTGTTCTTGGGCTTTGGTCTAAAGAAATATATCTTTTTTTAGCATATTTTGGATTTTAAATGAATAATGCAAGAGTTATGACACATTATTTACAGTGTAATTTTAATTAAAATGTCAGAAAGTGCACGATCGTCTTTCAGTTTCATTTTACAGACCCCAATTCGTGCCTTCTAGTGGTGAAAAAAGAGATATCCCTTCAGGAAGTAAAAGACCTGTGATATAGCTTGTGTTTTTCAAAGTTCTGGCACAAAAAAGCACAATGGCACAAAATGAGCTAAGAGCCGTGTATAAGATTTAGGAAAGGTTCACCATGCTTTTTTGCGCAATTGGCGAAAATAAAGGACAAAATTGTATACAATTTCAGGTTTGTTGTGGAATTTTTCTGTAATTTAATGAAAAAATATTAGTAAAAAACTAAGCTGGGGTTGAACTAAAAAAATTATATGAAGCATTGCCCTTGTTGTAAAGGGAACGTACTAGAGCAAATTAGGCAAAAAAGTAGTCAATAACGCAAAAAAAAAAATTTTAAAGGTAAAAATGTACAAATCATGAACATTCCTTTTTCTGTACTTTTTTTAATTTAGAAGAAAAAAAATGTCCACACGTAAAAAACAGTTTAACATAAATCCATGTGATGACAAAATCTGGAAAGACTTTGCTGAGGGCCAGGCAGTACACAACAGTGCAGACGAAGGCTTTCAAACTGCTCTGTGAGTTTCAGATAAAGAATAGACATCAAGCATTAAAATAAGCAAACAGTGACTAGACCTGTCTCTATCTGAAAGGATGATAATCACAATTTTCATGCTAGCTAACTTTAACAGCCTAGGAATGTTCAACATAGACTGACATAAAGGAAAAAATGCAGATTGCCGTTATGGTGGTTGGAGGAGGTTGTAACGAGTCAATAGTAAAATCTAATAAACAAAATTCAACTTTGTCCCTCGATGAATCGCATTCAAATCCTGAAAAGCATGTTTAATCACATTTGCTTCAGATTATTCAACGTATTTACTTTCAGACTTTCAAGAAAGCAATAAAAAACATAGACATTACATTTCATTTAATGCATCAGCTCTTCCCACAAACAATAACCAATTAAATATACACAAGTGAAGCGTGGCATACCCAACCTTGCAAAAAACAGTACAGAAAAAGTACTAGACAGTAACAAAATCACAACAAACATGAAAATGGATCTAAAACAAAACAAACAAAAATCTGAAATAGAGCTAACATAGGTACACCTCTACTGTGAAAGACCAGGTACAA
Source organism: Danionella cerebrum (assembly GCA_007224835.1). Taxonomy (NCBI): domain Eukaryota; kingdom Metazoa; phylum Chordata; class Actinopteri; order Cypriniformes; family Danionidae; genus Danionella; species Danionella cerebrum. The sequence continues at coordinate 522,288 of SRMA01027393.1, read as the reverse complement.
ATAAAAAAAAAATATGTGCATTTAACGAAGGATAGAAAACACATACTGGTTGGTCGCTATGTGATCAAATGGATAAAAATAGATAAAAATCAAACAGTTGAGATGATTAAAATTGCAGGTTTTCTAAGCAACCAACACTAAAACAAAAGAGCTTCAGGTTAAATGGCCTCAGGCAAAAAAAAAAGATATATAGGAGGCTAGGCCTCGCCCAGCTTATGCGTGATCATTATATGAATGAAGTAATACATTCCCTGGTTTGTCTTGCCAGAGATAAAAAGCCCCTCCAGAAAACTCCCATCAGCTCGGAGGGCATCAGCCAAAGCCTTTAAAGGAGATTAATTGCACGAAATATGCCTGTCTTTTGAGAAGAAGACAGCACTGTCTGACAAACAGGTCAGGAGGTCTGACAATAAGTACAGCGTGTCTGACAGGAATGCATATGTGTGTATGCACTTACGTGCGTGTGTAGCATTGCTGCAGGACAGCTGCTGCCATGTAAGCTTGTCTAGCTCAAAACCTATGACAGAGGTCCATTATATCCAAGACTGGATCTTATCACCGCATCAGGCACAGAAGAAAGCATCAGAGAGAGAGAGTTTGGATAGGGAGAGGTGCCAGAGATGCTGGGGATTCCAGCACACTGGCCTTTTTTTGTCAAGATGAGCAGAATGTCAGTGCGGGTAATGTAAAGAGATCCTCTAATCAGAGCAAATCATAAACAGTCAGAAACACCCCTGCCACCCTGGTGTGGACCGATGAATGCTGCATGTGTTGAATGGCATAAGAACCATTCCAACGAATGGTGCCATTTCTGCCTCTGGGAACTTATTTGCATAAATAAAGCATGGAAATTGTTTCGTAAATACATTTTATTACTAAGGAAAGTGTACTACATATTCTTCTCATTGCAAATTTAAGCTATAACATTTAAAATATTTATAAAATCCACATAAAACATTGAAAAATTGCACTTCACCATAAAGTATAATGATTAAGATCTTTTAAAAAGAACCTTTCTTTAGCATTGATATGTACATCGATATTTAATGTTTGTTTCAAATACATTTTTTTACATGGACATCTGTACTTTTTAGTAAAAAAAAAACAAAACATTTTAGTTTTCACTCATTCACTCATTTCCATAAGCTTTTCAGCAGGAAGTTGCATCACTTGGATCTTTAGAAAGCCATGAGAAGAGCAAAGGGAAGTTCTCGTAATTTCTTATTTACAAATTCGATGATTTTGTGATGATATCCTGGTGCATCGTATAAAAAAATTCTATCCTAACATGAACTAGGCATCTTTCCACACAATGGCAAGCTGAAATATAGGTTAGATTCAGATGTAAATGTTGGAGGCTTAAAATGAGCACAACCAGCTTGTAAACGTTGTATTTTTTGGTCTAGCAAACTTTACATGAGTTCAACTTTCAAGGTTATTGGTATTTCAAGGGAATATCTGCTCACACTGAAACTCACCCAAAAATATTTTAGAATGTTCAAAGGAAAAAAAAAAGTTAAACATTTTCCAAGTCTTTAAACAAGTAATAAATTCCATGACTTGACCAAGACTTTCACGACTTTCCAGGCAAATACATCACAATTTTAACATTTCCAGTTGTTTTTAGGTCCTTCAGGACCGTGGGAACTTTGTCATGAGAGTGAACACTCAGACTTCCAAACTCTGACTCCAATCACTACAGTGAAGACTCCTAGTCTATAGCGTTCGCTATGTATGTATGTGTGTGTGTGTGTGTTTTTGTGTGGATACTTGTGTAAAAAGATCTCCAAGCATCATCCTTGTTTTCTCAATCACAATAAAGTTTAAACGATGGCGGGAATGACAGTTGCCAGTATCCAATTGCCATACACCTCAGCAGGTTACTAAGGTCTGTCCCTGTGAAGTCTGACACTGTAGCCATTCAGGTCAAGGGGTCATAAGGGGTCAAGAGGCAGGTCACTCAGTGACCACATCAAACAATATCCAATCTCTTTCACCCTGATTTCATGTTGAGGACAACAGAATTCAGTTTCAGCTGTGAATCTGCAAAGTAAACAAGCCACAAGCCGTTGCTTCTGTGTTTATAGTTAAGTTATGAGCAAGTCAAATGCATGGTATTTACATTGCAATATATGATCATATTCTAAAAGTATCTAAAGTGTAAAAAGGACTCTTGGGTATGATTAACGAATCCCAGGAGGTTCTTCTGATGTGTTATACGGATTATGTATTTTATATTACACTATAATTTAAAGTGAATCTCGTGAATTGCAGGAGATCCCTCTGGACACAGAAATTAGTGGATGGTGATGTGACGTCAAAATGGAACATGTTTATTCACCACAACTTTCTGAATCCTCACAATTACAAGGTTAAAAACAACAAAAAAAAAACAGAACAGAAATATAGTCTTGTGCTATTTTGTGTAGTGTTTCTTCAAAATCTCCAATGTTTTGTTTTCTCCTATGTCTCGATGAGTTTGATTAAATGCCTGTTAGTAAAAAGTACGTTTTTTGTCTAGTTGAAAGAGTTTTTTTTTTTTGCCTAATAAGCAGATTTTAGGGGGCAGAAACCCCTCATTGGGATACATGGGAAGATGAGGCACCAGATGAAGGAAGAATTGTGGAGCGATTGGATATTTGCTCGTGGACATATGTTTCTTTCCCTGATATCTACCTTTTCATACGTGTAAACTAAAACATACAGGAGTTATTCAAATGAGAAAGGAACATATTGAATCAAGGAGGCACACTACAAGGCACACTAGTGTGCTGTAAAATATTGTCTGGTGTTTTGGTCTAAATCAACCTGATCTAATTGGTTTCTGACTGAGTGAGTGGAAATGTGAACAATTAAAATATACTTTTTCTTTGTGTTTATTTCATTCTTATTCAAGACACTTTAATGACACCTTAATGCAAATATAGGCTGCAGAGTTCTTTCTGGTCGTGATCCTCGATGTAAAAAAATGTTGAAAAACATTCTTCAAAGGAAAAACCACCATAATAGCCAAATGGTAAAGGGCATCAAACAGCTTATTGACCACCATAGCAGCTTCAAGAGTAAATCCATGGCTTAAGCAATGCTTGGAAACAGGAATTTCTTTGATTGGAGAGAGTTGTAGGAAGCCAGTGAAAGGAACCACGACTGTGATTGGAGCAACTGTCTCGCTCTACTGAACCAAAGACCACAGCGTTTGAGCAATGGTTCGAGGACATGCATGGATGGGATGAAGTGACCCATCATCATCATGTTATGCCACATCAATATGGCCACCAGTGTCGGTCTGAGGCCCCACAGAGTGATTAAAAAGAAGACAATCCTCTACTGCTTCCTTTTTCACTCTCTTTATTATTTTCTCTCCTCATTATAGTCCCTAAAGTTTGGCTGTCTACCTCACATAGCCAACTTTTTTTTCACACAAGGGATGAAGCGTTGTGCTAGGGACATTAATCACAAGCACACAGGGGTCAGGAGTAGTTCATGGATCAGCGCAAAGAGTGAGAGAGTGGAAGAAAAGGGACTCCAGGAGTCACTTTCCACAGAAGGAGCCTAAGCTTCGCAAGTGCTGTCAAATGAGGCTTTACCACCAATCCTGCCCCAGTCCAGCCAAAAACAATGACCCAGGTGGGACACACAGCGAGGGAAGGTTTCACAGGAAACCTATCCATCTCGTGCGACAGTCTGCAGGAACTGAGCATGGAAATGTTCAAGGGACAACTTTCAATGTTCTCTGCGAGCACTCTCTCATTTTATCCCTGGTAGGTTTTGTTTTATGACAAGGAATGTGAAAAACTATCCATTTTCTAAATAAACACAGACGCTGCACTATAATCACATACTAAAATGTGACAAATGCATGGCTAAAAAGTTCTGATTAGATTAGGTTAAAAAAAGCCAATGAATGTTTGGACTTCAGTGTGCAAAGACTCAAACTATTGCAAAGTGAATTCAAATGTGAATGTTTACTTTTGTTTAGTATGTGAACGCTACATTTAAACCAACACTGTGTAAGTCCCTGACTACGAAATCTGCCTAATGTGATGAACTCTAAAGTGCATGGAGACCTCTCTCTCTCTTAACCAACACACACATGCACAAACAGAAAACTCAAATACTCTAAATTGGGGCTGAAGCATAAAACTCTTCAGAGGGAAATCTCAGGAGCCTCTGATAAATGGTTGTGATAAATGAGTAGCTCTCTAAATGCACACAAAGCTAAACCCATATGGTCTTGACACGGTCTGGACTGCATTACTCTAAAACGGACTATGTGTCATAAAAATAATCCACTTTTTCAAAAAGCCAATGACTATCTAAAGTGCTCACAGCTTTTGACCAATGGTCCTTCTCACAGCCTTCTTTATGATGAAAGTTCCGCGTAGAGTTCTTGGCTTTTTTTGTTGGGTAAAGTTACATTTAATCATTTAATTATATCACACTCTAATGGTATTTTGGATAGATCGAAAATTGCACAAAACCTTGAGTGCAACTATACAAGACTTAAAAGAACAATGCTCAAATATTTGTTGGCTTTTGCACGGGACTATTATTGCAAGTTCTTACCCTTTACCATGGAATACAGTGGTTGCTGGTAAACAGATGACTCTAAGGCACCTCCCCACCACTTACTGCTCCTTTTTATCTTAAATGTGAACAAGACATCATAATGCGGAAAAACAGCTTTTATTTTTATTAACTACAGTTTCTGATTGGTCAGATGTATATAAATACTACATGGTGTCTGTTATGCACACTGTGATGGATAATATGATCTTCTGTTCCTTCTGGAGAGACTTAGTCCAAGTGTAGGTCTTTTTAACCAGCTGAAATCTCAGTATAGCTTTGAAAACATGGACACAGAGTTCATGTATTCACCAAAGCTACAGTTTTTACTGAGTTTTCCTTTCCCTTTTATACTTTTTGTGCATATTGGAGGTGAACAATATAGTTCCGATTTACTCATATGGTGAGCATTGGTGCCAGTCCCTCTTGTCCTGAAAAGCTCATCGTTGGTTCCTCACAGCTGTTAGGTTTGGGGGTCAAAAGCTGATGCTGATGGATTAAAGTTTATGATTTATCCAGATATTTGTGTGAAATTAAACTTATTTACTTCAAAAAGAATTTCAATATGAGACATTGAGAGAGCCCAGAGCACAGACTTGTCCCAAGGTTATCATAGTTGCCATTGTTAACATAATTTGCCCTAGAAAAAAAAGGAAAATTAAGAAAGAGTTATAGAACAATTCTACTGAATTAGCACCGTTTGAGATAAGAACAAACCAGGAGAAACTTGATTTAAAACACCTTGGGTCCAAATAAACATTAGATATTTTTAGTCGGCTTTAAAAAAACAGCTTTCCCTATCTTATTTTTAAAACCCAAGAACAGACAAACAAGCGAAGTGAAATTAGTGGCAGGTGCGTAATCACAGGAGTGGTACACAAGAGCATATGGAGAGGTGGAGAACCCAGAAGAAACATGACAAGGAGATCCAAGAAGGCAGGAAGCGATCATGGAGATTCAGTGAACCATAGGACTTACAAAGAGGAAAACAGAGTGCCTAAAGGGGAAGTGCAGAAAAGGACAGGACACTGAGAGGGTGACGAGGAAACAAGGAGATTAGACACAGGTGTAGTTGATGATTGAGCGGGCGATTAGGTACCACAGAGAAAGGGTGTGGACGGAGAAACACAGGTCTGAAAGAGAGGTAAGAAGAGGGTCAAGGCAAAATAATGTACATGTCATCTCTCTCATTTTCTGAACTTTAGCCAGTAGTTTATTCATGCATCCAGAGGCAATGCCCCATGAAATGTTTAATGATGACTGATCCTAGTCTTAATTCATTCCTTTCAGAATATTCAACATTTTTCCCCTTGTTACATTTCCATAGCAGATTCAGAATTAAAGGTCAGAAAATCCTGAATACAATGTAACTTTGTGTGTGAAATGTGTGACCTGTAGATCTAAACCAATCAAATATAGCAGTTTTAAATTTAACCTTAAATATTATACCATTCAAATAAATACATTAGAAAAAATGGTTTTGTTAACTTTCATAGACTGTGTTTTCATTTGAGTACATAAAGCTAAAAATGAAACGTGTGTGAGCTTCACCGGAGCATATTTCTCAAAGTCTGAAATAGATGCTTATGATAATATTTCCTTAAAATACCACACAAGCATATTTTAAAGGACACATCCACTCAAAATTTCTAGTGGAACCAGAGTGTGGGAGCTGGAGAGGAGTCTGGGATGGCGTTATGAATGAGCGCTGAAGAGAGACAAGAGATTTGTCATTCCGAACTACAAAAACGAAAGAATTTCAGAGACATCTCCAGCTTACAACAAAGCTTGTAATAATATCTGAAAGAAATCATCTGCTGAGGAAGAACATCTGAGCTGTTTGATCATGGCAAGAGAGATTCTTCTTCACTAAATCCAGAGAAGACACTTTTATTAGCTGTTCATCTTTTATCTTTGTTTAAAAATAGTGATTGCTGTGTGAGAAGACTATATCCAGACAGGCTGACTGTAGTTTCAGCACAGATACCTTTGCTGCAAGATGAAAACACTCTGAACAAAGATGATCCCGAATGACAATTCAATAGCATGAGTTGAAGTCTGCACAGACACGTGTAGGCCTGCTAGGAGCATCAGCTTCTGGTGATCTAATCACAAATGGCCAGAACAGATGTGTCTACTTTGAGCATTTACTGTGTGATCAGCGAGTGATTTTGTGACCATATCAGTTACACTTTAACGTTTTCTTCATGCTGAGTAATTTCGTAGCATTGGAACATCGTTCACAGATTATTTTTTGTTTATTTAATGAATTTGTAGAATTACATCCACAAAATAACTATGAAATCAAGCTCTGTATATCCTGAGCAAATATAGAAACACCCATTCTGTACTGTACTATGAATAGCATAATTTGATCCAACCATTAATATGAGACATTAGGTACCTGCTCCACCTATTTGCAATTTGAGTATGCGCAACATATTAACAACCAAATTACTAAATGGTTTTGAATTTCAAAATATTAGATGAAATTGCAGAGCATTAACATATTCAGATATGCATCCTTCCATAAGAAGAAAATCGATTCAGCCAAGTGAATAGAACAGCGCCTCAAGCATATTTTCTAGCAGTTATTATCTAATAAGAATTGGGTGAAACCTGTACTTTTTAGCATTGCAATAGAGAAGGCAGCTACTGGGTTTGATAACAATTGTTAACCTTAGAAAAAAACATTTCCCAGACTTTTTATGTTTTCAATCCAGCATTCTCTGATAATCAAAGTGGTCTGGTAACAAGGTATTCAGAAAACTCAAAATTAAATTTATTTATGTAAATAACAGGCTTTAACCAGGTATCAGTGCATTTCAATTCAATTAATGTACAATACTGAATTTTCATATATTAAAAACATCATTTAACCCTCAACAACAATTTACTTGACAATTTGTTGTCTGTTTTTTTTACTGTTCACCAAAGATGTCCCATGTCACTTCTCAATGACAACATTCCAGACCACCACTATGAGCCAGTACGTACCTGCTCCACCTACTTGTAAATTAAAATGGTCACAAACATAAGTGTAAACCAGAAGTATTTATTTGAATTAATAAGGCAATCTGTTTAAAACTGATCTGTTAAGATCAACGCTGACTAATGTAAGATGCTTTCTACAAAAAATTCCAAAAGATAATGTATTATATTTGACAAACTGGTAGATGTTAGCATGTTTGAGATTAGATAGCAACATGTCAAATAAGAGTCTTTGGTATGTTGCTTGACTGTGGGAACTTTAGGGCACCTCATTAACCCTCACCTCAAGTGGCCTGAGACAATTTGGGGGGAGGACAGGTCACAAACAGGTCACAGAGAGTTTCAGGTCACGGACCACTGTAAAACTTCCAAGAGCTTCCAGTAGCCACGTATCACCCACCCCATCTGTGATGCACGCAAACTGATTGTGGGCACGGACTCAATCATCTTCCTGGTAGATTTTCTTCACTCTTTTAGCCTCAATGGTCTTTTGTGAAATTGATAATTTGACTGAACTCTACCATAACTTTCTGCCAAGTTAACGTTGATATGTAGTAGAATCTAAAATTATAAACCTACAAGGTGTCAGTGGTTGAAGCTCTCCTTTTGTTCATTTGCTAATTCTTAAACACAATAGAGGTGGGAATCACACATTGTATATGACATTTTCAAAATACTAGGATGCATCACAATGTGTTTATAGAAAATTGTACTGTGATAAATGGTGACCTGTCTAGGGAGTACCCCCGCCTCTCGCCAAATGTGCGCTGGAGATATTCACCGGCAGACCCCCGTGACCCCGAAAGGAAATAAGCAGTTTGGAAAATGAATGAATGAATGCACTGTGGTATTCAACAAAAAAAATGTAATATTTGCACAAAAATCCCCATGTGTGTTTTAATTATTAACCGTGTACCCATCACAAAACAATAACAGTAAAACAAAATAAGTTATGAAATTCAAATAAAGCTGTATTTGTATTTTATGAGAACAGCTCAAAAACATATATCATTTTAGTCAAGAATATCATTTTATATAATGCTTAAAAATGAGTATTTAAATGAGTAATTAAAATAACATAACTGTTGGCATATTTTTACATCTTTTTTTGTAAAATAAAAAGAATTTAAACAAGGTTTAATATCAGTATTTACAATACTTTATTCTCAAATTTGACTGGTGTGTAGAGGCTTTCCGTTTTATTTGGCTTGTAAAGCAAATCATTTAGTTTGCCATCAAACAGCTTTTTATTTTTTGCTCTCTGTTACTAATAGTCCAAAGAGCCATTGTTAGATTGCCACCTCATGGGGTGGAGGTGTACAGTCACTCCAGTAATATACTGGACAGTGAAATACTGGGTACACATTTTTGTGCCTCATGGCCGAAATATTATGAGAGATTATCATATCAATATAAAACACTGTTCATTCAGCTCCAAGTCTTGCTTCACTGCTGCAAAACAAAACATCATTTCTGAGCTTGTCAACGATTTCCATTTGATGGATGAGCCGATGACAGTCTACAACAGTGATTATTTCCCCTCATGAAATTCACAATGAAGACTAGACGTCTGGCTTAATGAAGGCCTCTTTACTGGTCATTGATGCTAACTAGTTAGCTCATGAAATCCCAATTGTTTGCTGATAAAATGTTTCAGCAGTACAAAGTAAGTTAAAAAAACAAAACAAGACTAGAAATACATCAGCACCAACCGACATCTGTCTTAACAAAAACATCCATGTGTCAAAACCATCCAAATATTACAATCGCTGTTGTCAAGCGTAGCATCTTGACGAGTGTCATTTCCAGGGGCGATCAAACCAGCCCTGACAGCTGTCTTTCTGTTTATGTTCAGGCAGACTATGGTGAGTGAATATGTACACTTTTGAACTTGTATTTGGGTTGAAAACTACACACCGTGGTAGCATATGCTTTTTGTGCATGTGTGTGTTCTTCCACCATGTGCGCTGTAGAAGGGAAAGTATGAATGAACACTTTGTGGGTTGACAGAAGCAGGTAATGACATGCAAATAGAGGGCTAAACCCACAAATGACCACACAAACAATCTGGTTTCTCATTTGTTTGTTAAGGCCGTCAGTCAAGAGCAACTGGCTCCGCCCGATCTGTAGTAAATTGGAGCAAGAAAATAGTTTTCTTGTTGAAAAAAAAACTGAGTAAGCTACAAGTAACTATTATTATGAGAAATAATTACAACTGAAAGGCATATCAACAAACATTGGTGATTCAAACTGACCCATTGTCAAACAAATTATACAGGACTTGAAAAAAAAGCCACTTTTTAATTAGGCAACTATATATATTTAATTCTATCATTACAATCAGACTTGATTTGCATTTAAATAAGGAAAAAGATACAGATGATCCAATTTTTAAGGGTAGATAAATACATAGCAGTAAAGTACGTACATCAATTTTGGTGAATGTTGTGATAGTATCTGTACAATATTCTGCAATTTCAAAACATGTAGCATTATATCAATGTCTGCAACCAGAGTAGAGCCTGTTCACAAAAACTTGTAAAACAGTCCAAACCTTTTGCGCATTTCTGATAAAATAAACCAAAATCTGGCATAAAATGTGTTTTACATAATGTACATTTGGATTTTGAACTTGTTCTATTATTCTATTTGTGAAATCACAAAACATGTTTAAAAGTCTATTTTGTTTTTAAAATATCGGAAACACATTATAAGAATTTTAATATGTTTAAAATTTTTGCATAAGTTGAGATGACTTTAGTACATTTGCGAAAAGGCTATAAAAAATTATTCTTATGTCTCTAATTTGGTTTTGTTAAAAAGCATTTAAATCCCAATTCACTGCCTTAGTTTTTCTTTCTGGCTCATTACTTCTGGTTAATGCGGATACTCGCTCAGCCTCTTTCTGCTGTGAGGTAGAGACATAAATAAATGTAAATGATTATTTTAAAAATAAATGTACTCACATGTTCTGTAGCTGAGGCTGGATCACAAAAATTTTGTACAGATCCAACTTTCTGAGTCAACCTTTTTGCATTATACTCACATTCATAAAGCAGTCTGTATTTAAATGACCCATACATAGAGAAAGCAGGAGTAGAAACTGTCCTCAATGGTTCAGTTGATGGAGGGTATGGCTCTTTAGAACCGAGGACAACTCGCAGACTTTTGAAGCCATGGTTACAATGAATTGTCATTTACGAGGTGAGACTGAGAGATCACAACAGGCTATAGCTAAACCATGTAAAAAACTAAAATATCATGTGCTGAATCAAGTCAGTGCATAGTCAATACATCGCAGATGGCTGCATGTGAGGGAACCTCTGGAAGGATATAATAAAGATGGCAACTTGATGTATGCATTTGGCCCTTTGGTCATCCATTCCCATCAACACAACTAGATGCACCTACGTTTCTAAAGAGCAGCATGGCTTACTACACTAATTACAGAAACAGTGAACTTTGGGAAATTTACGAAAAGGAAAGGCCACTGTAAAAAAATAAATAAAAATAAAATGTAAATTAAGATAAATGCATAAAACTTGGACATGCTGTTTGAAGCCCACATGCTTGAAGAATGTTGTTAAAGTTACATTTTTTCTTTTCTTTGTTTTGATTTAGAAGCACAGTTACTGAGAAAGAGCATCAGACACGGATATATTCTCCTTAGGTGTAAAAGCAATTCCCTTCAGTTGATTTGTTTATTGTTAGAAAAGTTCTTCAGAACAGATCCATGTCTTTCCTCTTCTTAACAGAGCATCACCACAGATCCAGATGTGAGCAGCTGGGCCTGCTTACAACATAAACATCTGAAATGCCTCTCATATGGCCCACAATCATGCTTGGGCATTCCTGACATTCGTCACTGACATTCATTTGACTTTGTCATTTTGGAATAAATGTCGTTTGGACACATTCTGACCGACACTTTCCAGGTCTAGAGGAAAACTTCCAAAGCTGACATCATCAGTTTGTGAGCAAAACATGTTTGTCTTGTGTTTTTAGTATTTCACAGTGTTGCCTGAAGCGCGAAAAGGTTGTAATTTAAATGTAATATCAAATGTAAAAGAAAATTATGATATACAAAAGATTGTAATTTTAGAATAAATTATTATTTTAGAATAAATAAATCAATATTTTATTTCAAAATAATTCACTTATTTAAGGCTAGTTTGCATTGGTTGTGTGGGTTTCGTTTGGGTACTCAGTTTTCCAAGCCAAAAAACATGCTTAAGATAAATAAAGAACTGGTGACCTGCTTATTTTATTTATTGTTCTATTTTTGCCATGTGTGATTTTGAGAGTTTTGGTCAGCTCTAAAGCTCCAGAAGTTAAAATTGCGTAGTTTATTTTTTAATGTATTTTTTTTTCAAATGGAGCCAACTCTAATCAAAGAGCAGAGCTTTAGATGGTGGCTGAAAACTAAGCGATTTTCAAGAAAGAAAATGTATGATCCTTTAAAAAAATAGATTTTTTGTACACTCCGAAAATAACTCAATAGCAAACATCTGTTCTGTTTTTTTCTATACTAAGTTTAGAAAAACCAAATATACACTAAAAACCAATAACTTCTTAGAAAGCAAAGTGTTTGCTCCAATTCTCAATGCTCCAATCTCCAGTAATCCAAATCACCTCTTTCTGCTTATCTCTATTAAAAGCCTACCAACACGCCGGATGATTTTATTAGCCTCTGTCAAGGTTAACATTAGCCACGGTGACTTGTGCTTTAAAATCCAGGCTTTGGGTGTTACCCTAAAAGATCCAGGCACATGTCTGAGTCCCAGAGGTGTGTCTATGAAGCGGGCAGACACATGGACACAAGCAGTGGTTCCATCGGCAAGAAAAACTCCAGTGTCACAATCAATAACATACCGCATCCATCTCCTCTCACCAGCTGCCAGCAGGCACAGGTTCTGGCAGATGATTGGAGGTCACTGATGAATAACACTGCTTGTATCAGTGAACCCAGAGATTTCACCCTGCAGCTCTTTCCTTTACGTATCCCTTAAAAAAAAACTAGAAAAAATAAAATGATTATTCTCTATATATCAAAATGGAAGAAAGATTGAGGGAAAGTTCCTGCATGTATTAACAATCTAGACCTGCAGAGCTCACCCACTGAGAAGAGCCTTCCGCAGCGTTTCTGTTTATCCTGGCCAAGAGGTGTCAGGAAATGTCTGAGCTTTTGATATAATACACAGGTGCAGGATGCGAGGGAAGAGTTTTAAACTCTTTAAGCACGTATACCTGATTTTCTTCTACAAAAAAAAATGGAGGAATCTGGAGCAAGTCCATGGAGCACTATTATTGAGGCCTTGTTTTGTTTCGGATTAGAAAAACTATGGACAAAACCAATGATTTCATTTTTTCATAACATTATAACATTTACCTTTTTTGCATTTGCACATATTTTTAAAAGTGTGAAATGTAAATATAAGAGCATTTTACTTCCAAATGACGAGACTTGATGTTCCAATAACCCTTGGTGTTTCCAACGTAAGGATTTCAGCCTCCCAGGAAAGGTCCCCTAATCCCACCATCATCTTGTCATCATCGTTTCTGTTTGGATAAGTGAGTCTGTTTATTTCAACTAAAAAACGTGTTTTGTACATTTGGACAAATGCTATGAAGAGTTATCGATGAGGAGGCACCAGAGCTTCATCCCATGATATACTCTGATATATAAAAAAATCAACAAACTCTAAACGCCCATGTGCATATAGCTCCAGAAAGAATTTGCAAACTGTTGGTCCATGTGCTCTTTTTCAGTTAATTTAAAAGCTAAACATAAAGAAAAAAAAATTAAAGACCGGTCTCAACAACAAAATTCAACTTTTGTTTCCTGGAAACATAACAGTCATGAAAGATCGCACACGAGGTGAAGATGGGGCCAGTGATAAGAAGCACTATTGCAGTCTTGCCCCCCCCCTTGCTTCTCCACTCTCTGATCTATGAATCGGCACCACCTGCATTCACTACATGCCTTTGACAGACAGCTGGCACCTCCTTCATCCTGCCCACCACAGCTAACCAACTAAAGACTGCTTTTGTTTCTTTTCAAATTCCAGAATCGACATCCACAGGAGGCAGCTTGTGAAAAAAGGAAGACCCAGGTAGGGTGCAACAGAGCAGAGGAGGCAAATGACACAGCAGCTGAAGAGACTGAACAGAAAGCATATCACTTAAAGCTTATAAAAGTTATTAACAGTTTAAAAAAGCAATGTATCTTCTGCTCGCAAGGTGATGCTGCAATTAAGCATTTTGAGTAACCTTAAGGCATAGAGACATGTCGCTTTTTGTAACGATATGTTAATGCTTTTGCAAAAACAAAAAAATATTGATCCGTAAAATAGTAAAGGTACACAATTAGAAATGTATTTTAGGACAAACGCATGTACTTAAAAGACACAAAGGCCATTTTTGATATCCCCCAACCACTAGGGAACACTGATACCAAGTTTATAGTGTTAAAATTGTAGTGGAGATATAGCCTCACAACCAATTTCGTAATGATTGTTTAACAATTACCTGTAAACCGTTTAATAAACCAACAGTCTTTTAGCATGTTGGTCAGCTTGATCTGGAACACATTTGTAGAAATCGGTGGATTGGTGTTGGACACATTTGAACAAGAATTTTTTATTTTATTAAAAGGGTTCTTATTTCATACCATATACTTCAACTGTTATTAGAATAAACCAGTGCTGTCAAAAATTTTAAATATTTAATATGTAAAAAAAAAAAATGAGCGCAATTAACACGGTTGCAGTTTTTTACGATCGAAAAATTGTGCGATTAATTCGTTAATCAACTGACAGCACTAGAATAAACATAAGTGAAACTTATGGAATTTGAGTGTTCTAATTGGGACAGGTGACTTAAGAGTGTACCGAATTTCATAGCTCACCAGTTTATAGGGCAGCCATTGTCTTGAGCGACTGAAAAAGATTAGTAATAATTATTTTAATAATAATAGTAACAAATGCAATAGTTTCTTTTGCACTTTCTGTGATTGGCCCCTAATCAAAACAAGTGTTACAGAATTAATATACATTATCATGTAAATATTTAAGACTCAAGAGATAGGATTGCTTGAACAGAAAGGAACCAGGTTTATTGATGCATTAAGATAAACAGAAAAGCATTTCAGTCACCTTGGGCCCCCGAGGGGCGTCAGAGCAGTCTCTCTCCGGCCAGTCCATTCAAGAAAAGATAACTAGGAATCATGGGAGACTGCTCATACGCAGTCTTTCCACAGGAAGCACGTCATTCCATGAGTCGCAGCGACAAGCCAGCACATTAAAAATTTTAGCGGAACTGAATAACATTATTATCATCAGATTATAATCAATGTTTACAATTTTCTATCATACAAGTAAAAATAACTTCATCTGCATTTCACAGTTCTCGGGTTTGTAACTCAATTTAACTGAAATTGAAAATATCATAAGCTTTTGTAAAAAAAAAAAAAAAACAAAAAAAAAAAACACACACACACACATACGAACACGCGCACACACACACACACACACACACACACACATAGCAATTTAAATAAACACTATCACTTTTACGTGGTCCAAGCAGCACAAAGACACAAGGTACTTGACGAGACCAAGTCTGGATTTCATACAATTGCAACACGAGGACAATGACTGGCCAAAGTCACAACCAAGTTAAAAACTCACACACAATGTCTGACCCATGACTTGTCTGCAGCATAAAAAATGACACCACCTCTGCTAGACGCAGGTCATGCTTGGCCCACTTTCAATATGCCAGTGCCAGATGAATGCCAGATGTGCCAGACAAACGGCAAACTTTTTCTTCCTGACTAGGAAGAGTCCAAAAACACAAGAAGCAGAATCTGTCCCCAAAAATATGAAGTAAAGCCAGATAACTGTGTAGAAATGACAAAGAGATATTGATATCAAACAAAAGCAACTCTGAAAAATGTATATTTATGCTACCAAGTCATGAATCATGCATTCTTTCTCACCTCTGTCTCGAGTGTCTTGGCCTCAATACATGTCTACGGTTGCATTTAGTCCTTCTGTTTCAACACAGGCTTTCTTCTCAATCGCTCAGCATGCTGCTATTCATGGCCAAGCTAAATGTCTCCAGGCTTCACAGATCTTTATACTAGAAGGAGCCAAGCTGAATTTACAGCTCGTGTTGAAGGTTGACTCTGTGGATACAGAGTTTGGCCGAGTGAACCAGCAGAACCTGAACGCCACACGTCATTCGTGATTTAAGGAGGAGGGATACAGACTATGACTGCAGCAGAAGCCATGTTACATGAGACAGAAGATACATTTAACCTTCAATTTACCAGAAAGTGGCCAACAATATATCAATATTACAGTGCATGTGGTGGCTTTTGACCGCAAAAATCACTTTTAGTGCTTTTAGTGGAGTTTGTGTTGAGATGGTATGTGGGTACGTGGCTTAAGCGTGAGGCTGTCTTCAGTCTCATGAGTTCAGAGTTTACATAAAAAGGTCACAAATGCCAGGCTCCTTAACTTTTAAACCCAGCCTCCCAAGGCGCATAAACAGAGGATATTCTTGGCTTAGATCGCTGTAGCAATGGAAAAGTCATTTAAACAGAGCAAACGTCAAACCATCACAGATAGACTGGTTTAAATCCTCCCAATCCAGGTTCACACATAATGCCTTTATAAGCCTCCGTGTGACTTTTGAGACACTTTATCAACACTCAAACATCTGGGTAACATTATTTATTTAGTCGGGCTGCCAATGGAACCAAATGCAATAATTGAAAAATAATTTTATACAGCAGATCAAAACGACTTGTTCCTGTTATACCTCCTTTCAGGTTTGCAACATTTGCTGGAATAATAATTTCAGGAAACACCAGATTCTTGAAACATATTAAATATTATAGCATATTTTCCAACTATGGCTTTAGGAAATTAAAGACAGTCCACTTTTGTGTAAATGTAAATCATCCGTCATTAAATTTTCCTTCTGGAGCCACACCGAAGGAAGATTGAAGATTACAGAAACATGCTGTTGACTAGATCAAGTGAGCCAGTATTGTTGGAGCCCCTGTTATCTCCCAGACCTCCAGAGACAGGCTCTTTTCTCTATATCTGAAGACTGGCAACTGGTTCTTTCAGGAAGTCCACTTTTATAGAGGTGTACTGCGTTGTTACGGTCATATAGCGACGATTACCTTTTTTAATGTTTAAATACACAAAAACTGCAAAAGTACCCATCAATCTGTCGGTTACGTTACACAAGAACCTCTTTCTCACTCAACACTTAGTTTGAGTTAATTATTCCCATAAGTGATACATCTATTTTGTAATTAATCTAACAGTAAAACAGCATTAAATAATTGCCTCTAAAATGAAATGATAGCAACATGAAAAAATTAAACTAAACAAGTGAGTTCTAGGGGTTTTCTAATACACACCGAGGCTGTTCAATTTCAAAGCAGCCGTAATAGCTAAAATGCTATGATTAAGCCCAAAGTGAGGGCACATGGTGACAAATCAATAATGAGATTCATTGTAAACGTTGGTTATTATCAATAATGTTGATAAGTTGTTGTAGCCCCATTGAGTTCAATGGTCTACTTTATTATTCAGAGTACAAAGTTGTTTCTGACTATAAGGTAACATTTACATTCAGTTATTGAGCACAAACATTATTTTAACATTGAAAAAAAATGCCAGTTTATTAATTAATTTGCAACATCAGGACAGAATTGAAAATCAAATCCTTTCACCAGCATTTCGCGTCCTATTATTGGTTTATAAGCGTACTGCCAAGTTCACGTAGAACTTTTGCTAGGGCCTGCAAATATGAATGCATTTAAGTTATGCATTTCATAAATGAACTAACGCTAATGGCGTGATGATTGTGAAGGTCTATGTGACTGTTAAATGAAATGCTACTCTTCATCCCCTCTGTGGTACAAAGAAAGGTTCTGTTCTCAAAGCAGAGTCAGATATGCCCCTAAAGAAGGCCGAAGCAGGAGAAGCATGGCCTGCCACCAATTAATTTGTTTTCTTTTACATATAAACATAACTACGAGGTCTTTAAAGCATCATGACTATTTAGTAACAATCCAAAATCATTCTTGTTTATGAGCTCAAAAATAAATAGGTAAATTGAGTTACTATACGTTTTAAATGTTTCCATGAAAACTAGTCCAATTGTATATGGACACTTTCAAACACTGGTTTCCTTGAGCCAAAATTCATTACATAGTTGACAAACTTTGCTTTATCCTCAGTTTACTTTTAGCTTGTAAGCAGGCGTATCCATCCCTCGTTTTGTAGCATGATTTATTAACTAGTTCTGCATGTGAGTGATTTCATTTCACGGATGGAAAAAAATGAAAGCTAAAGGGGAGAAAATTCACCATCTGCTAAAAACGACACTTAGGAGTCCACCGCTCTAAGCTAAGACACAGATGGTGTATCCTCAATGAGAAAGAATAAAGCCAAAATCCACAGACAACTGAAGGCTGAAAAACATTTTAATCCTCCATTTATGACACTTGTATGTAGAGAGAGAGACAGACAGGTGTCAGAGGAAGCAGATCACCTTTTCTTTTCCCTCTTGAGCTTTCAGACACCCTTCTGTCAGTAAAGTTCTTTGACTTCCAGTCACACCCAAGTGGTGCTCGCTGCAGAGCCAAATGGGAGGAGCTAGAGCTCTAGCTCCCCCTCGCTGGATCTAGTGGGCGGGGCTTGACGCGCTATCAAGTGCAACCAAGTGGCTGTTAATGTTAGTGCGAGTTCAACCGTAATGGAAGTAAATGCTTGTGTTGATGCGCAAGATGCTGGCATAGATAATATTTTTGTCTAATATTGGTAATGATTATGATTGATGATTTTAAGCATAGTCAGTATCGTTTCTGTGAAGTTACGAAATTACGTGAATACTTTTTTAATAATGCTTTATTGTCATACAATGTGTACAATTCCATGTCCCACTGTGAATACTTATGTAAATATTTGATAAGTAGGCAATGTGAAAGCTTACTATCTGTGCATCCTGCTTTAATTTTTGTCCACCACATTAATCTGTGGGTTATTTGTGAACTAATCTGAATAATCTGATTAATTAATGTAATAGATAATAAAAATAATAATAATACTAATAATAATAACGTTTGACTAATTTATGTAATCTGCCCATTTTTGTATGTAAATGTGAATGTATGATTTCCAAGAGGCTGGTTGTATTTTTTTTTATATTATTATATTGTAAATTTAAATGTATTATTGGCTGTAATTTTAGATAGACTCAACCTTCATGTAAGATTTAGATTTTATATACATCTCAAAGTTCCGTTTATCTTTAAAGTACAGTTCAGATGTCTTACGGTGCCATACAGGTTGTACAGTTCGAACGGACTCTACCTGCGTCTGGACCTATGATGTATTAAGCCCCGCCCACTAGATCCAGCGAGGGGGAGCTGGGGCTCCAGCGAGGGGGAGCTAGAGCTCTAGCTCCTCCCATTTGGCTCTGCAGCGAGCACCTTCTAGTCACACCAGCATGGGCAACCCAAACCTTTGATGAAGTGTCTTGTGAAAAGTAACAGTGTATAGATTTCTGTCTCAATGCATTTGAATTATCCACAATTTAAACAATTATATACACAATATAAGATGTCTGACTGTAAAGAGGGAGATCATGTACTAGTTAAACATATGGCTTCTTGCACTTGGGCACTAAAGAGAACTTGTTGAATTGCTTCAAAAATTGTGCTCTCCCACAATGCTTCGTAACAGTTCCCATTGGAACTTCTTTAAAATTCAACACCATGTCTATACCCCCTTTCATCAAAAAGCCCCTTATTCTTTCTTTACAGTGTTTTCTGATGATATCCTGCAGTCATTATTCAATTCAACGGTTTTTAACTTCCAGATAATGTATAACATTTCAATAACTTCCTTTTTGAATGTCTTATGCATTCCATGTCTTAAATAATTTTCTAAACTCTTTTTATTTTGTTATTATTTTTATTTGTTAAACAGACCACTTCTGTTTGTGTAGTGGAGAATTCATCCCTCTACTTTGCTGGTTTCCATAAACAACAAAAATGAATGAATGACCTTTTCGGTTTTTTTATATCTTTTGTCAGCACAGGAAACTCTAACTTCTAATGGTGGTTACATAGAATTATGTGACTTCTTGGTGCTAAATTATACACAGTGGGTTTTACAAAACAAGGCTATTGCGGAAAGTTTGATTTCTTCTGACTGCAGCAATTTATAATTTCTATGACCTGTCTGATGCCTAGCCATTAATAAAATATTTTCACCCTCTCCCCTTCTTCTTACCTCTTGACTTTTTACCCTTCTCCTACTCCCCCAACTCTCTTCAGCAGTTGCTTTCAATGTTCTGTGAATCTGGTTTTCTTTTCTTGAAAATGCAGAGGCAGTGGAATAACTGAATCCCGCAGGCTAAAGCCAGGGGTTTCCGGGTGCTGCAGTTAGCATAGCATGCTGTTTAAAACATTTCTTCAATCAAATCTGTGATCCAGTGTAAAAGGTTGTTTTCAATAATAGCTCTTTTTGTCAGGAGATATTTTGCCCGATGGCTCAGTTGATTAGTGCAAAATTACCAATATTCAAAATTACCGATACTGATGTAAATGTTTGGTACGCTTACACTGCCACTTCTATTTCTACAAACCATTATTGAACATATTTCACTTAAACACATTACTTGGTGTTGGAGGAGTTTTGACACCCCCAAGTTACCAAACAAAAGATCTATGTAAAGACAATAATACAGTGCTGATGTGGATGATGCATCCCAAACTTTTTGTCATTTTCAATCCTTCACCCTCTCTCTTCCAGTCTCTATACAATCATGTCCATTCAATATAAAGACAAAAAAAATCTTAAAAAAAAAACCATATGTCTTTTTTGTCAATGTTGAATAGTCACAGGACCTCAAGAACTTTTAACTGCAGAATTGATATAAGCACGAATACAAAAACTGTTAGTTTGAAGTGTTCAAAAAATGTACAGGAAAGAAAAATTTTAATAAACAATTGGGGGAAAAACAACAGGACAGCTGAAGTAAAAAGATCGGAAATTAACAGCTAAATATAAACATCCATTTATTTAGAATTAAAGTTATATCAATGGAAGCAGACAAATAGAATAAAACTGCATCCAAATAGAATAAAACTGCATCCAAATAGAATAAAACTGCATCCAAATAGAATATAGAATATCCAATAGAATTGCATCTAAAGTCGCAAATGTAAATTTATGCAAAAAATTGCATAAAATATTTGTGAATAAACCACCGCTTCCATCCAACGAGTCCACGGAAACAAAAGGTCAGATAATTGTCGCTTAAAACTATCCATCACCATGGTGATAATC
Organism: Danionella cerebrum; assembly: GCA_007224835.1. Taxonomy (NCBI): domain Eukaryota; kingdom Metazoa; phylum Chordata; class Actinopteri; order Cypriniformes; family Danionidae; genus Danionella; species Danionella cerebrum. The sequence goes on along the minus strand of SRMA01027393.1, from coordinate 501,349 downwards.
AAAATTTGTCATGCTCGATTACATGCTTAGCTTAAAACACCAATTTTTGAGCTTTACAAATACTTGATAAAATTAAACATACTTTCCAATGATCCATTTCTCTTACCCTTTTTTTTCTCTTACATATATGAGCAGAAGTTCATTCAAGCTGATATCCTGAGCACAAAAAAATGCCTTTTTAGTGTCTCCAAGCATTAAATGCTTTCCTCAAGCCAAGAAATATGCTTCGCATGCATTGTTTTTGGCCAAGCTTCTTCAAGAAGTTGTGAAAATGGCTTTACCTTCTAAGAAATATCTCATCTCCAGTAGCACCTGCCAGAAATTGCAGCTTTGTTATCTTAGATTCTGTTTTGCTGTTCATACGTCCGTTCATTTTAAAAAGCCTATGGTAAAGGTGTAAATCTAAACTTTAAACCAGCATCTAAATCAAAGAGTGTTGGTGTCTCAATTGTGATTTGCTTAGAGTCTTGATTGATGTTGGAAACATTAATAATGCTGTGGACTTGTTTGCAGATGTTACAGAATGGACAAGCTCTGGTAGAGTCACTCACTCTCTCTCGCCGGCTAAAGAACCCCATTTGGCCTATTCTCTTGAAAGGAAAATGGACAATCAATTAGAAGAGAACTGAGGGATAGCGGTGGAGAGTGTAAAGCCCTCATGATACTACAGCTGGGAATATTTTCCATTTTTCTAAAGACTATTTGAAGTAAAGCTGGAAACCCAAGAGAGAATGCTCGAAAGGCAAGGTAAATTTCTTGAATACTTCCTAATTGGTTATAATCACAGTAATATACGGTCAAATATTTGTTCAATGAGCAGCGAGTGCTCAACTAAATTTTTGTTCTCGCCAATCAGTCTAATGGAGCATTCTTGTGTTTGATGTATGTCATTCAGGACTTTCTCTCAGAATCTCTAGAAAAAAAATCTATTTTTCAGGTGACAAGCAACGTTGCCATACATTTCTGTAAGTAAATGTATGAGCAAATATTAAAAATAAAATATTTATACAAATGTTTTAGATTATTTACAAAGTACGGGGTGTAACCGTTTGTTACTTCCTTCCCATAGATCTCTAAGCAAATATTTGTTTAAAGAACATTGGCAACTATTTAATTTGTGACTTTGTTATGGAAATTACCCACAAAGGCAAACGAAAAGCATCTATGCATCCTCCAATCATGACCAAAGATAAGATTCCTTTCATCACAACATACCAACATTTACCTCATTAAGTACTTGGAACTTAAATGTAAAACTACACTCCAACTAAATACAATAAGCGTAATTAGGTTTAACAATCTGAAAATCTACAACTGCACTCTGAAAATATGTACTATATTAAACACTAATGGCAAATAAGCAAGAAAACACTGTTCCACTGAAACCACGGATGTAAATAACAATCAAATATCATCCAGGAATCAGTAGTATAGTGTAAGTGTCATGGATGGCTAAAGTGAAGGAGGAAACACTTGGAAAGACACCACAGACACACAGTAGACAACAAATGACCAGGAACTGAGTTACCACTGGGATCATGCACGGGATAACAAGGAACAGGTGTGAGGAATAATCAGGGCTAAAACAAATGACAAGGATCAATACAGGGACCATACCACTTTAAAGATTGTCCATTAAAAGAAGTCACAAGCAAGAATGCTGCTTTCGCAGAATAACAAGTGTATGTCTTTACCGAAATACAGTAAATGTCTTGTTAAATGTCACTTAACCATGACGAATAATTTGATTTAGGATTTATGGATTTCACACTTCCTAACACAATCCATTAAATGCCAGAACCGGGTGTTGGTAGAATATAACGGTAGAAGTAGGCTACAAGCAACAACCTTGAAAGCAGTGACTTACATTCCCTTTGTTATTACACGTATCTCAGTGCACCATGAAACCACTGTTAATTGCTTTCATATTACCAAGCATCTAGGCGATCTTGGGGTCTGTCCAAGACCACCTTCAAGATTAGAAACAGCATTTGTTGAACATGTAACTTCCACTTTAAAGAAGAGAAAATGGTGAGTAAGTGAAGTACAATAACGGCCATGGTTACTGCTTTTCTGGAGAAATAAAATAATAGACTCAGTCACAAAGTGTTGACAGCAGTAAAAGTCGAGAGGCTGTTTCATTGCCTTCTGAGGATGGATTAATGTCAGAAATTTGATGAAAGATTCAGTGACCTGCTTCAAAACTAATACAAACGACTGAAGCAATGTTTTCATTTAACCACAAACCTGAGGGAACTCCTATTCAGATATTTTCAGTCAATACTGTAGGAGGAATGAAAGAAATATCTCCAGCTTCCTTGCTCCTGACTAAAATAGAATAATAATGAAAATATTTTGATAGAAAATATTACTATGAACTCCTAACTCAATTAAGTGTTTGATCAACACTTGGTTCAAAAAGCTCAAAATGTGCTTTTAGTAGTCTACAATAACAAGCTGAAATGGCCAAATATTCAAAAACACCTCGTCCAGGGACCATCCAAAACAGTTCAGTTTCCATACATTTTGGTTGTTGGCCTGACTGATTGGATTATTAGGATTAAGGCATACAGTGTGTCATAAATGGAATGATATGTGATTTTAATCATAACTAGATGGCTAAAGTTTGCACACAAACTTTGATGTTGGCTTGTAAAAGTATAAATTAAAGCCAATGTCACAATGGGTGACAAACCAATCAACATTTCTTAATCATTTTCCTAAACTGACATAGAGATGTGCCAAATTGGTTGCTATGGTAAACTGCCTGGTTGCTATGGAGGGAAAAATGACACACAATAATGCTGCCTTTGTCACTATACATTATTTATGCCAACCCCCATTCCCTTTAGCATACATCAAAGCTGAGATAGAGTTCAGAATTTGGTTGCTGAGGTAAACCTTTTGGTTACTAGGGAGCTGTCACTGATCTCGTCATTTTAATGTGTTACGATGATTAACATTCAAATTCAATTTCTCTGTGATTCATCTTGACAATATTTGAATTGCTTTTTCCTCACTCATTTTCAATGGCCATTATGAGTAAATTGTAAACATTTAACCTCTTCTAGAGCCTGGGCTTCAAATACTTTTGCACAGTGATTAGTACACCTTTGCACAGATTGGTAACCTCCGTAAGTGTGGTGAGCTGTGAAGCTATATAATGCATAAAGCAACATGATTCATGTGTCTTCTCTTGATATTCTTTTAATTTTTCTGTTTTGGTTGTATATTCACAGAAATAAGTGGTTGTTATTATTACACTAAATAACAATGTTGCATTGTGTTGCATTTTAATCAAACTTTCAGTTATTAAAAATGTCCAAATACATCAGCAGGGCTTGTAATCCTTTCTGAGGTTGCAGTTAAGAAAACATCCAGGAGGAAATTAAATAACGATAACAGAGAAACCTGAAAGAGTTCCTTCAGGTAAATTCAGTTTCCCGTAATGCTACTTAAATGTTTGATCCCCCTAGAGAGTTTCCACGCTGCCTGGAGAAGACATTTCTGCCCAATAAAATTTCCATGAAGTGATCCTTGATGAGATTCCTCAGTGCCAGTGGAAAACAGAGCAGAGAGGCCTCTTTAAAACCTGTGAATAAAATCAATAAGACTAATAATAACAACACCTTTTGCATGCTGTTACCACACAAGAACATTTGACACGTTTTGAGTGATTCACAGATCTCTGAGATATTTTAACTGTTGAGTTCTTGCTCACTAGCTGGATAGCAGGCCTCTGTGGCCTGTTTGGCAACCAATCACAAAGCATTAGGGAAAGTGAGCATTTTATTCCAGGATTCCATGCATGGTTGCTGTGGTTGCAAGTTATTCCAGCTTTACCACAGAGTAAGAGACCAATACTCATTGCTGCCAACAGGAATAAGTGAAAGGTAAATACCATAGACAATAAATGGAACTCAAGGAACAAGCAATGGTGATGGAACAGGTTAAAAGTGGGCCTAATACGTTTTATTTTATTTTTTTATTTTTTTTTATTCAAACTGAATAATTGAAACTTAAATGCTTGGAGTATCAGAATCTGTGTTGGTATGAGATGGTATAACACAGTTCACATTTGCTTACTCAAATTGGAAACTAGAATAACAAAGTGAAGACATTTTTTTTTTACAGGCATCACAATTTAACCCTTAGAAATCCGGGGCCTTATTTAAAGTGTTTTTTTTTTACTACTTTACAATTCTCTCTAATAAACTATCTTTAAAACTTTTTGTGAGGCAACGTTTGAAGTACTTTTTAGTACAACCACAGCTTATTGTTATACAAATATTTTTCATTACACAATTATCCCACAACAATCCTGAAATTGAGCAAAAAATGCCTTTCTGAGTATACAATTTTTTAATTTTTCACTGTTTTAAACAGTTTTTCTGTGTTATAACAAAACCTGTCTTTAAGCTTATACACAGTTCCATGGACTTTTTGTTCTATTGTGCTTTTTTAGTGCCAGAACTTTGAAAACACAACCCATTTCACAGCTCTTGTGCTTCCAAGGGTTATCCCTTCTTTATCACTGGATGACACCAATTTGGAGTTTGTTGTAAAATAAAACTCAAAGACGATCACACATTTAAAACCAAAAATATCAAAGCCAATCACCTTTTTGAAACCTACACATTATATTTGAAGTCTAAATTAAACAATAGCTCCGCCGCAACATTCCTACCTAATTCAAAACAGCCGGAATGATTGGCACATGCACCAGTGCATGCAGAGACTTTTTAAAATGCTTATTCAAAATGTCACAGGCAGAAAAAAATCTTCAATTTTGGGCAAAAAATGTAAGTTGCACAGTGGACCTTTTATAAAATATAGAACATATAGTTGTGCGCATAAGTTTACACACCCTTGCAAATGATAATGCCAAACATACTGTATTTTTTCCATGTTGTATTTTTCACTAAACTCATGTTTAGTGGTCCTGTGAATTCATTTATTCATTATAACCACAACAGAAACTTTCCAAATGACCCCGATCAAAATTTGAAACAAATCTGAAAATGTACCAATTGTGTATCATGACCCACAAAGGTTTGCTGATGCGTATTGAAATGAATCAAAACACTACAAACATATGCAATTATCTCTTTTTTAAAATGACTGAATGAGACTAAACTCCATTTTTAATGCTTTCCAGAAAGTAAGTGTTATTTATAAAATATCATTTATAAAAGCATGGATAAACATCTGAAATCACTCCTGAGCTGCTCACGGTGTTCATACTGTCCACTGTTCCTATTTCTGCCGTGTAATGTCGTGTAATGTAAAAGATTAGGACCAGAATGTAAAAACATGCATAAATTGAACAAAACCCTGAGTAAACATAAGTGTGGGGGTGAACGAGCATAGCAGCTTTTCAGTACCTAATAAGAGAATAAGCGAAGGCACTCGGCCCGTCACTCAATGCACTGCTGCAATTCCAGTGTCAGATTATTGAACCAAAAATAAAAAAAAAATCCAGGACAGCGAGAAAGAATTATGAATGTACAAAGCTCTCCTCAGAGATAGAAACCTTACGCTGTCAAAACCCGCACTGTGTGAATGAAAAGAGAGAAATCTCCCAGATGACTGATACTTTGCACATATATTTTCATTTTTAAAGCAAATATCAATCTCCCACTGAACAGGCAGTAAAGGTTTGGTATTTATGAGCTCACTGGGAGTGTGGCAGGTACAAAGGACCAACTGTGGGCGGCCAGACATTTGCAGTCTTTATGCATTGAGGGTTAGTTGAGTCCTTAATACAACGTAAACAGGTTTTAGAGCTTTACTTTCCGACACATTTACAGCTAAAATTAAAAAGCCATGTTTCATCATGCCCTCTAAAGAGTGAAATGTTGCATATCCTGCCACATTGCCACGGACAAGGAAGGGAAAGTAATTATTTGATAAGAGCTTGCAGAGTTTGATTTGTAAGATAATCAGAGGAGCTCATTTCCTATTACATTCTCCACAGTCCTTTTGGCCGGTTATACAGAAAATAAGCATTTTTAAAAGAATAACTTAGTTTTTCTTTTAAAAGAATAACTGAAAAATAGTTTATATAGAGAGGAAACTTTTTGTGTGTATAGAATTGCAATGTTTAGTACTGTACCACCATGCAAGAATGGAAAATTTGGACAAAGCTTAAAAATTCTATTTGTTTTCAAGTAAATATAAAATGTAGATAGTAACTATTGGCATCAATACTGAAGGAACACCTATGAAAGTATGTGGTAAACTTGTTTTAGATGTGGACTTTATGAAGTAATCACCCACAAATAGTCACACAGCGTCCATGCACAGCTGGAATGTGTGTTTGTGGTCATTGTCCTGGTGAAAATAAAAGGAATGCCTGTATACATGCAATCCAGAAAGAATGGCCTTTTGTTGCATGATGCTGTGTACAATTTTAAATACATCCCCAAAAGGAAAACATCCCCAGACTGTTCCACTTCTTCTCCATGTTTCAAAATTCAAATCTTTCCATGCCATAGAAGACTTATCAGTCCAAAGCACAGATTTACACTTTTCCACTCGCCATTCCTTGACAGTCTTGGTCATGTAGTGGGCTGAATAAGGAATGGTGTGGAAGGCAAGTTCCTAGAGAAGAATCCAAAAGGACATGGAGCTGAGGGGGCAGTAGTGTATCCTGTGGTGCTGCTCAGTAGGGCTGAATGATGAATTTCATATGTAAGATGAAATTTACTTTTAATTTACATTTTTCAGCAGAGATTGTGATTATAATCTAGATAGAGCAAGAAAAAAGTTTACACACTTTATCTGTTAAGAAATGGCTTCTACTAGACACTGAAAAGGTTTATTCATTTTGGTAATGTTGTTTAAAATGTTAAACCTGTATAATGTATACAAGTATTCCACACAGACCTAAATATTTCAATTGTTAATTTTCTTTCAACAACTAATGAAAACCCTAAATTCAGCAGGCTTAATGTTGAAGACACCTGGTTACAAAACACCTGCAAAGGCCTTTAAATCATCTCTCACTGTGTAGGCTACACAACCACAGGTAAGACTGCACACTGAACAGTTGCTCAAAAGATGACCATTGACACCTTCCACAAGAACCTGGTCTGTGTCCAAGCACGTGAATAGTGAGGAAAATATGTGGTTGAAAAAAAATATACTCAATATAGATAACTAAAATATAGACAACCGAACCCTGGAGAGGATTGTGAAACAAAACTTATTTAAAAGTTTGAAGGATATTCTAACGACATGACCAGCACCAGTATTTTGAAAAAGAAGATGCTGTATTGTGTCAGGTATTGTGCTAAGGATGCAACCTCATGTAGGAAAACTACTAAACGTTTCTTTTTTTTTGTGAACAAACCACAATGTAATATTTTCAAACACCAGTGTTAAGGAATAACTCAATATGAACGTACGTTAAAGTATGGCATTAACTTTTGCACAAAAAATGGCAAATATAAAAACAAGCTGTACATTATGACATCACATGCCTATTTTAGTCAGGTTTAATGAATTTGTACAAATGAATCCTTGTGAAACCTTGGATTGAAACTGCACATATGTTTATATTTTTAACTTTTGCTAAAATTTGTGCGCAGGAAAAATTCCACAGACTACTTCTACAAGTGCTCTCAAGACAAGCTCCTAGGAACGAACGTTTGCTTTTAAACCTGGAAAACTCAAGTGTGCTTGGAATCAGAGCCCAGTGTGAACAGTATGCACCATACAACCAACAAGTGAAAACACACAGATCATTATCTGAGCTCACCAGCAAATCTCCAGCTCTGACAGATGACTTGCACAAAGGCTAGGCTAATCGAGAGCTATTACTCACAGTGTTAAAACTGCTGCTAGTGCATATAAATCTCCCCCAGTTCTGTTTATTAAACAGGACAAGCCAAGTTTTTTAATCCGGCCAACATTCATCATTTAGTTCATCATAAAAGATGAAATGCAGGGGAAACCCTTGTTGTTTGACACCTTAGATACAAAGATGTATAACCACGCAGAAAGAGCTGAAAGAAAATTACAACCTGGGATATAAAATAAACAAGGATTTAATGTTAAACACTGATTTATAAAGCAGCACCAATAAAAAGTAAAATGCCCAGTTGCCCTGGTTTCACGATCACGACTTGTGGTTGAAGGGCATTTATCAACAGCTTTGAAGGGAAGCTCGAGTAACTATTCTATACTACAAGTAGAGTCTTCCCTCTCAGGTTTTTCTTAGAGGTTTTGTGGCGACATCAGTCAGGGCAGTATACTATATTGATAGAGTTTCTTACTGATTTATGATATTTGGACTATTATTAAAATCAAAGACTGAATCACAAGATTTGCCAAGTTTCCACCGCTCTAAAACACATGAGATACATGGAGCACTTGCATCAATTATGGTCCATTTGAAAATAATTGCATCTAGTGATTTTGTCTCCATGCATTGAAAAGATAAGAAACCTGTATTTTTGTCAAGATGGAGAATTGTCAAATCAAGCCAGAAAAAGCACAAAGCTCAAAACTTTAAGAAAAAAAAAGTCAGTCAACTTTTAACAAAACTGGTTTACATTTTTTTTGTTTAATTATTAAAAAAAAAAAGCCAATAGGTGAATTAATTACATGACTGGGCGTTACCATAAACTGAATAAAATTACCAAAATAGCTAATTTGCATTACTTTATGAGCAGATGTGAGCCAGTAAATCTGTCAAATGCGTGATATTTGAAATATATAACTATTTTTTTACCTTGTACACTATTCTCATAGTCAGATACACTACAATATTCATGTCCTCAAAATAATACATTATATTTATAAAAATGTAAAAACTCTATTGAAAATATGCATTTCACAAATCGATTTTAATAAAAAAATATTTAAACTATTTATATAATTGAACTGTTATTTGAAAGAAAAACTACAGCAAATAGCATCAGGGTCTAATTTGTGTTTTGCTTGAACGTGTAATATCCTCCACTGACTAGGAGGCGACACTTACAATTGCACACTGACAATTAAGAGAAAGTCTTTTGTGTGCTTTGACTTTTGTGAAGAGACGTTGGGAAAAGTAGACGTTTATCGTGTTTGTTCCTCTTCATTTTCTTCTTTATGGAGGAGACGAAAGGATATGACACTATTCCCCTGAGCAGAAATACTCAACAACTAAATTGACCAATCACAGACTCTACGCTCCTTGTCTACATGCATAAAGTTACAACTTTGGGCAGGTGCTTGTCAAGCTACGGTGAAGAGGTTTTTAGTTTTCGTATGTCTCCGCCATAGGCCTTGCGAAGATGCACAATCACACCTGATAAGCAGCAGTTAGGCAGCAGCTCCAGGCATTCAGCACTAGATCCGATCCAAGTATCAGAGATTATCTGTCTCTGGGTCAAAACTGCATCTGCTGTTTCTCACGTTTGTTCATATGGTCTAGGTAGTGCTATCTTCCACTAAATTCCACGATACGTATCGCACACCTCATTTTGGGTGTTGAACAATAACATCAGAGAATTTTATGATTTACATTTGTGACATTTTGCACAAAGGAGTGAATAAGTGGGTGAAGGCTGCATGATCCTGTGAAGACTGGCGACCTGCCCAGGATGGACCCCTTATCCGTTCCCCTACCGTGAGCTGGAGATAGGTACTTGCAGACACCAACATCCTTACCAAGTATCAACAAGCAGGAAGAAGTAGCCTTTCTTTATTGGGTTAAAGTAGTTAAACATCATTTATCGAAAGCTTTACCAATGTTACAAACAATACACCCTAATAACCTCCAGTCCAAGAGTCATCCTTGGCATGAAATTTAAGTTCAGAGAAGTTAATGTACCTTTGTAAGTCCTGTGCTGAGTATAATTGGATGCTATCTTATGTCAAGGTCCTATTCTAAGTCAAATGAAGCAACTCAGGATGTACAAAGAGACTCCAGCTGAGAGCTTAAGACTGTCAGTCTCTCAATCACAGCACTTTAAGAGCTCTATTGTCATTCCAATGACACAAAAGCTGTTTGGATAGCACTGGCAACAGCAGCCAGAAGATAAACAAACCTGGAACACAACTTTCTTCTGCATTAAGTTAAAACAAATGTCAATGAAATCACAGAAAATACGTGGATAAGCAAAAATGAGAGCAGTTAGTATGTAATTTACAACGTAATGACGTGTTTGGCATACCGATCATGAGCATCATCCTACAGTAACGTTATACGTTTCCTTCAAACCAATTCTAATAATAACAACAGCGGCGTGTTGCACCGCTCGGTAATTCATTTGAACTCAGCGGATGAGCTCAACTTCATTAAACTAATTGAGTAAATTCTTGTGTGAATACTGCACAGTGAAATCGAGTCGGTCGCCTACCGCAGTGGACCAGGAGCAGCGCGGTGATCAGGGTGAAGTTGCGCTGGCATCCGTGCGACTCTTTCGCTATTCCTCTGCTCATGCTTCTTCCTTTCTGCCCTCTTACATCCAACGCAAGCTCTTTTTCTCACGACACAGTGCCTCAGATGGAGAACCCCGGACTCTTCTGGACTCTACAGTGGCTCGGTTATCCGGCGAGGTGTAATCTTGTTACTGAATGGTCCTCTCCTTATTCTTTGGGTGCTGCTTGGAGTTTGAGTTTCTTCAAGATTCTCTGAAAGTTTCCAGTGAGTCTTAGGTCTTAGGAGAACATGTGCTCCCAATAGAGTGTTTGGCTCCACCTGCTGTTTCTGTTCAAAAGGGTTGGGAACGGGATTAAAAAGGAACCATTTTCCGAAAATATAAAATATACATATTTAAGACATACTTAAGTCACAGGTTAACATGGGTTTGCTAGTCCTAACAGGAGAAAGTCCTCCTCACTCAAGTTTCAGTCACCACTGATTTTTGGATTGTGAGAGGAAATCAGAATCCCATCTAAGTAAAGTTCTTTATAGAACTAAATGTGGTTCTTTGGCTTGTAATCATAGGTGAACATTTTCTTGGTGGCATTTAACACTTATCTTCAGAAGTGCTATTTAATTTTAACATTCAAAAGTGATATCGAGAACCAATGTTAAAAAGTGCTATTTAGAACTAATCATCAAATATATGAAATAAATAAACTTTGGCATGACATATTGACCAGGTATGTGATCAGAATATATATATAGCACATTACATATAGCTAAGAATTACTTAAGAACAAGTGCCAAAAAGGCCATTTCCTGTGCTAAAAAAGTGCACAATAATCAAGTGCTCAGTACCTCAAAAACTACAAAAAACAGTGACGAACCAAGAAGAGCTTAAGAGGTTCTTTAAAGCACAAATCTGCAAAGAACAACTCAAGAACCTTTGTAAGAGTGTATGGGGAGCACATTCAAGCATCCCAAGACTGCTTTGACACATAGTTCTTATAGTTCCACATGATGCAGGGAAGAGCTAAGAAGTAAACAGTTAACAGAGTCCTCTTCCTCTCTAAGCAGTGAGACCTTCTAAACCAGTGGCGTCCAAATTTTTATACCAGTGGGCAACTGGAGATAAGGATGAGGAGAAAGCGTGTGAGGTCTGCCTACAATTAATAGCGTTTGCAAATGAGCGCTGTAATTTTTTAAAACATAAATCTACACAAAATGCACTAACATCACTGGCTTTTATATTTGAAGACTGAATTAGACAAGGCGTAAAAAAACAATAATCGAGAAATGTTTCATGCATCTGTGCATTCGTCTCTGCCTTCAATTCCAAAGCCTTAGTGTTACAAGGCAGACTCTTGCTTCTTCTCAAACAAGATTTGAATAAATCACAGAAAACTACAGTAAAATTTACTGAAGACAAAGTTACAAATACAGCAAATCATGGCTTTTGACACTGTCTCTTGTTCAAGACTCACTTGACACAAAGAATGGGACAGCAGAAACTCACATCCTGTATATGTGTGGTGCATGGTGTTTCTCGGAGCACTGACTCCAGCTGCTGTCTTTCCATTGACCTGTTGTGTCTGACCCTCCTTGTGCATGGTATCAATGGTCGACTTTTGGAAACTGTCAAGTCAGCAGTCTTCCCCATGGTATAGCTTACAGAACTAGACTGAGAGTCCATTTAAAGACCTTTGTAGATGTTTTGAGAGTACTGGTTTTTTTAAGTGTGACCGGGTCTCTTCAGAATGGAACTTTCTGGAGATTTTGAATTTGGTTAAAATAATGGAAATTAAAGGGTATAACACTTGAAATACACCAATCTGTGTGGACTGCATTTACGCATTACTGAAGCAAATCAGTGCTTTCGTGATTTTCTAATAACATGACCAGCACCTGTACGTTTGCCTCGCTATAAAGTACAACCTCATATTTTATGAAATGGCTGGCTCACCCTTGTTTTAATCCAGGGTTCTTTGTAAGTCTTAACCCAGTGAGTGTTGACACTTTCAGAGGGGTTAAAAGAAAATGAAAGATTCAGAGAGTGCCAGCATGACCCTGTTGCTGTATTTATTTTGCCTGGCTCCAAGAATGATTCCTCTGATCTTCGCCCACATGACCTGCTGAACATGATTGCATCTCAGTGCATTCCAAAAGGCTTTATCCTGAGCCCAATAAAATAAACAACATGGAGAAATAGTCTTGCTGTTGGGTCAAGAGGTCATTCCTCCATGTCATGTTATTAGATTTGCTTGGTAATTGGCCGCAGAGCATGAAGAAGAAAACACTGTATAGAGCAGTTACAGTTTCATGTGAGTGATTTGCTCTTATTGAACTTTTAGCTTTTTGAGTAAATAAAGATGACGCGGTTGTTACATGACTACAGAATGTCAAACCTGATGGCTAAATCACTTTTATTGGCATCACCTTCTCTTATAGCAACCAATGAAAAGAAAGCACGTGTTCTTTTGTATCTTGATTGGTCAACTCAGGGGGTCTTCATTCAAGATAAGTTGTGAGGAAATAAATACAAACTGCACACAATTATTCATCCCGAGCACAAGCAGAGAAGGAGGTGTATGATGGGTCTCCTGACAGCTGCTAATAAATGGCTTGTAATAAAGTTGAGGTCATTTCTGAAAAGTAAACGCTGGGATCACATCATGTATCCAGGATTCCTACGGTGCTCGATGTCTTTATTATATGTTTAAATAAAGAGGCCTCTGTTCTCAGTAGTGTGCAGCTGATTTTCCACGTTCTGTATTTACTCAATTGAAGGAGATTTCAAACCAAACAGGCTGACGTGGAGTTTTGATGACAACATATACGTTATTTTCTTTCAATCTGGATATAAAGTGGGTCGAGCAGGACTTTTGCCACCCCCCCCCCCCAGACCTTATTAGTGGTCAGCTTATAAAAGGAAGCATAAATTCTTTATCTTATTTTAACCTATGTTTAAGTTGTATTTCATATGCGTGTGGAAAGTTGCTAAAAGTATGTACATGAATAAAGAATTTGTTCTGCTTATCAAAGATAACCTGAACAACAGCTGATTATTCATTCATTCATTTTCATTCCCGCTTATTCCCTTCTGGGGTCGCGGGGGTCTGCCGGTGCCTATCTCCGGCACACATTGGTTGAGAACATGCAAACTCCTTCCAGGAAGGTCAACGGCGAGCCTTGAACCGACAACCTTCTACCTGGAAGGCCACAGTGCTACCTACTGCCCCACTGTGCCGCCAACAGCTGATTAAAACTCTTTAATTAAAGCTGCAAGCAGCAATCAAAGGGCTCGCTCACGTCTGACTCCATCACCCATCGGTGGGAATCTTGCGGCACTATGGCTAATCCTACTTTAGAAGTATTCAAACAAGAATGGTTAAAATGACTGAAAAAATACAGACAAACGACATAAAATTTTATAACCCTTGGGTGGCGCTATGAATGAGCATATATGTTTTAACCAATATTCATCACAAGCGTAAAAAATTGATAATAAAGAAGTACTATATGTTAAATGTGGCCAGCTGGTGGCGTTATATCCAAAAATTTACGTTGTAGATAAAAATCTCTAGGAGTTCCGTAAAAGTATGACACTAGGAATAATTGGCCATTTTAAGAGGTTTTTGCAAAAGAGCCAAGTTCCGGTCACATTTAGAAACAAAATTTATGTTACTTATTTTTAATTCTTGTGTGTGCAGCATAGTGGTGTAGTGGGTAGCACTGTGGCCTTCCAGGTAGAAGGTTGTTGGTTCGAGGATTGCCGGTGACCTTCCTGGAAGGAGTTTGCATGTTCTCCCTGTTGCGTGGGTTTCCTCCGGGTGCTCCGGTTTTCCCCACAATCCCCAAAAACATGCGGATAGGTTTATTGAATAAGCTAAATTCCCCTTAGGTGTGCATGTGTGTGTGTGAATGTTGCCCTGTGATGGACTGGCGAACTGTCCAGGGCGTACCCCCGCCTCTCGCCCAATGTGTGCCGGAGATAGGCACTGGCAGACCTGAAAGGGAATAAGCGGGAATGAAAATGAATGAATGGTACCCTACACAAGTGACAAACTTCATTTGCCCATGACTAACTGTATCATAAACTGAAATGCATTAGGTGGCCCTATAGAGCAATTTCAACACCTACTTTTTGAACCTCTATAAGACATACATTTTCACCTGTTCTGATGTGTGTGTGTGTGTGTGTGAAATTCTGTGACTTTTTGAGTATGTTTAGACCCTCGAAAATGTGCAGAAAGCAGAGAAACAATAATACACTGAGCAATTTCAAAAGGGTTCCACGCATCTTCGAAGCTTGAGCCCTAATTATGTGTTGAGATAATCCCTTATGGCAAATCAGCTTCAAAGGATTCATATTTGAGAATAACAACCACGAGCCATTCATTCTATAGTCTCTCTTTTATAGTTTCTATATTTGTAATCCATACACGTCTGTGACATTCTAAAGGACTCATTAAACACATGATGACTGGGCTATGAAACTGTGGACAAAGTAAGGCATTGCTTAATACAGTGGGGGCTAGAATTGGTTGTTTCGGGGGAGAAAGGGAAAATAATCATGTGATGACGGTTGGTGCATTGCGCCCGGTGGTTTCCTGGAGCTGAGAGATCCTCAAAGCGATGTCCACAAGAGGAGCCAGCATAACCTGTGCACAATAACAAATAAGTATTTGTAAATTATAAATAGAAATATATATATATATATATATAATGTATACAATGGAAAATATGCATGTTTATACTTGATTTTATTAATAATGAATATTATTATTTACAGTAATGTCTTTAATATATCAAGCATGACACCAAAACAACTTCTGAAACCTTTACATTTCTTCCTCTCAGATTTGAGCCATGATAATTTTTAGTATGGCAGGCAAAACAAACACAAAAATTAAATTAACTTCATAAAGATTAATAAAACTCACCAAACGACTCAAAATACGTTGAAGTAGAGAACAAAAATGTGTATTTAATTGGAAAATTCTGGCCAATTACTTACCTGTGGATCCTGGTAGATTTTCTGGGGGTCCTTCTCATAGCTGTCTATGTAAAGTCTGATGGTTGCCCCGGCACTGCCCGTCCCGCTGAGACGGAAAATGATCCTCGAGCCATCAGAGAAGATGATTCTCAAACCCTGAAAAATATCAAGATGAGAAACCTGGATCAGAGCCCGCCTGCAGGGTTTTGAAAAGGTTAGACAAATTACATGAAACTGAGAAATATGTTTAGAGAAAATACTTCCAAAGTCAACTGTATATTTTCGAAAAGCGTTCCAAATCTAAAGTTCATGGTGAGGTACGCTTTCGATGACAATCAGAAAATGTGTTTGACACATATGTGTACTAACATGGAGACAGCACACAAAAGCAGGTCGGCTCTTCTTGAGTTTTCAGAGCAGGTCTCGTCGTGATTTACCTGTCCTTTCGAAACACTGCCGTCAACTGGGTCAGTGTACTCAAAGTTATCAGCCTTCTCCACTTCGTATGTTTTATCCCCAGAAGAGAACTTCTTCCCAACAAAGGCTTTATCATACATCGTTGTCTGTAGCTGAGCAATCATCTTGTTAGCTGCGTCAGAGTCCACCTCTTCATAGTCGTATCTGAAACAGCAAATTCAATGCATTCAATACAACGTAAATAAAAACGTATTGCTGTATCTAGTCAAAGCATTTGATTGCAGTTACCTCGTGAAGAAGTTACGTCCAAACTTCTGCCAGTGGTCTTTCATGATGTCCTCTACACTTTGTTTCCGCGTGGCCAGGATCGAGAGCCATGCCAGAACCGCCCACAGACCATCCTTCTCTCGGATATGATCAGAACCTACCAAAACACCGAATCTTAAACGGCTGTTTCGGGACAAATTAAGATTCATTTAGTTGGGATAGAATTTTTTGTCAATAGAAAGTGCTGGATATTTTTAGAAAAGCATAAAAAGAACATTAAATTGTCATTTGTATTTGTAGAAACTGTTAGTGGAACTTGAGAAGAATTTTAGGGCAGAAATAAACTAAATGTAAATTTATCCCAAAAATAAACATGGAAGATGTGACGGACAAAAACAGTTTAATTCCTGATCCGGCTGGAAACAAAATAAGCCAACAATTGTTTTCAACTAAAACAACAATCTTTAATGGCAAAGAGAATAAGAAAAAACTACAGAGATGGATAGAGTTCGTTAACATTAGTTCAGACGCCTGCGATGGACTGGGGACTTGTCCAGGCTGTACCCACGCCTCTCGCCCAATGTTCATTGGAGACCCCCAGGACCCCGAAAATGAATAAATGAATGTATTTAAATCCAGGTGCTGCTTTTTTATAAAGTGAATTTGTTAATAACAAAAAAATTAAATAAAAACAGGTATAACATTTTTTTCTAGATTTGAGTGTTTTAGCTCTACATTGTGCTATCTGTTCATAATAAAAAAAAATCTTAAATCTCAATAAAAAAAAACAACAAAAAAAAAACACACACACACACACACACACACACGCACACGCGCACACACACACACATTCATAATAAATTTAGATTAAAAGATACTTCCATCCCTAGTATTTCATTCAAAATCTGCAGAGTATTCTTTAAAAAAAGACATTCAGCTCAAATAACTGTAAGCATCTTAGCAGGCAGATGAAAAAAAATGTGGTTGCTCACCAGTTCCAAAGCTTTCTTCACCACAGAGGGATAACTTGCCAGCATCCATCAAGTTTCCAAAGAATTTCCAGCCTGTGGGAGTCTCATAAAGGGGCATCTTCAAAGCTTTGGCTACACTGTATGAGTAAAAAAAAAACAAATATTTCTCCAAAATGTAATAAATACAATTAAGTGGATTTTACTTGCAGTGTTACAAGCTTTAAACAAAAGAACGAAGATGTAGAAACACTGCATTACATGACGAACTTAAGAATGGCTTTCATACTTATCCAAAGCCCCACTGGTGGGCATACTGCGTGCCAAACCCTTCACACCAGTCTTCTGGAAGTAAGGGATAGAAGTGATGTTGGCTCCAATAACTGCTACAGAGTCTGAAGGGTTAACAAAGAACCCATGTTTGCCCAAGACCATGTTACGATCCTGGAAATAATAATAATAAAAAAAGATCAAAACAATTAACTGTTGGCTTTGTGTTTTACCATCGCAGGAACTACAACCCAATTAGCTTTTCTCATAAAAAAATGACGACAAAATCCACTTTTTTTTTAGATTATATTCCCTTAATCCATTTAACCAGCAGATTATTTTTTTGACATTATAACATATTTTTAATTAACATATATTTAATTATCTGTAAGCCATAACTATCAAATGTTAACATACATCCCTTTATGTTTAATGAATCTATTTAATATATGTGCATCGCTTTCTGAAATAATTGACAAAATATAGAACTTTTTATATTATTTAATTCTAAACTCTTATACTTACACCATCACCATCAAATGCTGCTCCGAAATCATACTCTCCTCCCTTCATGGTGCTGACCAAATCAGCAGCGTAAGTTAAGTTGGGGTCTGGATGGTGACCCCCAAAGTCTTCAGAGGGGACGCAGTTAACAGCAGAGTTGGCAGGAGAACCAAGCTCTTCACACACAATTTTCTTCACATAAGGACCAACCACTACAAAGAATGGGAAAATAAAAAGCACAATAGCACAATAGCACAAAATAGAACAAAAACATTGATGTTTTAGCATTTAAAAACGTATTAAGCGTACACAAACATATTTTTATGCAATTAAATGATATGTGATTTTTGTATTTTCTTGTGGTAAACATTTCTTTTTAGTTTGAGCAGTTCCTGTAATTCCTACCTCCATGCATTGCATCAAGACGCACATTGATCCGGTTGGGTCCTGAAAGCAAGTCTTTCAAAGCAGCAAAGTCAAATATATCTCTTAGCATTTCGGCGTATGATTCCACAGAGTCCACAATTTCCACTGAAACAGAAAATGAGTCGTTAGGGTGAAGTACAAAACACATCGAATGGACAACAGACTGCAGGGTTAGGGTACCGGTGAAGGGCTTGAAAGTGTCAACCTCAAACGTCTGTTTCCCAATTGTAGAAAGGTCCACTTTAAGTCCAGGGCAGATGGAATATTCCTGGAGACTCTTGCTTATCTGAAAAATTTTGTCTGTGATGCCCTCTGGTGCTGGACCTGAGAAATCAGAATAAACTGAAAGGTCTAAAGAAAAGAAAAAGTTCACTCCACCCGCCAAAGCTTTTTGACCAGTTCAAGACATCCTTGACATCCACTGAAATCCAACTGTAATCTTACATATCCATTCCGTTTCAATATGAGCGATTAGTGTGGTGTAAAATGAGGACAATGTTGAAGACGATTAAAACAATGCATTAATGGTTACCAACTAAAGTTGTGAAAGAACCCAACAATCCAACTCAAAAACAAGTAAACAGTACTGAAATGAGCAGTACTGAAAAAGCATCAATTGAAAATGTTTTAAAGTGTTTGAGCCAATATGGAGAGACAAAAGTTAAAACTGCTGCCCATCATCCAGAAGGATGCCAATTATTTTGTGTGATTTTGTGTCAATCTCCTCTCGCAGTCTGCCAGACTGATGTGGGCAGATTTTTGGCACTAATTTGGCCAAAGGACAGACTGTAGTCCTGCAATGTACTGTTTACCTGGCTTTAATCCAATGTGAGCTTTGGATTACATTCGCCATCGGAATAAATTCATTTAAGAAATGGTTGGGGTATAAAGCAATTTTTCGATTTTAAATGTCACACTGCTTTACAAACATTCAAGGAACGAGCAACGGCATTCTTAGCTAACCTCCACTGGATATGTTGAATTTGATTCCAAAGTCTCCACTGGGGCCTCCAGGATTGTGACTGGCTGTCAGGATGATCCCACCAATGGCTTTGATTTTACGAATCACACAGGAAACAGCAGGTGTGGACATGATGCCATTCTGACCAATAACCAGCCTGCCAATCTTAGATATAGTGGAACAGGTCAGAAAAAAAACAAACAATTGCCTCTACAGAACTACATTCACAAAGCCATTGGAAACAAACCTACTGCATTGAATCATACGTGAGATCACAAATCAATATTAATATTAATAGCAAAAACTAATTAACGTTAGTTAATTATAGTCACTTTTTAAAAAGTGATTTTTCGGGGGACGTGACAGCGGTCACGCCTCCTTCACATCGCGTTCGCTGCAAGATGACTCCTTGCTGTTTGAATATATAAACGGGTTTTGAGTTAAAAGGGCATTTTCGACCTAACGAGAGCCAATATTTAGACGTGACCACTTAACGTTCGCTATATTTGGCAACATAGGAAATGTCAAAGGTGTCTTTAGTGGCACGGACTTTGTGCTAATGATTCACCTCAGTGAATCGGTTCATTTGAACAACTCGCTTCAAACAGGAAAAACGGATCCATTTAAGTCAACGTCATGCAGCTGCGTCAATTTAATCAATGACAATATTACTCTAAAACGATTTGTGCTCATATACAACTTAAAAAAACAAGTTTAGAAGATTTAAAGATAAAATTGCCTTAGCAACACGCTCGTCCTGTGATATTATTCTGAAGTGAAAAACAAGTTATGTCACATATGACTAAAATACTAACCCCATTAGCTGCAGCAATCTGGATGATGAGCTGAATAGCGTCTTTCATGAAGAAACGTCCATCTCCGCCCACCACAAGGGTGCCCTCCTGCCTCTGAGCAGGGTCAACGGTGGATATTATGCTCTGGATGAAATTCTCCGCATAGTGCTGGTTCTGCTGGAACACAGTGACCCGCTTTCGCAAACCGCTGGTTCCGGGTTTCTGGTCGGTATACGGTTTGGTTTTAACAACCGTGATATTCACCATGATGCGGCAGCGGTCAGTGTCTGTCACAATCCGGGAGCCCAGCGGGACGTGTGACTGTGAATGTGTTTTCAATACGTAGCCTCGCCTCTCCCAATCATTGGCCTGTCATCCTTCTCACGAACACGCCCACTTTTAAAGCTACAGTTGCGTTTGTGTCAAATCTAAAATAATTTACAAAGCCAAAGCAGCCTTTTAATATACAGTCGAAATAGTGAACAAACCTGAAGCTCCCTTTCAATTTATAGTCTAAAATATTCTATACAGCTGTCTTTCAATGCTTTTCTATAGAGAGTAAATATTGACGCCCTTGCCCCCAGCCACGCCCCCTTCACAAAGACAGAGCAAGATTGAGTGGCAAAACAAGCCACAAAATCAGTTTAATACAGAAAAGTGGCAAACTGCACGTTATTTTGATGATCACATCCTAAATTTAAAAAAGTATTGGACATTTGATTTCTTGATATTTATACATCCCTGATTACAACATCAGAGAAGTACACAAAACAAAGTTTAAAGTAGTACAAAAGGCCCGAGGATTTACCTGGGACATCAGAGTGACAGACCTCTATGGCTTGTACATGAATAAGTATATGCATATAATTTGTATTATTATTATTTATTTTTTTAATCAAAGAAGCTGTTAGCTAGCAAGGCTTTCCATACTTAACTCATGCACACACTCACTTAGTCTTTTGGACACTGTTCATTCGATTTAAATTATGTTCGTCTTCAGTTACAACTAAGAATGATATTTTTTACGAAATTGCAGAGAACATAGACACCAAATTCTGATTACAGGTAAATGAATCTGGTGATATATAGAAAAAGTGAGACTTCTGACTTCAAATCTAGGTTTCTGTTCCTAGATTCTTTCCTGGATTTCATTATATTGTAGCAATCCATTTGCTCCTACTTTCTTTGGATTTCAGCAGTCTGTAGAATGGTGTCCCTTAAGTCTTTTAAAGTTGGTTTGAGCAGTCAATCTCACAACAGCTTTCCCCCATTTTCAGCGGTTACAGATCAAAGTGAAAATCACCTTTAGCACATGAATAGGCCATCAACTCCGCAACGTATGGCTACCATGACATCATGTGTATAAAATTAGGTCCTAAAGTGGTATACTGAATAAATGAAAAAAAATTGCTTAAATAATATTTGTTTATAGTTAAATAAAAGTAATTAAGAATAGATTTTAATTGGGTTAAAATTAAGAATAGATGACACACCAATATTAAAGTTAAGTTATATGTTCATGAGTTTATTTTCAGCTGGTTACTTGATTTGAGACTGGAAGAAGTTGAATATTAGGATGTAACTTTATACCTAAGCCCCACCCATGATTGCTTCTGAGCATGTGCAGACTCTTGCTACCAGTCATTTCATCACCCCAATTCCACTCATTTGTGGTGATACATTCTCCACATTTTTACAGTCTATGGTTGTGATTCATCTGCTTTTTGAGGACATCTCACTCTTCGTTGTTATGATTTAAATTCAAAGATCTGTCATGTATCTTCTAATATAATAAACAAAGAAAGGGTTTCACATTTAGATTTATACACTTTTTTGGGTATGAGTGGGAAAATGTTATCAGAACTGTTCTTGTAGTGTACCATGCACAGTTAAGCTTCAATCGATCCCAGATTAACCCAACAAAGGTACTTTTGGCTTGTTGGAACAAAGACCTGGAAAATGGCAGTCATGGAAAATGTTACCTTCCCCTGGCGCAGGGCCTCTTTATCAGCACACATTGGGAAACCAGGTGATCTGAGTCAGAGTTCATTTACTCTGTTCCGTTAGGTTATCCCCAGTATCCACCCAAAGCTGAACAAAGTTTATTATTACGCAAGTTCAACTTGGATGCTGCAGGTTTCTTTTAAACGTAAACTGAAGTTGAATTACTATATAAATGACTTTTCTACTGGCAGAAATTTGCTAAATTGCACAATTTGAGGATGTGATGAACAGAAAATGAAACACTCCACATGAACCACAGCTGGCATTTAGTGTCTTGTTCTACAGTTACAGTAATGAAAGTCAAAGGGCAAAATAATTGGCTGAAAGTTAAAAATAGAAGCTTAAACCAACTTGTCTGGTGCTAAAGGTCAAGGGGGAATAAAATGTACAGTAGGTCTGTTTGTGGAACAATCTGGAATTTCAATTATTTGTTGGGTGGAAACAGACCTAAAGCCAGGATAAAAAAAAAAAACCCATTTAGAGAAATGATGCTAAATTAAAAGTAGCCTTTTTAAATCTGTATCTAAAAGAACACAGTAGGTGTCATACATACACACGTCCAGGCACATGCCAAATCATTCAAATATCATGGAAAATAAGACAAGTTTGAAGGGCATTTAATTACAGGAAAAAGGAAATTAATAGTCATAAATTGTAACAAAAATGAGTATACAAATATACAGAGGACAAATAAAATATTATTAAATGACATGATTAATACACAAATTGACATGAAGACACAAACACAAGGATTACAAACTTGGTATAATGCTCTCGGTGCAGTTGTAAGTCCACTCCTGTTGTTCTATCAAAGCCATGACATGTTGACACACCTGGATAAAGACCGAAACATGGATGAAGAGAGCAATGTTCTGGTGTGACTGTAGCCCAAAGATTATAGGTAATTGCAAAAAATAGAGCATGAAACCTCATGATCTTGAAAAAAAAAAAGAGCCTCACCATTTTAGTTCTAGCAGGAACCTCCACAGCAAACACACTCATGCCTCGGCTGCTCACACAGTTTCTGCTCTGTTCGTTGTTGATGTGTACAGTCACCTTCTGATTGGACTGTAACAATAAGAGGCAAAGCAGAGAAAACGTCAGATGTAATTGTGTGTACCGTAGACACCGTCTGCTTTAATTATTGAAAATGTTTTATCCTAAAGTAATTGAAACACAAAAGCTGGAAATGAACTGAATAAAACTCTTAAGAATGTTTGCCCTAAATATGATTTATCTAAAAGTACGGTAATTGAAACAAAAAAACAGGAGGGAGAAGAAAGTTTTTTTTAAGACTCTAGAGTCTTTACAAAATATTGCTAAATAATTCCTATGTTTCATTTTAACTTTATAAGAAACCCTTTGCAAAAAAAAAATCAAAACTTTGTGCCATTTATTATAGAAAGACCCTCAATCTTGGACCCTCAGAATATATACATGCAGAATGGTGCAAGCAAGCAGAGTTTTAGCTTAAACTAGATGGCAAAGTTAGAACACAAACTTTGATGTTGGCAGTTTCAAAATATTTTTATAATCAAACTGGGGTGGTTACCAAGGTAGAATTTTTGGTTGTTGTGAAAGAGTTGGTGACATCAACAAAGTACCCCATGCCCATTTGAGTGATATTAACCAAGTCACATGTTTATGATAGCCATTATCGGAAATCGATTGCTATGGTAAACAGTCTGGCTTCTATGAAGAGGCCAGTGACATGTCCCTATAAGTGAAATAAAACAAACCCCTATGTCTTAATATCATTTACTAAAGCTGAGATAGAGTTCTTGTTGCTAGGGTAAACAGTTTGTTTCCTACAGAGCTGTCAGTAATGTAAAAATGTTGTTATCATGCGTATTATGAACAACCCCAGTTCTCTATGATGTTTCATCTTGAAGATATTATGGCCAATGGTAAATATTTAACCCTTCTAGATACTGGGGTTCAAATACCTTTGCACACTGGTTGGTATGCTGAGTTTGAAGTTTCTAAGAGGTTCTCAGTTTGAGTTACAGTTTTACAAAGCATGACCCCTTGTTGAGCCAATTTTAAATTTCCCCGCATTCTCAGTGATTTCCCAGAATTCCTTTAGTGGTACCAGTGGTACAACTCAAGATTGGATGACAAAAGTTGATGGCTGTAGGTCAAACAGTCTAGGACGAATAACAAAATGTTGGCTTTTACAAGGCAACAGAATTAGCTTAATGTATAAATGCAGAGTGTTAACTTTCAAATTACACCAATTATTGCATGCTAAATATTACTATATAAGGCCTTCAAATGAGAGTTTAAGATATTCGATTTTTAAAAATTGTTGAACCACACTTTTGTCAGTCAAATTAATTTCATTTTGAAAATTATTAAATAAAAAATATATTTTGCCAAATCTAAAATTTGAACAAAAAGGTTTGAATACTACAGATAAATTCCACTTTACATGAAAAAATAAGATCTGCTTTGCTTACATCTGCTGAAAATGTCTTCAAACTGCCTTTTACAGCATAATAGCAAACAAGGACATTAACATTCCACTCATGTCCAGTCATCCTTTCTTTAAAGACTGTGGGTCAGTAATCTGTGCTTTACCTAGAGAATGCTAAGTAAATGTGTGGCGTACTAAGGCACTTACATCCCTTACAAAAAGCAATCCATCCCAAATGTTGCTTTCTTTAGTTAACAAAACCTTTACACATGACGACAATGGTCCAACCTTGTTAGCAATGACTGATGAAATCCTGGTCTCTCCTTTGTAAGTGTAGACCAAGACGTTCTCATGACCCTTCAGAGATCTCGCCTCAGCTTTTGACGTGATGGATCTCTGTACAGCGGAATTCAACATTCTGATCCCAGAATCCAAATGAGCTGCCCGAAGAGTAGCTTTGCCATCCAGACAGTAGACGTCAATGGCAAACGGACAGGACTGAGGGGAACAACAAACACAATTCTGAATAGCTCCAAAGATAGCATTCTGAATGAGTAGTCATTAATTCCAGTCTTTCAGCAAAAACATATTTCAGTTTGGACGAATGAAATGACACTTAAATTCATGAAGCGTTTAATTCAATTGAACCTTCATTTCTTGGAAATGGAACTAAACATCTCAAATAAAACAGAGTTATGGAGACCTGATGCTTGAATGAACCTCACCAGACAGTGTTGGTATAATAGCAAACAAACCGTCCAAAACAAACAAAACTATGCATTTCTGGAGCATTACTTGAGTCAAGCTCACTTTTATGCAGATGCTTCAAGGCAACTTCACAGAATGATGAGCCTAACATCGATTAGTTCTAATATGCATTTCTAAAAGGAAAATTGACAAGTTTTTGGGCAGAAACAATAATTTAAAAGTATTAAAATTACATTTGTAATGATAGTTTTTTGACGATAATTTAAAACCAGTTACATTTTAATTAGACTACGGAGAAAACCCACATTAGGAATTCTGATTCACATGGGGAACTACACACGGAAGGTATGTCCTACTACACCCAAAGAGGCATGGCCAGTGTGGCAATTGCCTTACAGGGGGAATCAAGCCATGTCTACTTCAGGCGACAAACATTTCTATTATTTAAACTTCAAAAACTTTAGCAGAAAAGCATATAATTGACGTAACAAACTTGGTTCTTGTGAATAAGGCTACTAGACCTTCATACCTCTACCATCTCCAAGCGGTGGTTATAGCCCATGGCCTCTAGGGTCAGCCACAAATCTGTATCATCACCTTCACGATCATTTGCTTCCATCAAGTTGAGTTCCAGGAAGCCTTGTTTAGTCAACTCATTTTTCTGGGTGTCAAAATTCTCTGAAAGACAGAACCCTACACTGAAGCTTAATTAAACACATCAGCGCTGCTAGCCCACTACAATTTCATTTTCCTTTTTGAAAGAACAACCCCAAACGGTACATCTGGAAACATGCTCCTGACACTTGATTCAGTGTGTTTGCAAAAGAACCTTTGCAGATCGCCCAAGCATCTTCATCACATTTCTCTCCACTGGTTCTCTGTTCAAAGAAGTTGTATTCTTCCAAACTCAACAGACCGCTGCCATCCAAATCAATCACTTCAAAGATGTCAGACAGCGCAGCTCTGCAAATCAAAACAGAATCTTTGGACACAAATAATGGCACTCACATAGAACCACAACTATCTTAATTTAATAGCAAAATTTACAAATATCTTTATTTTCGAAATTTGCCAGAGTTTGAGATTTGATAAGACTAACTTGAACTCTTTGGTGAGCTCCAAGTCTCCAGATTGAGTGCGGTTGACAAGCTTGGCCATTTTATTGGCGTCTTTCCTCGTCCTCTTCAGTCTGCAGCCCGTGGTGAAGGGCAGGAGCAGATATGAACCAGCACTGAGCTCTCCCTTCCACACAAACCTCTGTTCATGCAACAGAAGGGTCATGTTTAACCCATTATACTGAGTGATTTAGAACATGGAGTATGCAAGTATCTGTACAACCAACATTCATTGACATCAAAAATCAACATTCATATTCAACATATTCACCAGAAATGTCTATACAGCAATCATCTGTTTATATAACTTGAAAGATGTATACGGTAATTTCAAACCTAAGGCTGTTTCTTACCCCACCAGGAGACAATAAGCAACTTTAGTATCTTTTAAAAGCCTCTATTAACATAATTTTTCAAGATTTATCACCTAATATCTGATTCTGAATATACTTTAGCTGTTGTGCAAACATGACAAGTGTTGGATGTTCTGTGAGGTGCTGTACTAACAATATGATAAAGTAGGACTAAAATAAGGAATTAAAAAAAGGAGAAAATAATTGCCCGAACAATTTTACAAACACCATGTCCAAATATTGTGGTGCACCACTGGCAAATTGAAAGACAATGCCTAATGATTGACTTATTTCTAAAATATAAAGATGTTTTGACAAAAAAACATTTAAAACTCTGTTAACTAGTTTACAAAAAATATATAGACTTGTGTTTTACTGTCACTATTAAATATAAATTATGATTCTATTTAAAATGGCCATTTATTATTTAACCTGGATGACAAAATGAAGGGTGGAGCATTGGTCAAAACACATTTTGTAGGCTGCCACGAATATGAAAACTGGCTGCACTACAGTCAACGATGACAGTATTTCATCTGTACATGATTCATCGATGTCTGAAAACACATCTGACAATTTGGAAACCATTTTTTACCCACTGCTTCTTTTACCATTTACCACATTAGATCTATTTACAGTGGTACAAAAAAATGTTTAGGCACCCTGTAAATTTTCATTGTTTTCCTTTAGAAATCATAAGAAATTTCATTTAAATATATCATAAATGAGACAAACATTGATTTTTGAGATTTGAAATAAAGTTAATATGATTTAAGGAAAGTGTACAAATACAGTTTCAACAAAATCATTGATCACCACCCTGCACAGAGATTCAATTTGAATAGGGCAAATAATAAATACTCACATCCTTTTCCCTTGACTCAGTAAAACAGACCAAATTTGAGTCTTCTTTACTTTCGCTTCCCTTCATCACAAACAGAGCTGTGTCCACACACATCCATGGGGAAGGCTTGTCTGTGCAATAACATATATTCAAAATGAGTTACATTTGTTTAGGTAAACAGATATTACATTAATCAATCAACATTAAACTATTATATGGACAAATATCTTACCAGCGTCTTGGCTTAGGTTGAGAGGACGCATGGTCAGACAGACGCTGCTGGTTACAGGGATATGGAGGCGATACTGAAGAGAAACTATTGTTCCATCTTCTTCCAGAAAAAAACAGCCTCTCAAACACGTATGATGCCAGTCCTGGTGAAAATGTGATAGAATAAAATGTACATTTAATTTAAACAGAACATTTACTTTGAATGCATTAAATGATACAGCCTCATGGTGGCGTCATTGCAACATAGGAGAAATAATACAACCAACTAAAAAAAAAAATCTGAATCCAAACAAATCATACTTTAATTTTGTGAAATAGCCTCTGCCTTCAGGTGCATAGAGCTTGTTTATGCATTTCCAAGTGCCAAATAAGCTCCTGAAATGGCACTTCTTCAGCAAAAGCTGTTTCTTTCCAGAATTTATGTTTAGTTGTGAAATGTATTAAGGATAAAATCCCAACAATTTAGTAGTTTGTCCACCCGGAATCAAAATGAAGAAAAGTGCCAAAGGGAAGGGTCTGATGTAGTATCTCAAAGAGATGGGTCACTTGGCTGGGCTAATGTGCTGCCCCGTCACCCTCCAGAAACCATCGTAATTTAAAGTCTCTCACAAAGACTTTTAACCACCATAAAAATCCTGCTCTTTCCATTCCCTACACACAATTACAAAAGTTTCTTTGTATCCTAGTATCCAACATCCCAAACTCACACATCTATTTGTTTGGACAAGTTTAGCCATTGTTTTTAAGTTGTAAAGCAAGCCAATCGAAGATGATGTTGAGCGGTGTGCTAACAAAGCAGAAAGATCGATACCAGAGACTCTCTCATACTGAACGGGTGAAGATTTGCTACCCAGAAGCTTCAATACAACAATGCAGTTAGCCAAAAGTTATTTAAGTTAAGTATGTGGCAAATAATCAAAAATATTAGGTAGCTGACGGACTAAAAGTAAACAAATTAAATCACTTTCAGATTTGTTTTTGCTGAAAACCATTGAACCACATACTTACTTGTTAGCACAGGACAACACATGACGGCTAGCATAATTACAATTTTGTATCTACAAAGTAGATAGCTAATGTTTGCACACAAATTTTGATAAAAGTGGTTTAAAAGTATTTTTGAAAATGTGAAATAAAGCAACTCACATGTCTCTAGCATTTTCCGAAGCTGAGATTTCAGAAATGTTGGTTGCTAGGGTGAAGAGTTTGGTAGCTAGGGAGCCGTCAGTGATGTCCTAAAAATGTTTTTTTCTGAAATATAGTTTCGATTTACCCATTTATTTCCAATGGCCACTGAACATTAATGGTTTAACTCTGGTTCACAAATACTTTTGCAGAGTGGTTGGCATGCTCTTGTACAGACTTATAAACAAAGAATAACAATATATTGGCATTTACAAGACAACATAATAAATTAAAATACAGTTCTTACCTGTAAAGATTTATGCTCTGCCAATCTGCCGCTGCTGATGCTACCCGAGCCCATGGTGATGGCTGTGGATGAAGATGAACGTCGACTCCGAGCAGATGATGGTCTAGAGGAAGAGCGATTGTCTGTCAAAAGCAAGAACACAAAATAAACTTTAGACATAGCTTGATTATGACAGCCGCAAAGCTTATAACTAATAAAAAATGTTTCATATTAGTTGTACATGTCAGATATGAACAATTTCACTGTTTTTACATATAATGACGTCACTGGCTTTAAAAGCCCAGTCAGCATGCATCCAAATGAATCAGATCATTTTCACAAGTATGAAACCATTATTTACATCATATCAGACCACAATATAAATAATTAGACTCAAATGTGTGCTTGTTTACTCAGATATGTACACATTTGATGTGTGAGGATTGCCTAAAAAAACACCCCCAAAAAAACACAACTTTGTGACTGTTGCTATAATCCTAACCTGAAAGCAGTGTTTTAGTAAATACTTTTGAATGTAAGGAATCCTGTACCTTTCTTCTGCAATGTCTCTGGTTCAACTCCATGGAGAGCCTCTGAATTTGGAGGCTTAGGTTGTGAAGTGGTTTCCATCTGGCTGCCAAAGCTCTGCTTCATGAGTTTAGCATCAACTTGTAGCTTCTCCAATGCTGCAGCCTGGCATTGCTGTGCCGTCGACCCAACAAGCCTACAAAACTAAACGGCAGGCAGAATAATTAAGATCAACTTTTGCACTACTAGAGAATTGCTGGAGATCAATTCTTGAAGAAAAGAATTTCAGAAGAAAAGTCTTGAGATTATACCTCTGTGTAGTCTAGTTTCCCATCTTTGTTGACATCTGCTATGGAAAATATTTCATCTATTTCCTCAGCAGACATTTTTTCACCGGACTACAGCAATTAAATAATAATAAAAGAAGTATGAAAATAACCAACATACTTCTGAAAAAATAAATGTATTTATTTTACTTACTGATGTAAGAATTACACTGAGCTCATCATGTGAGAGATGGCCATCACCATTCAAATCAAATTTCTTGAAAATTCTCAACAGTTGATCTGTATCAGCTTGTTTCTCCTTCTTGAGAATCTCACAGAAGTCATCAAAATTTAACTTCTTGGTTCCTGTGGGCCAGTATTTCTCTAGCGCTCTTTGTGATGGGTTTCTACCTGCTTGCTGAAGCACTAAGAGAGAAACAGTACAGACCTTTTACATTTTTTTCGGAGAATAAATATTAAGTCATGATGTACATATGGTGTTTCACTGATTTGTACATGTACAATTTTATTCAACGTTGTAAAAAGTCCATATGACAACTTGAACAGGTCAGTGATTATTTTCGACTGTAATAATTATATATACACAAGAACAAATTGCATATTGCTCACCAGTGCATAGTTGCTCTCTTGAAGTCATATACGCCAAGCTGGATCTGAACAGCGAGAGATAAACAGCTCTGCATGTCAGATAAAAACTCTCTTCCTCTGAGCGTTCCATCGCGAAAAAGTACGAAGCATGCAAACGGAATTTCAAAGCATATCGTTATAACAGTAGTGATGTAGCGATGTGTGGTTTTCTTAAGAATATTGCCATGGTTGTAGTGCGTAAACAAACCGTCCCCGTGAGTGCGCAGTTTGTCCAGTGGAGACTAGAAACAACTGCGTTCGGTGATTCTTATGCAACAGACAAGAATTAAATACTGTGCATTGGTAGATATGCTAAAACGTGCTAGATAATTCATTTACACACAGTCAACTTAAACTCATACAGAAAGAATTTAACATTGACTAACTCTGTTAAAGACTCAAGGGGAACTCTAGACTGCACACTGGTGTTTCCGGGGACTTAAATTATAGACGCACCCCGCCAAAATAGAAAAGGGGCGTAGGTTTTTAAACGTCAAAACAAGGAATCGACATTGACAATGCCGTAAGTTTGCTTTAATAAATAACATTAACAATAATTTCAGTTGAAGATTTAATGGAGGCAACACTATCTTGATTAATCTTAACCTTGCAAACAACAAATATGGAATTTTGCGGTGTATTTTGTATACATTACATTTCATTATTAACATTACTCATCTTTTTGCTAACATTTCACAGTTTAAAGAGAGCCCTCCAGTCACAGGACAAAGAAAATGTGAGTTTCCAAAGTTAGCCATGTTGAAACTTCTAACCCCGCTCACATTGTAAAACAGGACCACCTAAAATGAGTCTTATTTTTATCATTGGACCACTCCTATAACCTTTTGTGTATGGCCATATCTACATCTTAACATGCTTACCTATATGTTGAAAGTTCGAATTTTACATTAGAACCATAAAAAAATTCAGCTGATCAATAGTAACAAAATTCTTCACATTTTAGAGCCCACCTAAAAGGAATGCACCAAATATCTTCTCTCCAATGACTGGAACCCAAACGAGGAGACCCACAGGTGTGAACCTACAGTATGCTTTGTATTAATTCGTTTATCCCAATTATATCCAAATTTCCTCTTCATGTGTTTGTGTAAAGTCTACAATGAAAGTGTTTTATTTAGGTTTTGCGGAGCTTTGTAGACCATAACCAACCCCGAGCTTGTTATTGCTTAAATCCTGTGCATATGGGTATTCTAATAATCTAATCCAATTGCGTTTAGATTAGCGGTTGCTGTTGCAATGAATAATTTCTTTACTCATGCTGATTTGATAAATTGCTGACATTTAGTGCTTCATCAGCAGGTGATTTGAAAGCAGCTGGGAAGAAAATGAACCCTCTTCCAGCAAAAGAACCCATGTCAGATGCTGAGAGGTAAGGATGTCCTCTTATAAATGTTACTAATAATATCATTTTACTAAATTAAAAATATTTAATGTTTTCATCCATCCATCACTTCCTCTTGCTCTTTACTTAGTTTTTGTTAGGTTACTGGTGTCCATCACCAGCTCTTGATGGGCAAAATGCAGGGCTATACACTGGGCCAGCTCACCACTATCTGGGCTAATTTATACATGTACAGTATTTGTATTCAAGTTCTATTTCAACATATAAATAGTTTTAGCAAAAATGTCTTTGACGTCTGTTTTTTAGAAGCTGTTAGTATTCCTGCAGTGGAACAGACATATTTCTCCTCATTACTGTATATTTCCTTTGTCCCACATGGCTGATGGCTATAATGACGGATCAGAGTTTAATGACAGGACGTGGATTCCATTTCATCACCAGCCAAAAGCCTCCTTGATTTACATAGCTCTAAAAATAGTTAGATAAGGAGAGTTTAAGAAAAGACCTATTTCCTTCCAACACATACTAACACAGATCTCCATGTGATCCATCAAGACAAGCATTAGTTGTGAATTTTATAGTGCAGTCTTTTAAGGGGAAGCTAGTTAAAAATACATAAAAACATCAATATCGAGAGCAGGCTTATGATTCATTTAAGCAAGTATTCATTTGGAGAGTCAAGTCCAAGAGAACATCTTATGCAGAAGTGATGCTCCTGAGTGTATTTGGTTGAGGAAAGATTCTCCCTCTGTAATATCTCCCAATATTTTAAAATATGATCTCAATACTGGATATCTATAGAAATATAGGATACTTAGAGAAATCAAAACGGACAGAATTACTATTAGTTTTGTTATTTAACACAAATATTTCTAATTATATTTATCATCTAAGATGATAATTATTACATGTAAAATAGCTATAATTTTTTTAACCCTTGTGTCTCTCCATGCTCCGGTGTGTGTGTGTGCCAATGACAATGGCTGTTTTGAATTAAGTAGGAATGATGCGACCAACAGTTATAAGACATAATTTGACATGTAATTCAAATTAAAAATGAGAAAAAAATGCCTCACCGTCTTTTCTCACAATTTCATGTTACAGACCACAAATCTAATCCGTTAATGCCATTTAGGGGTGAAAAGAAGGGATAACCCTTGGAATTACCTGTGAGATGGCTTGTGTTTTTCAAAGTTCTGGTGCAAAAAATGTTTGAAATAGTGTATAAGATATAGGAGTGCTTCGCCAGTTTCTTATCACAATTTTCTTATTGTTTTGACCTTGTCTTTGGTTTTTTGGAGGATTTAGGATTTTTTTTTATTTTGTCTCAAAACTGTTTATTTTTGTCATAAATAAACAGTTCTCAATTTTTGACATTTTTGCTTTGTAAAAAAAACCCCACAAAACTCTGATCTCTTGTACAGTATTGTGGAATTATTGTGTAATTTAATAATAAAAAAAAAGTTAAAAAATTAAGCTAAATGTAATTAACGGTAATTTGTTACAGCAAATTGTAAAGTGGTAAAAATTATTTAAAAAAAAGCCCCAGACTTCTAAAGGTTAACGAATGTTTCCTTCTCAGAATCACATTCTTCAGATCAAAGGTGAAGAAATCTCTCAAGGACCTCATGAAACACAGACAGAAGTTAGAGACCTTAGTGGTATGTGTATAGAATTGCTTTTCTTCCCATCTCTGAATATGAACTAAACTAAAGCATTAGTTCTAGAAGAATGGCGTGCTTCATATTAAGGTTTGCTTTTATCTGTAGCCAGTAGAGGACAGTAGTGAGCTGAAGAGTCTGTTGCTGATGAGTCCAGCTGATCTACAAACAGAGCTCAAGAGGCATGAACTCCTGAGTGAGTATTAGCTCTATATGCAGACAACATAATGATGATCAATATCACACTGTTTTTTTGCAATCAAGTGATAACCCTTTGAATTTTAACTTTGTGCCCAACATTTTGTGCTTGCCAGCTGCTAAAATCTCCTCCTCTGTTGCTCATAGAGGGGCCACAAACAAGAATCACTTCCAAGGTGAGTGAATTGGAGTTGTTTAGGACTGAACTATTTACCATTAAATGCTTAAGAGATAACGCTGATCTTAAGTGGATATCCAGTGGTAGTAATTCAGTGAGATCAGATAGCAAACGGTTTCAAATCCTGAACGTTTGCCAAC
The DNA here is from genome assembly GCA_007224835.1 of Danionella cerebrum. Taxonomy (NCBI): domain Eukaryota; kingdom Metazoa; phylum Chordata; class Actinopteri; order Cypriniformes; family Danionidae; genus Danionella; species Danionella cerebrum. The sequence continues at coordinate 467,322 of SRMA01027393.1, read as the reverse complement.
CACAACAGAGTCTTTGTTGGGTCCTGACATGGGTAAGTAATGTCCCATACTGAACTGATTCAAATTACAGTATGATGATTGTAATCCCTCTCCGTTGCTCAGAAAAGGCAAACATTTATACATGAATCATGATTGATTTCAAGCACTTACATTCTGGATCTTAGTCACATGGTTGCTTTGAATAGCCATTTAACAGATTTGGTTTGAGCATAAGCATTTGTCTCGGTCTCCCACAGATGAAAGTTCCCTTTCTAAGAAAAATATTTCATTTTCCTAACACAAACAAGGGAGAACTCCTCTTCATGGGACAGAATTAATTAGATTATTTCAAGCACACATTCAGCCCCCAGCCAAGCTGCACTTGTGATTCAATCGCACAATGGTGATTTGTTGCAACTCAATGGTGGGATTGTGATGAAGTTCAGCATGTTTTTAAGATAAGGTCGCCTGAAATTGTTTTAATTAGTCACACTCGAGGACCTTGGTGTATATGTTGCTCGTAGCTCGACACCAGTGGAATGTCACAAACTTGATCACATGCTTGAGCATGAAATTTATCTGCATGAAGAACAACAACAGCAGGGCGAGGGTGTTTCCACATTCACAGACGCTTTGTTATTCTAAGATATTAACGATAATCCATGAAAAAGTTCTCATTCAAGGCTGTGTATGACTATTTACTGACTGACTCAATATCACCGTATCATATGTTTATTATTTAAGCGCATCAAAAATGATTATTATAAGACCAAAAATGTCTGAGGAGCATAACTGGAATACATTGCAGCAGAATTGCTTAAAATATAGCTTTTAAAAATATTTACTATTAAATCGTCCAATTTTTTTTTTTTTAATTTTCCAATAATTAAGATGTGATTAAAGCAGCAAAATGTATCCACATTATCTATAAACCTATATTAACATGTATTTGAACACTTCCCCCAGCTTTAAATAAAGACAAATGGTAACGGCATTCGATTTACAGAAAAGTATCTGTTTTCTATCATTTTTAGTTGTACAGTTATAGTTTCGATTGTTTTTGAAAGTCATTTGAAATTGTGGAATTCGGTGAAACAAATCAACAAAACTTTTTGTTCTTACATTTTTTAGCTTTCTTCACAATTTTCTGCCAATATGAACATACAAAAATATTTTGATGACTTGGGCTTAAAGCTGCATTCTTTTTATGACGCTTAAGCCGAGTTCCATTAACCCGAGCCCTTTCCCCTTCCCCTCCGCTTTGCAGGCTCGTGCGAGACGAAAGGATGTTCCGATTCTCTTTTGAATGAAGGTGAAGGAGTGTGTAAAAACACTTCTAAAGCCCATTGCTCTTTCTTGGACAGCTGGCTCATTACACTTTTGGTGCCCGTCCCATGACAAGTGTGTTAGAATTATTATTCATTCATTCATCTTCCATACCCGCTTAATCCGTTTGGGGTCACGGCGGTCTGCTGGTGCCTATATCTAGCTAACTTCAGGTGAGAGGTGGGGGTGCACCCTGGACGGGTTGCCAGTCCAGCGCAGGGTGTTAGAATTATTATTTAATGCCAAACTCTTTAATTAGTGCATTAGTGCTGTTAAAAATGTCTAAATGTAATAATATATTCTGTTAAAGTGCTTGTGATAATTCGAATGATAAAAAAATATATAATTTGATAAATTGATAATTTAATAGTTAAAACATTTAAAAATGTGGTCAAAATTAATGTGTTGCACTGTATTACATACAATATTTATAAATGTATATTTAAAAAAACTATACACTGTAAAAAAATAATTAATTGAACTTTCTTTTAGTTGATTATTTTTACAAACAGTTAATTAAAAATGGAAGAAAAACTTCCTTGATTTATTATAATTTCATCAGCTGTGAAAAAATTGTAATAACATCAGTCAAACCGTTTAAACGCTGGAAATGTACACTGTTTTATAACAACATAAGCATATTACTTAGTACAAAACAAAAATTTCACTGTATTTTTTTACAGTGTGAAATATAGAATGTTAAAATCATAATTACTTTCAATGTTTTGGGGGTTGTAGACATGTTACAATGTTGATGCACGAAGAGCTCTCTTAACTAGATTAGATTCTGGCCCAGATCACTATCCTGGATTTCATGGAGACACATCATTGCTATTAAAGTTTTCAAGCACTCTGTGTCACTTGAGCTGTTCAGGAGCTGGTGTGGATGACATATGATGGCACGGATCTGACACTAGTCGTGTCAAAGCAAGCCGAGCACCAGTCAGCATGATACCACCAAGACAGCTGAGAAAATCCACATGGATATTTTAACTTTGACAGGCAAAGCTCCGAATCCATGTCCATAATGAAAGCTACTTCCATCTGCAGCAATTATCTAATGGCTTCCCAATATATAACCTTGTGGGTGAAGGACAAAGATCTCAGGAGCAAAAGCAGTCATAAACAAGTTACACCTAAACAATTTCTGCCTTATTCAGGCATTACCAAGTCCTGCTCCTCACATTCCATGTTGCTGATGAGCATAAAATGGAAAAAGAAAGAGAGCAATAATTCTGAGGCAAGTTTGTCGCCTGTCCTGAGGGTATCGATTATTTCTGTGTGGCGAGAGATTTGGAAAATTCAATTAAGGAAGCTGAGCAAAGGATTCATAAATCGGCCCTTCCCTCCACCGATTCTACGCCCATACGGAGACATTGTTATGTTCTAAATCAATGTTGCACTTCACAATATATTTTCTTTGGAGCATGAAAATAAATAACATTTAAACAGTTCTGCTTACTGCTGAAACAAATTTGATCTTCACCAATGTCCTCCGTCTTCACGCGCTGGCCTCCAACACATCAGCAGATGCAGTAACAGATTTTTATGGCGGGTTTTCCATAAGAAAATCCCATATAAGGTGAATTTTGTAATGACAAAATGAGAAGGACGGGAACAGATCAGCAGTATAAAAATTGATCAGTCCGCAGATGGGGTCGAGCTGGGAGAGATTTGTAAGACAGCCTTAATAGACTGCATTAAAAATTCCTTAAAATGTAATAAAACAAATAGGTTTTTGGTTCTTGGCTGGAACGGCGGTCATAGACCCTACTAATACCAAATCAATCTAGGCCTTCCGAAGGATAGATGGGCTCTGTTTGGGGAACATTTGGGTCTTTTTGATGGAAAGCAGCTGCACAATTAAAGGACTGCAGTATTTTAGAGTACTCTGGGTAGAAAGGGCAGTAGTCTCCAATATGATAAAAACACTGGTTATGTTCTGCATGAATATGAGCTGCATTCAGAAGGGATTTTTTAAAGATCATTTGCATTTAGATCGTCTAGTCATGGCAGCAAGAACAGTCTACTGAAGCAATGACTGATGGTTGGATTTGCCTGAACATTTGCACATACTTCTTTTCGTGCGCTTCATCTACATAAAGTTGCACTAGGGATTACTAGTTTATTAAATTTATAAACGTTTCTTACTAATTCTACTAGGGCTCTGAACAGGGTTTTTTTAGGATTCCAGACTAAAATGTCTATTTTGTTTTTCAGCTCTCAAACAAACCAGAGGCTCCTCTGAGTTTCTCAAGATGATTTTAAGGTAATTTGTAACAATAGTGTTGGCATTTTAGCCAAATTTTCATATTGCATTAATGCATTTTTATGTACTTCCCTGGAAAACATAGCAACCCTCATACCCACAATACCAACAATAACTTCTCTAAATCTTTTCGTATAATTGGGCTGATAAACTGATATTAGTTGGACATTTATAAGTACAGTATTATAATGTTTGTGTTAATAATGTAAATTATGTTACATTTTTTCTTTTAAACTTTACACACACTAAAAATGCCAAAGTTAAAGGTAAAAGGATTTAAGGAAAGGACAGAATTAAGGAAAGTTTCAAATATTATGCCCGGACTGGAGAGATGTGATCATTGAAATCCACCAATCAACTTAAGCTCTCAAGCTTTATATCTTATAAACAAACCTTATAAGATGGCAAAATGTTACAAAAAGTTGTAAAATGCAAGTGTTTTACATAGTCTACAAGATACGGGCAGCAAATTATTCAAGCAACATTGATAAATGCATAGATAGGCTGTGTTGGTTGACCTGTAATTGAGGAATATTCCCCAAAAGAGGGATAAAGAATAAACATATTTGATTATTTTCTAAGAAGATTTAACGTGTTTAAAATAACAACTAATAATTGAGAGTCCAGTCCAATCTGTATATGTGAACAAGTGAATTTTAGTAAACTATTAAGGGAAAAATATGCTATTCACAGAAAATGCTGAGCCATTTAATCCATGTCCCACAACAAGACCTCAAATTGAGGATGGTTTGTAAAAAGATGATGGCTGAAAACAGTTAAAATCAGATCAATATTTTTGGCATAAATCTTTTTATCTTCCTCAGTTCTAATTAAATGTACTATTTTTTTTTTTATCCTGGATTTTTACTAAATTTCCTTAAGTGTTTGAGGATTTTTAATTGCCAAGATTTTAAATGGTGTCAAACATTATATATAACTTGGCCTTGATTGATTTTTAGTTTTTGTGTAGCACCAGATTTACATTTTTCTCCCTTGTCTATTGTTTGTGGCTGTTTTTGCCTCATTGACTTCAATTATAACAGCATTTTTTTAATTGCAATGCCATGACGCCCAATAATCATGTAATCTTGATTGTTCGTGGTCATTCTTGTTGAGAAATCTTCGAGATTTTTACTGTTGATCACCATTTAGAACCATTAACCAATTCAGATTCCATTGTGCTAGTGTTGTTTATGTGGTTGACTGTCCTGAGTAATCAGAGTACTGTAGTCTTTGGAAATTTCTAACTTTATACATTAATAGACTGGATTTTTACACCGTCTTTCTGGAGCTGCCTCCAATAAAAGCCATTTTGACTTTCTGCCTTTATTGTTCCATCACTTTTTCTGTGTGAATAGCAATGACCTTTTTAAACATAATTCCCCCACACAGCACGTTATTTGTGTTTGCACATAATTCTGCATGCAGGTGGTTTTGTCAGATCATCCAACTCTCTGTCAGTGTCTCTAATGTTCTCTGAGCATCCTGTCAGTCCGAAAGCGGAGAGACGTCTGAGAGGCTGTCAGTCTTTCCAACATACTCCAAATCCCATCTCATACATTTACATTGAATCTGTCCTCTGAAAGCTTTTCAAACCCATCACAGAAAATCTGACAAAATGTTGATTCTACAATTCACGGTGTACTGAGTCGCTGCCAAAATAATGTTCTTACCACTGGCATTCTGTCCCATTAGGGCTGCAATGCTGATAAATGCGTGCGTGCACACAGATATACGTTTGAGAAAGCAGGGACAATTTCTGAGTGTATGATGCTGAATATTCTTTGTCTCTTTGTTTTGACAGCTGCTGATAAATGTGTGGCAAGGAGTCTCCTCCAGGTCAAAAGCATCTCATGAGCTGTATGTTAACCGTTTTGATTGAAACCCATTCTAGTTTTGTGAGAATCCTCTTTTTTTCAACACTAAATGACTTTCATCTCCAGACAGACAAAGCATCACCTGTTAATTTACTGTGTGTCTCTTTCTTTCTGGACACGTTCAGGCTCAAACGCACTAGCCCCTTTGTGGCCTGATAACATTTATAGTTGTAATGGATTTTTTTTAATGGCTGTCATTAACACTCATAAAGAGGACTGAAGTGATTGCTGGTACTTTTCCCCTGTGGTATTTCAGCTTTATTGCATTATGTTCTGATATAGCTGCTTCCATCATTTTTGCTTTTACAGCTCATAATGTTGAGTTTTAATGCTTAATTTAGGAAATAACTTCAGCCAATATGCCGTTTTTCTATTTTCTTTACCTGGACAATTATACACACACACATGCAAACAAATAAAGTTTACTTAGTATCCTGAAACCATTTTATTTGATACAAAACCAATTCATGATTTATCAAAATATCCCAAAAAAATAACTTGGTCAAAAAATGTGTTCCATAGTAACCCTACTGGTCCTCAAGGCATAACCTCTGCCAGAAGTATCTATACATTCTCAACAATTCACTTTCCTAAAGTCAAACAAGATCTGTAAACCTCATTACAAGGAAATTAAATTTCCAAAACTATTCCCATCCTGTTCTATTCAAACCCAATGGATTATCTTCTCTTTACGCCATAATTTAGGCCACATTTGTCCTTAAACAGCATTGTCTGTCAAATCCCTGCTTCAGTTGTTTTTCTTTAGAGACTTTTTGCTCCTCGGCTCCATCAACTGTACTAGGTTGAAATGCATCATGAATGCCAGAAAATGCAAGAAGGATAAGATTGAGACAAGCACCGGAAACAAATCGGGAAGTTTTGCTGGAGGCTTCAAGTAAACGCTTGTAAAGCTCAAAGTGGCCATGGTCACCAGTGAAAAACAGAACTGTAAAAACAAAATGGAGACAAAAATGCATTAGACTTAATTTCTCACACCAATCCTTGTAATGTGATGTTTATTTTTCAGGACGATGAAGGGAGGTAGCATTAACATGTCTATTTACGACAGATGGAGTGAAGGATCAGTGGAAGTGCTGGTGTGAGCAACACGAACCCCCAATGAAATTCAAACTTTATCATAGGGCCCCCTTATTTATGTCTCTTGTGTAAATAAATATATCTAGACAAACCTGTGTTAATGACTCACGCAACACAAATAGCAACCACCCCGGTCTCGAACATTCACTCAAGGAGCTGCTGAAATGTCAAACTTTAAAAGTGTTCTGGGGTCAAGCTAATGTGAAAGTTATAGTTCAGAAAGGCCAGTACACGTACCTTCAACCATCATAACTAGCTTTACTTTAATATTTGCGTGAACTTACTGTCCATTTGACATTCCGTCCAAGGTTGAATTTAGGCAGCCAGCGTTGATATGGGTAAAACCTGAGCTCCTCACTGGTAATTCTCTCAAAAGCGGAGAGGAGATATACACTTAAGAAGAGGAACGCCAGTGAGGTTACAATGTAAGGCAGTAGCAAACCGTCCTTTAGCAGCAGAGGCAGCATGCTATTGAAAAACAAAGTAAAACAATCAATCATTGAAACTTAATGGATCATTTTGATGCACTCTGTGAAACGTGTGAAGGAATCTGGGATGTGAGGAACATAAAATGAAACCTACAAGAGTTCTTTCACATTGTATACTATTTCCCCAATGATGGGCCAATTGCATTTAAGAATTAATCAAATGTACCTTTAATAACTGATTGTAGATTACATGAAAATGAAAGGCAATGAAACACTTTTTGGCAAGAAATTTCAAGATGCTCAATGTTTTAAAATGATGTTAAAAAGCAGAGCAGGTGATTGCTGGGAATTAATACATCAAAACAAACACCTATTGCATCTATTTGAATTGCTGCACAACACAGTTTAGTAAATGACTCCATAATCCAGGCACCAATCATCAATAAGTGAAAGCAATGTGTGCTACTGTGTGCTGTATGGTAAATAGTATACCTCAGTTTTAGGGGTGCACCGATACCAGTATCACTATTCTGTCTGATTCTGTGTTCCAGTTCTATCATTCGGAAACGTTTTACAATCTCAGCGCATCCGATAACCCTTTGACAGTTTCACGTCAGTCGAGTGGTTGTGCAATGTGCAATAATGTTTCCAAACACACTAGCGATAGCTTAGCTGTTGTGCAAGCCACAAAGTTGTTTTGCATGCAGGAAAACTGTTCTCAAATTAAAATCTTAACTAATGTACTACAGGTTAACACTCTAATACATGCAACACTTGTTAATATTTAAAAACTCAAGAAATAATACAAACAATACCACATGGAAGGACCGATTTGCAACAAAAAATGTATATAACAAGAAAAAGAAAAATGATCTGTTCTTTGGGACCGGTTCCAATTTAGAGAAATAGTTTAATTTTAAATAGTTTATTTGTTTTTACTTACCATGGTTAGCTAAAATTCCACTAGGTGCTTTAATAGAACTCATATTTTAACAATTATAATACAATATTGCTATAATGTTATTTTGTTTCGAGCTGATGCAACACATTCAGTTCAAAAGACCTTCCTTTATAAAAATACTCATCTAATCTGTACTGTACAGGTTGTTCTCTACGCCATAAATAAACATTCCCCTTACTGCTGATTGGCTACAAGCCTGATCTGAAGTGTTTTTGAAAAATTGCTTACCCTGCTTTAACAGCATATTATAATAATAAAATAAAAGCATTTTAAAAAGAGCCATTTACACTTTTTTTTCTCAATGGAGAGATGCAAGCAAGCTCTTTGCTAACTAGTTTAGCTGCATCCATAGGCATTTGGCTAACAATTACGCACAAATGCACTTTACCATTATCATGTATAATAAAGCCATTGAGAAAGTATTGACAAAATAAACCAATCTTTGTGCTAGCAAAGCACGCCATGACGCAGAAGAAACAATACAAGCTACACATTTTCATGCGCCAACATTTAGCCATAATCTGTAGAAAGTGTTCAAATGAATGGTTTGGGTCTGGGTCATCTTTGGCAATGTGTTGTCTCTTGTACACTCATTTGCATAGTTCTCCTAATAGTGCAACAATTACTCAATGATCGAATATAACCTAATTATCTGCCATAACAACAAACATCACGTCTTTAGCTAAAAACATAAATATGCAGCATTAAAACAGTTTTGTGGAAGCCGATGGTGTGACTGCAGAGAATGGGAGGGTTGTGTTTACACAAAGGGCTCTTAGTTTAATGGCATGTGGGCTATGCCATGTAATCCAGTGATATCCTTACACTAAACCATGCACACAACAATTATTATGAACAGCTGGGAGTCTTCTTCCCACCCACCCCCCCACTCCCAATCGTCTCCTTCACCTACGCAGTCTGCAGTTTCAGGCTTATCCATAAAGATTCATTTACTTAGAGTACTTCATTGAAGTAACTTGTACATTATTGATTTGCTTCTTACCTGAAAGTTGATGTGAGCAGGAACCAAATGGCAACGAGAGGCATTTCACTGATTATAAGGCAAACTGGCCTGTGAAAAAAAACACGCTTACCTTAAGAGCTGTATTTAGTTATCTAGATTTAATGCAGAATTCTGTAAAAGAGGCTATATTTATGCATTTGAGATGGCAACTCATCACTCCTGCAAATTTCTGACAACCACAGACCCTAATTTAATAAATATGGATTAATCCTCACAAAACTCACCATAGGCCCAATAAATTTTTTAAATATCAGTAAAAACAACATTTTATCTTTCCCAATTTGTTGCTATTGGTTCTAGGCAAAAACATTCTAATGGTATTGGTTCAGAACAGTTGCTTTGGATCTTGGCCATGAAGTAACCTTCCACTTTCCCAAGTGCCTTAAACTGCAATTCATCAACTGGCCACTAGAAGTACCAGAAGTGAGGAGGTTACCATTGACACTTATGTTAAGCTTTTAGCCACCCAGTTGTATTTTCAAGGTGCACGTCCTGCCCATTGCCCATTAGTGTTTACCAGCCAAAGACACACTTCCATGTCTAGCTATGCACAATTTGAGCCACCAAACCCTTTATTGGAAGGTTATGGTTGGAATTCACAATGCCCAGTTTTATACAATCTGTGTATTAACATTTATGTTGAAAAAAAAAAACATTACCAAAACTGGAGCACAGAGTTTGAATTTCATCCCAGTACTTACAAGGCTGCAAGAAGGATGGATTTTTCATGAACTTGGAAGGAGAAGAGGAAGAACGCCAGGGAGGAGTTCACCTAGAGAGCAAGGTCAGTGGTCAAAAAGTAAAATATAGTGAACCATCCAAAAGCTATCCATATTTATGAAATCCATACCAGAGCCAGCCTAAACTGCCAGAAAGAAGGTCTGGTCAAGAGCTTTAACGATGAAGGCAAAACGAACAACAGAGTAAGAGCAAAGCTGTGAGGGAAGCACAAGTACATAACATCATAAACAGAGTCAAACACTGATGAGAGATTGTTACTACACTCACAAACAGCAGAGAGATGAGATCAAGTGCCCCTGTTGCCAAATCCTGTAATCTATCCCTTGGAATTAGACGATGGAGCTGCCTGATCTTTTTATACATCCTCACGGTCAATAAGAAGATTCATGGAACTACTCTAGACCCCCACAGAATCTGTAAGCTTTTTAGGGGCCCTAAATGTCACATCAATACGGTTTTACTATGGCTTTAAGGAATCTGCATAAAAGCACTACAAACTTTTGACTTGACTATAACTGTTTCGTTTACTTAATGCCAGTCCTCCATGTATTTCCTTGTTACCACGGCCAAAATGTGTTGTTTAGAGCGAATCTCTAAATCACTTAGCAAACAGAAACGGGCAGAACAAAGAGAGAAACAAATCACTGGAAATTCTGAAGGGACTAGTCAAAGAAATAATCTTGACCAAGCCCTTGCACCTGCAGATTAGCGTCCAGATATCAGTGTCACAAAATCTCTCCCGATATCATTAACCAGCCATAATCCTCCAGTCCCCTCCATTATAATGAGATGTGTTTGGCAAACTTGGTAAGAGGCACTATGCTGAGAGAGAGTTTTAAGAGGAGAAGCATAAAGAGACAAAGGAAGAGGAGAAAGGATGGTGAAGGATTACCTGAGTAACAGCTGAGTCTCTCTGGACAGCAGGCTCTTGATCTTTATCAGCACATTCAAGCTGCACCATGTGTTAGCCACTTTATCCTGTCAACAAACACATGCTGTCAATGTCATGAATCTAATGCGCTCCCGACTCAATAACAAAATGGGAACGTATGAAACGTATTTACAACATATTACTTTCAAAGAGAGAAACGCCCCAACTTTAATTTTAAATAACTCTGGGATCAATCATCAGCGCTAACTGCATTTATTAGGAAACTATAACAAGATTCAATATTAGAGAATACAACTATAGAAATGTCAATCATAATAGTATAAAAACTACATTGACAGAAATTGTTTGAGATTTAGATTTTCTGTTTTAATTTCTAACTCCACTGAATAACACATGTGAATGTGCACTCTCACAAAATTAGCTCAGACACATAAGATACGCGTCTTTAAAAGGAATGTAACTCTTGAAGAGAAAGCACATAACTAGCATTACTCAGCGTAATCATTTCCCAACAGAAAATGCTATAAAAATTCCTGTGGACATTCTTGGGGAGCACTGGTACAAAGGGCAAGGGTGAAGTATTACACTGCCATTCATTTTCCTGTCAAGTAATAGCGATGTCAAAAAAACCTACAAGCTTATTTGTAAACTTACGACACATGGTTAAATTACTTACAGATCCACAAGACATTAATAACCCCCTCAGGTTTTATTTTTTTAGATTGAGCAAACCCACTCGCACCCATTAGGAAACTGATCTACTGCAAGTGTCCATTGACCTTTCTGCTGCTGGGGTACCAACATCTGATTCCTCAAAGGCGAATGGCCTTTAGCAGTTGTGCAACAGATTTTGTAAATGTTATGAAAGTTGCAGCCTTCTTCTGAGAATGTCTGTACAGTCGTGAAAAACACAGCTGCTGTCTTCCACAGCTGTGAAGAGATGAGTGGACCCAACAACTAAAGGAGACCCACTGACCACACCACAAAATTACTCTCAATTCAGATTATTAAAATCAGATAAGTGCGCTGTTGAACTTTGTTAGAGGTGTATGTAGTGTTTATTGCCTACAAAAATGTAAATATGACTTACAAACTTAATGTGAAATAATCTTAATTATGATTTATGTCACAATATTAACAAAATCAATCCTTTGGTGCTTTGAGGTGATTCAAATGAGAAATACAAAAAGCATCTCTTTATCAGAATGGTTAGAAAATGTTTCTTAAGATTTTTTTTAAATCTTTAAAGGTTAAAATCTTTAAAAAATTAAAGGTGTGATCGGAAAACAAAATGGTTTTAAAACTTCTATATTTCTGCTTATAGGATGTTTTGGTAATGATTATTCCATGAATATTATTACAGAGAAAATATTCAAAAACTAAACATTGATTATACAATTGGCACAGTATGTCACTTACAAAAACTTATCTTGTTTTAGTGTAATATTTACTAGGAGATCATTTTACTTTATTTAACCTACACAGATTATAAAATGAGCTCTCTTAATCACTTAATGCAAAAATTAAGACTGCCCCCTAGTGGATGGATGGTATCAAACGCTCTCATACAAATCCAACTAGACCCTAGCCTTCTTGACTTTGCGATCTCAAAACTTTTTAAATGATTTTTTTTTCCAATGATGGTTCGTAATAAACAGTTTCAATGGTTGATAATATTAGTGCTGTAAAATATTGTTATGTATATCGCATTATAGATATAAGATCGCGGTATGTGTTGTATCATAGTTACACACGTACCAGACCAATTTCAATGGGTTTAACGATACCCACTTCACAATATTATGTCCACGATATGATATGGATCACAATTTCTATCCAAAAATGAGACCTTTACACACCAGTTTTACTGAAAGAATGTTTACTGATTCAATGCACTGTCATTGGACACCAGGGTCTAGTTTCATGTGAATCATCCAGGCCTCTAGAGGGCAGCGAAATTCAGAGAATGAAATGTTAAAGAACAAGATGTCTCTTGTTGTCTGAGAGCTATTTTAATACAGTTTAATAAAGTTCCTCTTGTATCCTCCCTACAAATTTGACCAAACTAAGCAGAACGTAACATTTCAGATCTCAATTCACTTTGTTTAATGTAGAGCGCCAGACAGATAAGATACGCTGTACTCTAATATCAGGATGTGATTGGTTCCAAGCAAATCTCAAAGAAACACTGAAGACTTCCACTAGGAACGACGACTAATTTAGCCAAGATTCTGGTTATGGCAGTATTGGACTTGTGCTTTTACTTATATACCTTCTTCAAGGTCTGTACATAAATACACAGTTGTACACACAATCTGCATTTTTTTTTTTTTTGCACATTTACAAATTTTAATTAAAATTTGTCATTAGCTTTTTGGGTGAATTTAAAAGGCAAGCTACAATCTTAAGTATTGACTTACGAAAGCAATCAGATGTGGCTTTAAACAAAGAACAAGAGACCAATATACTCAAAGCGGGACCTTTGTTTACTAATCAGATCTAAAGGATAAACCCTGCTATGCATAAGAAGCATTATCAAGGTAATCTATGAATATGGAAAAATCTGATTGACAAGATGAGTCTGTCATCTGTTTGCCTTGGAATCATTAGTTTATTGTTTGTTTCATGCAATAAGAGTATTTATACATCCGTTCATGCATAGATTGAAAAGTGTAATGCATGTGGAAAAGGATTTCAAGGGCATTTTCAAGTCATCGCTGCATGGGGCTTTTTTTATATAACCACACAAGAGCTACCAAACAGATATCAGCTAAATTAAAAGTATCAATGTTGAATGATTGCTAAAATGTGGCTGTTTTACATACATTCTACCCTTGACTCTGATGGCAACACATTTTCCAATTTGTGACCATTCATTTAGCCACCATAACCCAAGCTTTAAAAGGGAGTTGCTTATACATTCATGCTCCATCCCTGCTCATGAATCATAATTGGAGTCACAGGGGTCTTCTGATGTTTATGTGCAAAACGAAGGCAGTAGTGTAGTCAGAGGTGTGGCCACAGCAGAGCCCTGAGAATAAATCACCTGCATTTGAAAATCACTGTTCACTTCCATCGTGGTAAGTTATTCATCTATGGATGTAGTGTTTGTAATGTTTAGTTAAGGGCTTGGGGGGCTTCAATCAATACAAGGTAAACACAATTAGGCAAAGGACACTCAAATATAGGACATGGGGTACCAAAAATGTCTGAAATGTTCAAGACTTTGGTTGAATTCCATTTCTCCCCTACCCTATAGCCTACGCCCCTTTGAAGTGTTTTAACCCTCACTGATAGGTGGCAGTGTTCCCCACTATGTTATCATTTATTATACAAATGGTTGTGATGGGGCGGCACGGAGGCTCAGTGGGTAGCACTGTGACCTTTCACTTAGAAGGATATTCTCCCCGTGCTTGTGTGGGTTTCCTCCAGGTTGTCCGGTTTCCCTCACAATCCCAAAAACATGCGGCAGGTTAATTGAATAATCTAAAATGCCCATTAAACATGAGTGAACGTGTGTGTCGCCCTGCAGGTGTACCCTAAAGGGTACAAGCGGGTTGGCAAATGAATAAATCAAAATAAATTATCGAATTGTTTTGATGGTGAAACATGTAAATTACCTCAAACAATCCTCGACCAACAGGAAAAAGGCGATGAAGAACTTGTAAAGAATGTTTTGGGTCTGACAAAAAGGGCATCCAGCAAAAGGCAAAGGTCACCAGAACAGTCAAAGAGATCTTGACCAAATGAATAAATCTGTAGATAAAATTATTATAAGTATATAATGTTTAATAAAGCACAGTAACTGACTGACAAAATGTAAAAATATAAATATACAAGAATTAATAAATCCTGCAGTTTAGCAAAATCCTTCTGGCCAATGTGTGCAAGGAACAGAAATTTGAATATTTGTGTTATAGAATATTTATCGTGATTACTGCTGTTAATGGATCTACATTTTTTGAGATTATAAAACTGAGATTTTATGGATACGTAAATGTAAATAATCTAAACTCAAAACAAAGAAAGTATTTAAATTTAAAATCTGATTGTTTATTGAAATTTTTGTTTAACTTGTAACACAGGTTACAAGCCATATTTGTAAGCCATATTTACTATGATTTATTAATCACAGTTTATTACAAAAACAAGTTATATAAACACTAAAATAAATAATAAACTAAGATAAATAAAAGACCCTTGTAGGGAAAAACTAAATAACATAAGACTTCTCCAAAGGAGGAGTATGGAATATGCGATTAACAGTGCTTACATTTTAAGGTATTGTATTTACAGGGGTTGCATTTTTTTGCGCTGCATTTTAACATGGTTGTATATTTAAGTAGTGAATATTTCAATCGGAAACATTTCACCAACTTTTTCATTGTAAGAAAATTAAATAATTAATATCCACATATGTATTACAGCCGCTAGCATCACCCGGTCGATCTTCTACCGGTACTCTGTAATTCAATATGCTGTGTAATTCAACAAGCTTTTTATTTCAAATCCTTTTGGCATTGTTTTTGTTTCATAGAGGAGGAATAAACTAAACTAAACTAAATAAACGAATGGCCGCACTTTGTTTACAAACTCACTATAGTCACACAGAAGGCTTGAGTTACGGGGAAACAGAATAAACGATCGTGTGATAGAAAATTTGATCACATGACTAGGGCAGAAGTAAATACAGAGGGAAAACTATGAAATGGGCGATAATAAAATGGTTATTTGGGTTAGACTTTCATTGTAATTTTAGATCAACCATCTACATCTTGCCACTAAGTCTATGTCTGTACTGCTCTTCTGAGGCAGGTTAGTGACCAGACGCAATTTTGATGCACTGACATTAAATTCCTTCGAACACAATCCGTAACAATGCAAAACCTCACCCCCATCCAGTCAATCCCAGTCGGATGCACTTTCCCAAGAGGTAACAAAAGAAAGGAAGTGCATGGTACAGCTCCATTTGCTTGTAATTCAGCGCCAAAGTGAATGCCAAAGAACCAAACATATCCCATCCTAAACTGAGTCCCAGAATGCCCCAGAGAGCCAGGCCCAGGCTGAAACTGTTATACCTGAACATGGAGTTAAAGACTTGACATGTTTCACTCTTTTTCATGGCATATTATACTAGTTAAGTTAAATAAAATAGTATGGCATACTACCAGCAGACAGGGTAAAGGATACTGAAAATGACCATAGTCTATCAAAACCAGCCCTGGATACAGAAGAATGCATAGACTTGTGGCAACCTATGAGAAGAAAAGGAGTTTTTACCAAATCACTCACAAAAAAGAAAACTGTCATGGAGACACACAATCAGATTCAGTTACCTTCTGTTTAGGGGTCCCGTCACAAAGATAGAAGCAGTAAAACAAAACTGCAGGAATGTAGATCAAAACATCTGCAAAAAGAACTTTTGAGAACAATGGTTTAATGTTGAGTAAACATGTTTGAGGTCTAAAACCCTCTAGTGCATTAATGATTATGGAGAAAACAACCCAACTCTGTTAAAATTAGCAGGGAGAGGCTAAAAATATAACAAATAACAAAGCTTCACTTTTTTAATTCTGTGTTTTTTCTGTAGCTGACACAAATATACTTTTTTTATAAAAACATTTTTTATTGATACATGTGCTCAATTTAAAATATACAAATAAAAGGAAAAACTTTTGGTTTCTCATAACTCCTTTAATTTAGGCTGTGGTCCTTTAAGACCAGAGTTGCTGGCCCTGCTCAAAATTGATCATGGCACTGTCGTCAGTACCTACCTGTGGCCCTCATGAACAACTTGTGAGAGTGACTTTCAAAGCCCCTTGATGTAAACAACTCCACCCAATCAGGATTGAACAGTTGTGCACTGCATGTACACACAGCAAAATAAAACATGTAAATTATGACTCACAAGCGAAATTACATTTTTAATATATAAAAGCCACTTACACATATGCACAACACAAACTGTGATAAGCTGTCAGTGGAGGATAATCAAGACCCCAATACTCCAGATCATTATTTGTTGTATTATAATACCTATTTTAAAAAAAAACTAAATGTATAAAAATGTAATCATAATAAACGGAAAAAAATATGCTACAATATTGGTCACGCAGGACAAATAAATGTCTAACCATTCTTGAACAGGTAGATTGTAAGTAACTTCTTGCCAGTGTCTTTGTGCTTCATAATCTCCAAACATTGGTGGTTTGCCTGCACCTGCATTTTGTTCACATAATAATGTATATTAGAAGAAGCGTAGAAGAAATATTACACGTAACCATGAAATAAATTCTTTGCACAGGAAGGAACTGCTGGCTGCTTGAATACTGACCCGAGTACGAGTGAAAAGACACTGCCCACCTCGACGTTAAAGCCAGCAGCACGCAGAGGGAAATAAGACTCCAAGTCTCCATTTTTATTTCACTCAAGCCCCCTATTTTAATAAATCATACATTTGTAATATTCCCCATACTTTCTCTCGGAGCCACGATAGCTGAGGTTCACTTCCTGAAACATTACGTCATCATAGTGGCGCTTCGTGATGACGTCGTTACAAACGCGCTGAAATTGATCAAACTGACAGCGATTTATTTTACCACCGCTGCGTGAAAAACAATAGTGTTGAAGAAACGCGGCATAATTAAATAGAACGAGAGTTCAATTGTTAGTGTTGTTGAAAGAAAATGAGAAGAAAAGGATATTTGTCTTTTTCTAATACTGTACAACATTGCATACAATACGATTAGAGTTTCGATTGGACTACCAGAACGCTGCATCTTATTTGAACATTTTTGCAAATTACCAAACTGTAAACAAATACATAAAGTACAATGTAAATCTAGTGTTTAACAATGGTATGCATGTATGTATTATTCAGAGCCTAATTGGCTAAATGAACAGCTTAATAAAATTGATAATTTAGTTGGATAGGTCTCTGTCATATGTGTATAAGATTTATAACCCCCCCAAGCCTGGATGGGGGATGGGGCAAAAATTTGGGAAGGATACATGTAAATAAAACTGGTTGCTGATGAGAAGAGTGACCTCCATCAACCACAAATGTAAGGCGTTTCCAGAGTATACTGCCAAAGTAAAAAGCTTTGAGGGCTTTTCAAACTGTTCTGCCCTTATATTCCTTTTGGTATCTCAGTAACCATAAATCAAAATGAAGTAGGACAATTTTCAGACTGTGTGACAAATACAGCCCAAACAGATTGGGCTTAAAAACAGTTAAAGCTTGAGTAACAAGCAGAAACAGTGCTGTTTTTTTTTATTTTTCGAATAGAATAACCTTGGTCAAATGAGGGATTCTCTTTATCACAAATCCTATCCAGTATGATAATGGTGGAGGGGACTTAAAAATACTGTGACTTTGTTCACACCTATTACTAATATCTCATGAATAACAAGAGATACATGTTGAAGAGTTACACTCAAGCATGGTGGTGGCAGCATCATGCTGTGAGGATGTGTCTTAGCAGCAGGAGCTGGGAGACTACATAATAAGGATTGATGGAAATATGAATGTGACCTACATGGAATGCTAAACTAAAATCTGTTTTAGAGCACTCTTGATCTCAGATAAAGAACTTGAAGCGCATTGAACAGCTCTGAAATGGTTGGATGTGGAATGGGAAAACCGCTCAAGCGAAATTTAAAAGTATATTGACTGGCAGCCAATGCTTTTTGGTCTTTAAGTTTGTAACAAAAAAATGTGAAACAACTGCACCATGCTCTGACGATGCATACGACATAACTTCTAAAGCTAGCATAATTCAATGACTTCACATGCATTTAAAGTTTTAAAATGCCTATGTTTCTTAAATATTTTCATTTGTAATAGAAAACAATTAAGCTTGCCATTTGACTCACCTCAACGTTATTAAAGGGGGTCTTTCAATTTTATATCATGTCAGGTGTTTTAATGGATAAATTACTTTATCCATTAAATCCAATTTATACTGAAATATTTGATATCCCGTAGAAATAATTGTTAATAAATAAAAATAATATTATTAAAACAATTTTAAAAATATTATTTTAAGAACATTTAAGAAAATATTAATTGACAGATGCTTTTTAAAAAGCAATTCAATGTGCTTTGAGATCCCATAGGCTAAATATTTACCTGGCAACAATTTTATAAAGGTGGTAATTGGAAAGACTAACTGGAATTAGTATCAGAGCATTTTTCCAATCTGTTTAAAACAATGAGAACATTATTTGGACCGTTCTTTCTTTCTTCGCAATCATAAGCTTTCTCTCAGTTCCAGAGCTGTTGGACATGTTTGTGGTAGGGACATCAAATATTTATTAATAATCATAACCATTTGCTGATTTGCAGTGACGGTTTCATTACAGTGAGGAACCTATTAGTCACATTGCACTCGGTGACATGTTAATGTCCCCATTTCCGATCTTTTTCATTTACTGCTTTGTCTGTGAACCTTTTAAATATTTAGTGACCTCTGAATCCACATTTACTGTTGGCAGTTTTCTAAGACATCTGCCCTTTTTTACAATATCAATAAGTTTGTTGCATGGATTGTGAAAAACTAGTTCTTTGTTGTTGTTGTTGCTGCTGTTGTTGTTTGTATACAGATATTAGATCTGCAAGCAATTGCATGCACATACTCATAAAAAAAAAGAAAAGAAGATCCATTAAAGGAATTAATATAGCAAATTATCTGAATTTCTTGTAAAGAGAGCATTCGCGGTGAGGTTTCATAATTATGATAATAATGTATTTGATTTATTAAACTAAGTAGGTTGCTTTAAGCCAGAGCCATGCAACGCGTATAGGGAATGCATTGTTATATTCTCTACACCTGTGTCGCGGGGAGCAGGTGGATCCCCAAAGGTCAACACTTTGTTTTGTTTACACCTCAGAACACTTGTCACTTTCAAAATAGCACAGAAAGGGGTTTCTTTTGTTTTTTTTTTTTTTTTGCAGTCCATAAAATGTGTATAAACTACAGCTCTTGTCAAGTTTACACATTGTAAGTCTTATTAGAGGCATAATATTAAATTTGGATTTATATATCTGATTAATCCGTGATTTCTTTTTAACCTGCATTGTTATTGTAATATTATTTCCTTATTTCTTTTGCGCACGTGTAACTTTGTTTTATTTCTGCAAATTTTTCTCGAAGGCAATGGATCTGCATGTGTCGACAGTTAAAACGGGAGTGTTTTAACCTTGCCCTCGTTAAGAAGACAACTATTTCCCACCACTCATCCTCAAAATAGATCCCTTGTTAAATCCCGTTGAATCTGAACAATTTCACAGTATCCCAAGCCCAAGACTATATCAAACCACTCCACTTGCATCGTTGAAACCCCTCAAAAGAACCACGTTTAATTTAGAGTTGCCATTAATAGGCCTTACGATATCACAATTTATTAACATAAAATTTTTAAAACATATTTTAATTTGCCAGGGTTTATTTTAGAGAGTTTTTTGACTGTGTACTCGATGGTTTAATATTTTGAGCTTTTAAAATATTTGCAGGTCTTTATTTTTATTAAGCGCTTGTAAATACAAAACAATGTAGCTTGCAAAACGAAACAGATAACCCATCACAGCCGGACTAAAAGTTCTGAATAAGGATATCACCTGTACATTGACATAGAAATGCAAGAGTGGATGACTGCGGGAATGTGCGCAGTGACAGGAAGGCATCGGAACAATGTGCTTTTAAACATTGTCAGAGACAGTTGTGGTAGAGGCAGGTCAATCTCAGCAGCGTCTTTAGTCGGAGAGGGAATTCAAGAAGAGGGCTTTTCTCATGGGTATCACTTAAAAATAGCTCCAACTCTTGTCCGCCACACACCATCAGCCATTTGCTGTATGAGTAGAAGTGATTAGCTAGACACAACTGTGAAGAGTGTTGCTTTAATGGGAACAACTTCCCCAACATTTCAGCCCTCCTTCAGTTTCACTTGTAAACGGAGACGTCATTTCCCGACGGGTTCTTGACCTCTTTATTTGGAAAGGAATTGTGATATTTTTAAACTGTATTTCTCCTAAATGTACGGTTATGTAAACTTGGTTCTGGTGCAGTTTTATTTCAGCTGTGTAATGTATTTGTTGCCACAACCTAGATATGTGTTTTCTTTCAGTTCAGTCAGAATTTAAAAGACTTAATAAAGTACTAATTTATTGTATTAGAATAGGAGTTTTATTATGCTGTTTAAGTCAAAGTTTTCTTAATAAGCCATTGCATCATTTGTTTCATTTTAATTATAATTCAATTAAATTTATTTTGAGATTTTATGATTAACGCGTGTTAAAGCCTCTTCCAATATTATTGCACTATACAAATAATACAAAATAATCAGATTTTTTGCTAGTGGGTATATGTAAAAATGTTTTTAGTAATACATAGGTTATTACAACATGCAAATGTAATACCAATATACGATTTATGGATAAATGTATATGGTCCTAAAAAATTTATGAATCACTTGTTTGATGTAATAAATATTGCTTGGATACATTGGATTGTTTTCATTTATTAACAAAAGAATTTGATTTACAACACAATATAACTACATAGAATACATATATTTATATTTTATAAACACCTTTTCAGTTTTTTCATTAAGAACAGTTTAATATTTCATAGCAAAACAGGAAAAAAAACATTACTTTCAGAATAAAGCAGGATGTGTAAAAATAAAGTTCATCCAACATACGTGTGAACAGGGAAATGAAATAGAGAACAAAAATATGTAAATTAATTTATTTATACAAATATTTACAAATATTACCTGTACTGAAAGCATTCCTTTTCGATAATTAATTTTCTTTTTTTACTCCCTCAAAAGTCTTTATACATGGCTACATTGGGCGGACGCAGAGTCCAGTGCTGCCTTTAGTTCGTGCTGCTTCGGTCATTAAAATATATTTACTTCAAAAATAGTTCAACTATGATTGAGATGCCCATTTGGAGACCGCTGCAGTGGAAGCTGCCGGTAAAAACTGTCCGGAGATTATATTTGACGGGACGCTGAGGATGGGCGCGATGGCAGCTGATGTCCGGGATAAGGACAGGGACTGCGCGCTCAGTAAAGCGGACTGCACCGTCACCGGCGGCCGCAGGAAAGTCGGCGTGCTCGTGGAGCTGCTGGAAACCCCGATAATGTTCTCTATGCTGAAGGACGGTCGACTGGACGGCTCGGATTTGATTATTGACGCGGTGCTCAGACTGTTCAGCTGTATCTGGAGACTGGGACTGAGCTGAGTGTTAAAAGCTTTTCTGTTCAGCTCTGCGGAGGGCAGAAGAGGCACCGCCGGAGGGAGGATCGGACCCACCGGGGGAATGTATGGGTACTGCAGGGCGGCTGCAGGGTGCGAGTAGGCAGCCGGGTGGATTCCATAGTGGCGTCCGTAGGGATTCCCAATCCCATATGCCCCAAAACTTTGCATCATGAGGGCGGTCTGGTCCCTGAGAATGTCGGGCTGGTGCCTCTTGAAGCGTTTCCTCCTCCTCAGAAAGCTGCCGTTGTCGAACATATCTTCCGACTGGGGATCGAGGGTCCAATAGTTGCCTTTGCCCGGGTTTCCAGGTTCCCGGGGGATTTTGACGAAGCAGTCGTTGAGGGACAAGTTGTGGCGGATGGAGTTTTGCCAGGCTGGAAACTTCTCCCGGTAGTAAGGAAAGCGGTTGCTGATGAACTCGCAGATTCCACTGAGCGTCAGCTTCTTCTGTGGGCTCTGGAGGATGGCCATGGTGATGAGGGCGATGTACGAATAGGGCGGCTTCACAAGGCTGCTCTTGGGCTTGCTCTGCAAGGGACCGGCTGAACTCTCCTGGGCATCCCCGATCGACTCTCCATCGAGGGCGCTCTCGCAGGGACTGTCGCTGCGCTCCTTCACCTCGATCTCTTCCACCTCATCCGCCCGATCCTGCATGCACTGGCTCTCGCAGTCGCTTTCCTGCTCCATCCCCTCGTCGCCCTCTCCAACCACGTCGATATCCACATCGTCAGCTGTAAGTACTGTCTGACCGGACATGTTGCTGGCACTGGAGCCTCCAGACAGGGTCATCACCGCTCTCTTTACTGCTGGAGCTATACGCAAGATCAAATGACGAGCGGTGTCTATAAATGCAGGTCAGTCCCGGCCTGCAGGAAAACTTTGGAAATCTTTCTCCAGTTCCAAGGCTTCAATCACCTCTCCGCTGTAATTCCTCGAAACTTACGCGTGATTTTGGATCGAGGAGTCAAGATGACGCATGCTTTGAAAGGCTGGCTTTAAGAACTGTCTGATAGATTACTTTTCACTTAAAGATATACTATCAGCCGTGTCACGTGACCCGCCGACGTCAGAGGTCGTGCTGTTATACCGCTGAGCTGAAGTTGTTTCGTGGTTTTGTCAACAAAGGGAACAACAGCAACATCGCCTCTGTTCGTCCGTCATAGACCATTTAGCGCTGGCGGAGGGATGAAAATCGGCCTTTGATTGAAATCATCTCCAGAGCTGCTCGCTTTCGGTCTCCAACGCGCGCTACACGCAAACTTTACTTTGCTTAGGCCAATAATCCTTATTGAAAGATGCTGAACGAAAACGTCTACAGCTAAGTTAACTGAATCTCTTGTCGTTTATATTCTCTAATGCATGCTTTGAACCACCGCCGTTGAATGAAGTGCTCTCATACACCGGGGACTCAGCATCCCTCTCAGTGGGCGCAACACTGCCTTTACTGCGTGTGAAATAAGTACAAAAACAATGGAAATTTCGAAATAAAGATCTCTGTAAAGGTGCTAACGACCCTCATCATTGCTCGTGTTAACATATGAATAAAGTAGGAAATGAGCGCGCGGGAAATGCATAGCGGCCATTCACACGCACGCAGGTGAGCGACGCATGTGGGATACCTCCGAGAAAAAGAATATGTAAACTCTTAACGTTTCCCGAATCGTGTGAAAATAGTTTTGTTCAGTGTTGTCGAGCTTCACGGGGTCCGTTTGTAAGCATTAAGCAGCGCAAACTGATTTTGTTGCGTGCTTGGAGAGCCTAACAGACTATTAAACAGATGGAACTCAAAAATGCTCTTTGATGCAGATTCATCACGCATCTAAACACGGGAAATATAATGTTGTATCGATTTAGCTCGAGATTCTTGCTTCTGTGGTGCAAATCTAATTGATGCAAAAGCACGAATAAATTATTCTCACCGTAGCATTCAATTGAAGTTTGCAGGCTTTAACCCCACAACTTTAACTTTAGTTCTATTTGCTTAGACTTGAATTCCGGATCATAATACTTGAAGCACTATTCACAGTTGCTTAAATCTCACATGGCTAATTTTTGTGAGAATAGTTCTTATTATTATATTATTATTATTTTGTTAGAAGGCACACCATAATCATTATCATGATTATTAGTATATTATTATTATTATTATTATTATTATTATTATTATTGGTAGTATAGTTTTATTGTTATTTTCAGTGGCGTAAAATACTGGTTATAGTATTTTCAGTCTGTTTGCTGGAAGACATTTAATCTGCAAATAGTGCAGCACCTTTCACCCCGACCTTTACCTTTAGCCCCATCCCCTCAGCTCTCCGAGGAACGCGTGATGTGCTTCAGCTTTGAAGTTGTTTTTACAGGGATAAATCAGATTAACAGAATCATTTCGTTATTCATAAAAGTATTGAAAGGAGCTCATGCGAGTACGGTGGCCCGTGTGATGTCCAGTTGGTCAATATGGTTCTGTTAGAGAGTGAAGTAGCACCTAATCATTCCAAAGCCAATATTTGCTTTGGTCAATTTTCTAATTGCACATTTATCCCCCCCCCCCCTAACAAAAAAAACAAAAACAAAAAACAATTGCATTTTGTAGTTCCTTACTACATAAATAACGAACAGCATTTCGATCCAATTGTTTAATTAAATTTCATGTAGAGTTTTGGTTGATCGCTTTGCGTTTTTTCCTTCGAAATGATGGAGGGTTTTGTCAGCGGCTTTGGATGCAAAAGACCATATATCTCGATTCAGTGCGCGCGGAAAGACATCGTGGATGTTATCACCCAAAAGGAGATCAAATTCGTCCTCTGTGATCTTTTGAAGCTCCATAAATCCGGCTTTATACCTTCGCAGTTTGTTAATGAAATGTACATTTAAGCACACATGCACGGCTTAACCCGACAAAACCTTTTAGAATAATAAGCTAACTCTTTCCAGCATGAATCTATTAGGAGACGCAGGCATAGCAGGTGACAGCGCGGATACAGTGGCTGAATGTGATTACCCAGCAAGGTCAGAAACAAATAGCTCACAAATAGCAAAGCGGGATCGAATTTATGCCTAATTAAATCGCTGAAATAAAAGAGAGAGAACGCAAAATTGAAGGGTGGAATGGAAAATTAGCCCGAGGAGGAACAAGGGATGCACTGGATAAAGGACGAAAGGAGGCTTGCAGTCAAGGCAACCATTTATTATATCATATAATAATAATAATAATAATAATAATAATAATAATAATAATAATAATAATATATAAGAATATTAGCTTAATCTTAAATATTGGATTGGAAACGTATATGTTGTGGAAAATGTATATGTTGGTTAGTTAATTCTGTGATTTTCGTTTTCTAACATACAGTAGACACAAAATAATGTGTTAAGGTTTAAAAAAAACACGATTGAACAAATTGCTATTCCTATTGGAATGCGTCTGTAAAGGACTGATTAGCAAAACCTTGTGTTTGGAAAGGAATCTCGTTATGTAAACACGTGCACAGCTGAAACAAATGAATGATTTTGTTAGTGCACTTTTAATTACAGTGATTGTGACAATTATTTTGCATTAACTCCACATTACCAGCACGTCAGATTTAATAAAAAAAAAAAATAGGCGTTTGCAAGAAAACTGTTCTTCTCGGAGAGGGAAGTGTCCACGTCATCCTCTGGTTAAAAAATGACTTTTCATTTAAATGCAATCCTTAATTGGATTTTCT
This sequence comes from Danionella cerebrum, assembly GCA_007224835.1. NCBI lineage: Eukaryota > Metazoa > Chordata > Actinopteri > Cypriniformes > Danionidae > Danionella > Danionella cerebrum. Next base: position 441,754 of record SRMA01027393.1, on the reverse strand, counting down.
ACGGTCGACGCCGTGATTCCCCAAGGCAATACCCACCAGAAGGCAGGATCTCCCGTCCTTTTCCGAATTCACCATTTTCACACCCTTGTAGAATCCACTCTATCAACCTGCAACTTTCTGTCAAACAATATGATCCAGCTCATTTTTAACAGCCCTCTTTGTAGCACCATCCCGATTGCTCCCAGACAACCATACTGGGAAATCAAGGGTTTCAGTGGCAAATTTGGTTGAACAGAACACAATTCTATTGGTTTGCAAAGTCACAAAATGAAGACGGATGTAAAAAAGGAATATATATTTAGATATTTCGTCCATTAATGGTTTAGATAAGGGTTTTAAACATTTTAATACACTTATATAATCATTAATTATTTGTATATTGAAGATCATTTCTGTCTTTTATTGAAGAGAACGATTTTAGTTCCCGAACTGCTTCAATACGCACACCAATAACAAATAATCTAGTCAGTGCAACCCAGCGTTATGATATAAGTACATTTTACATTTTTCATCTGTTTAAAAGCTTCGAATAGGGGACCATTTGAATATACAGCCGTTATTGTTGCAGCTTTGGAAAAAAAAATTAAACAATTCCCCTAGTCTCGCCAATAAACGAGGCCATATCGTTGTTTGCGCTTTTTTTTCCGGATTTGGGGGGATTTTATAATTCATATTTTTTCGGTGGATGTGATTGCATTGAGTGAAGTAGAGAGTGAGTGCAAAAATGACGCCTTCTGGTAAGATTAGCATTCCAATGCGTGTAGCTGAGCATGTGTGATGTTACTCGGTTTATATGCTTCATTGTTATTGAGATTGAAGGCTGAAGCAGCACATTAGCAGGAGGAGAGGGTGTTATTTGGGTTTTGTGTTTAGACTTCCTGCGCAGCCCAAGTTCATTCGTTTTTTTTTTTTTTTTTGCTCCGTTCTTCCCGAAAACCACACGAGGGGTCAGTTGTGCTCGTTTGTTCACAGCCGTCGTTCCGTTGCCTTCAATTAAAAGTTCGGTCATTTTTTTTTAAATAAATCTTTTTCAAATATTTTTAAATATCTACATTTCCAAGATTTGAAGTTTATTAGTTTCCATTAAGGTTTCTTTCTTCAGCTTTAGATTAAGTTAAGTTAATGTTTTCACTCAAAATCTCAGGGCTTCGAAAATCTCCGCGCCAGAAGCCTTTTTTTGGGGGAAGTTGTAATTTCTTGGTCGGTTTCTACTTCTCCCATTTGCAATTATGTTGTTTGAGCGTTATACGTTCTATTAATATTGACACAGTATAAATATCGTTAATTTGTACCAATTTATATAATCATATTGTTAATGCTTTTACTTTAGTTTGGACTAGTTGTGTTTTGTTGAATAGCAAAAACGGGCGCACCATCGTTGCCCATTGACGCTTCTTTGGCACTATTTTACTTTCATTTGAAATAGCTTATTATTTTATACTGTTATGTCTTCATAACTCAATTTTTTTGCTATGACTCGTTTATTAATTTTCTAAGCCAATAACACGTTTTAAACCAATAGTTGGCATAAATTAAAATATCAATCTAAAAATATCAAAACGATAGCTTCAGCCCGCAGCGTTGTGTAGACTATACACAACATGAATAAATGTCTAGAGTCGATGCAATCAATGACTTCGATTCATTAGGTCCACTCAAGTGCATGTTTTATAGGTGGTCTATCTCATTAGGCAATAATTCTTCCATTTGACTCTAACAACTCCTTCTGTTCAACAATTGCCTCTGGCTATAAATACTAACGAAATATCTTTGGCTAATTTGATTTTGCTGCCACACTTGCAGTTGAGGCTGAACTTTCCCACGAGATTGGCTGATTGAAAGCTCTCAGATCCTTTAACGGAAGGGGAGAAATATTCAGAGAATTTCCATAATTACCCAATTGGCAGCCTAATGACCTTCCAGAACAATAAAAAGATCTTTTGTTAATTCCATCTTTCATTCGGACATTCAAAGGATTCCCATATTATATGTAGAAGTTCACAAAATAACAAGTGTACTTTCTTTTTTCTTGCTTAAGAACAATTCTTTCAATAAAACAAATGAAAGGTTTGTCCTCATCAGAGAACTGATCATTTATAGCTTTCTTCTGATAATAAAGTTGGAATCTGAAGTTTTGAAATGTTGGGACTGAGATTAATCAGGTACATTAATCATGTGAAGTGTTACTGAAGTAAATGTTCAAAATAATAATAAAAAAATTAAAATGTTAAAGCATTTAATTGTTGGTTCAGCCTATGTGTTTTTTTTTCATATTATCTGACTACTTTGCTAAAAAAATAAATGTTTAACTATCATTGTTATATGTTTATCTTCCCTCCACAAATATAATATAGATAATGAATATGCTGTGAACATTTTATTTCACAAAATATATCATATTTTAGATCTATTTTTGGCCTTTTGAGCTGCATTGTTGCATGCACTAGACACAAAGTTCTCTAAAACCATGTGGGAAAAAAAGTATATGGATCATCTACATGGATTTACTTTAAACTGTGTGTGTTTTAATTAATAAAATAAATTGCTATTTTAGTATTGAAGTATTTTCACAAGCTGTTCTCAAACTGATGAGCCATTTTGTCCAGAAAGTGAAGATACATTTTAATTAAACAAATCTTAAAGCTTAACTTTCAGATTAATTTTAAACGTTTACCAGATAAGCAGCAAAACTAAGCTTAGTAGTACCAATAGTAGTGGTAAAAGACGTTTTTAATATTCCAAATTACAGCTAATGGCTAAAGCTTGGTTTTATTATGTTGCCCCCATTGATTTGTATTCTATTAGGTGCATGAACTCATAGTGAATCAGGCCATTTATATTATTTAAACACATAATAAAATCATCAAAGCAATGACAAATTGTCATTTGGCAGCAAGGAATCTTGCCCTGGAATCACTCAGCTCTCAATAGCCCAGCAAAGGACTTGCTAAATGACTAATTTGACCATGTGACTGGACTTGAGAAGAGGCTCAGAACAGCAGATTCAATTATCATGTTAGAATTCTGCATGAAAACAATCTATACTAGAAATTAGAACTATTCCTGTCAGATGACTTGCATCTGCTAGTAATTCTATTTAAGACAACGACCCCCTTCTTTGAATGTTATCAAATGTTTACAAAGACCTTAATCTGGTAAATGCAATCAGTAAAGGCTTGCAGTAATTGTGTGCCAGTGTCAGCACCCAGGATTCGGCGCACAGATGCCTTGATCTTTATGAAGGACCAGGAAATCGAGATCAGTGCAAGAGACAAAGCTTTCTTTAATTTATTTCATATCAAATAAATGTGTTCTTTTTCTTACTTATCTGGTGCTTGCTGAATGTAAGAAAGACAATTTCTTTGTTCCTTTAAAGTTTTAATAAACAGCTAAATGTAATAAACAGCTGAATGATTTCTTTTATTGCAGAACTTCATGGAATATACAGGAATAACATATGTTCAAATTGTGAACATTTTTCAGCTTGAAAACAACTCTTGACAGTTAACCAAATGCATGTCTACATGACAGTAATAATTTGTAGTTGGGGATTATTAAAGTGACAGGTGTATTGTTTACCATGTCATGTGTGTCAGGCCAGTAGTTGGCGATGTTTCTTTGTACAGAAACAACGTGCAACTGCATACAAACAACCGTGTAGTCCACCAAAGTCTAGATTCAACACACAACACGTTATTCACTTTTGGGCGATTTGTGCATTGATGATAAAAGTAATATTTAAAAAAATAATTGCACAGTCTTTAAAGGAGCTCCGCCATTTTCGTCTATGAAAAGAGCCAAAGCACAAAATATACACTCGCTGGTCAATTTCTTAGGTACACTTGTTACTTTGTAAAGCAAAATCCTAATCAGCCAATCACAATGCAGCAACAACCGCTGATCTACAGGGATTATAAAGCACTACCATCTCTAGAGAATGGTATAAGACAGAAAAAAAAAATTCCAGTGTGCAGCAGTTCTGTGGGAGCCAATGCCTCTTTGATGCCAGAGGTCAGAGGAGAATGGCTGCACTGGTTTGAGGCAACAGTATCTCAAAAAAACACTCGTTACAATCGAGGAATTCAGAAGAGCATCTCTGAAAATACACCAAACCTTGAGGCGGATGGGCTACAGGAGCAGAAGACAAAACCGAGTGCCGCTTCTGTCAGCTAAGAATATGAAACTGAGGCTACAATTCACACAGGCTCCTTTCCCTGCTAAAATTGTAGGGTCAGAATTTGCCATCAACAACATACACAGCCTCTTATCAACAGTTCAGATTGATGGTGGTGGTGTAATGGTCTAGGGGCATTTTTACTTGGTATACTTACAGCTCCACAGCCTTCATGAGTATTGTTGCTGACCATGTGCATCCCTTTCTGACCACAGTGTGCCCATCTTCTGATGGCAACTTCCAGCAGGAAAATGCACTACGTCATAAAGAGAAAATAATCTCAGAAAATCTCAATAATCTCTGAAATTGTGCATTCGTTGCATCACCTGAATTCCATTAATTGCATTGTTTCATTCATGTATGACATCTCTATCAAAGTCAATAAATGATCTGCCTTTTCTATACATCTGGTTCTTCTGCTAAAAGACACCATTTTTGGCCCTCTTAACTTTTGCAGCACAAAGCTTTCTTTGTTTTTTTGCCTATTGCTCTTCTTTATCACTGTGCCTGGAGCACAAAAATCTAGCACCCCCTTCTACTGGCACTTTAGACTGTGAAAACCACATATTAAAATTGCCTGACACAAGTCGCTTCATTTGGCGCTCAGCTAAATTCCTCACTAGGTCATTCATCTATGTACAAAGTATGGAAACACATCCCACACAAAGAAAGCTAGTGAAGCATAATATTGAGGAAGTTACATACATTTCAGCCTTTGTTAGCTGTGTCATGCTGTTTTGTTCCACTTAATTTACTGACATAGAACTAGGGTGGTGTTGTGGCAGAATGGAAGCGGCTCTCTGTATGGCAGGTTCGTGATATATGTGCCGGATGTACTTTTCCCTCGGGCATTTGATGCTTCATTCATCTTTTGTGATCTCATAAACTTCGAACACACATAGGCTTAGTTCATTTGAGGATACCCTTACATGATAACAATGTATTAACGTTTTCCTGCATCTCTGCATAAAAAACCCAAGCAAAATAAACATGTAAATTGGATTTCTGATAAAAGTGTAATTGTTTAAATGTGGTTTTATTAAATTATACATTTTCAGTTTCAGGGCAGCATGGTGATGCTGTGCGTAGCACCATGACCTTCTGGTTAGAAGGTTGTCGGTTCGAGGCTCGCCGGTGACCTTCCTGGAAGGAGTTTGCATGTTCTCACCTGTGCTTGCGTGGGTTTATACGCAATGAATTTAGCCCAGCAATGGACTGGCGACCTGTCCAGGATGCACTCTTGCCCAATGTGTGCTGGATATAGGCACCATCAGACCCCCATGACCCCAAAAGGGAATAAGCAGGTTGGAAAATGAATGAATGATTTTCAGTTTTGCTGGATTATTGGCACTTATATATGTTACATTAAATACACAAGTTACATGTATTATCAGCCATTATAAACCTTAATAATTGTAATAAACATTATTCATTAACCTTAATTATGAACCACACTATGGTTTAGTAATTGGTAAGTGGCAGCTCTCAGTAGGTGTAGCACATCATAGCATTAAACCATGAATAACATGCATCCGCTAGAGGTGCTTACTCATGACAATAAGTGTATTTTACAGTAAATATTTATTTTTCCCATACCCTAAATACAACACAAACATTTTGGGAATATTTAATTCTTCGGATGAAACTCTCATTTAGAAATCGAATAATTCTCAAGCTGCCAGTAGGCGGAGCAGGTAGTTACTGTATAAAAGTAGTATAAGTCCATGTCACTCAAAAGTTTCAATCAAGTGCTTGGAGTCAGAATAAATAATATGAATAAAAAAACCTGCTGAAAGTACTAGAGTTGGCAAACACACAGGGGCATGCAGAGACTTCTAAGGGTTAATTTTTTTCAAAGTATGCATCACTGGTTTCTCTAAGAATGCTCACTGTGGAGGAAAGTTGCAAAAGCATGTTCTTGTGTCATCAGTTATACATTGTGTGTTTTTCCTGTCAGACTTTCCTATATTTCTTCATCATAACTTAATTCTTAGATGTTTTCTGGACATATCTCTCACAAAGATCCTACAGACGGACTTGTGTTGAGAACAGGACTGTTGACTGTGAGTTGTTTCCTATTCCAAGTGGGGTCATTTGTTTTCACTGGTGAAGGTCTTTGTTTCCCCAGTGCAAGCAGGACCAGATTAAGAGGTGCTCACTGGATGGATGACCGCCGGCTGAATGAACGATTGGCGGATACGTCTGCTTATTTACTCCTTCAGACCTTAGCCTGTCAGAAAAATAATCCCTGTGTTTTTGAAAACTCATTGCATAAGTTCATACTCTCATAAACGCTGTGTTAATAATCATTTGTAGCATAAATGATAAAATTGACATGGTGAATGTTGTTCTTCCTGGCTCCAGCTTGGCTCTGCCTCAAGTTTTGATTCCCAAAAGTTGTCTAAAATACATAGTTTTCAATAAGGGAAGTAGTTGGAGCACTTGGATTAGTTTTTCCAATCAAGTTATTCCACTCTGAGGGTTACACATTAAAACTGTGTGTTTTCTCAAATGAACCATTAAACATCCAGACTGCCAAAACTTGATTATTCCTCAAAATTATATTTAAATACATTAACAAAATGTAATAAAATCAATACGAAGTGCCCTTAATGCTTGTATATTTAAGTATCCGAGTTTCCTCTATTCCAACTATATCTTAAATGGATTATTCATCATCCGGTATCACTAGATCCTTCTTTTCTGAGAAGCTATTCTAGACTGATGGCTGAGTGCCCATGCCTTGCCAATTACAAACAGTCATAACTGAATGAATGTCATGGAAAACCGTCCCAGATAAAACCGCCCAAAATAAATCAACAATTAAGATGCTGTTTAAATGTTTGCAATTCTGAAATTTATCTGAATAGAAAAATTTCTGACTACTTTATTTGGAGCGAATGTTAGCATTTTTCAACGCTATCTTTTTTATATCATAAACAAAATGTAGATAAACTTTGTATGCTTTTTATTTGACAATGGCCATGTGTTACGATTAACTCTTAGAGTAAGAGATGAGTGGAGAGAGAGAGAGAGAGAGACAGTCTTGGAAAAAAAATTGTGACAATTCAGAGGGGGCTGGTTGCCATCAACATTGTGACAAGTGTGCAACAACTCCAAAGGCTTGTTTATTGCGAGAGAGCAGCATGCCTTCAGGACGGAGAGGTCCGTGTTTCGGACAGGTCAGGGGCCAAGACGGTGCCTGATGAAATACTTCAAACAGCTTTAGATCGCCTGCTTTGACACACACATACACGGAGGTTAGGTCACTAAATAGATATTGATCCATACAGCAGAAGCTGTTGTGTGTGACATCTGAGAGAGATAAAAATAAATGATGGCTAGGGCGAGCTTTTCTCTCACCCGGGCTTGACTTGACCCTAATAGCAGGACCTTTTTTGGAGGGAAAGAGGAAACGTAGAGGAAATAAACGGCATGAAACTGAAAACACTGAACATGATTGTTGCTATTATTGTACATGATTATTTAAAAATAAATGACATGTATTTACCAGTGATGCAGATCAGGTTTGTTATGTACATGAATAATGATGAATAATACTTTAACCAATCAACTTTTCACATTTTATCCTTTTAATTATGACTCATTGAATATAATGTTTAATATCTGAATCAAGGAGTTTGCATGTTCTCCCCGTGCTTGCATGGGTTTCCTCCAGGTACTCCAGTTTCCCCCACAATCCCCTAAAACACATGCATCAGGTAAATTGAATAATCTAAATTCCCCTTAGCTGTGAATGTGTGAGTGAATGTTGCCCTGTGATGGACTGGTACCCCCGCCTCTTGACCAATGTGTGCTTGAGATTACTGTGATGCACCAGCAGACCCCCGTGACCCCGAAAGGGAATACGCGGGTTTGAAAATGAATAAGTCAACTACAGCCATCAAACTTTTCAATAACATCCAAACTGGTCTGACTCAGGTTGCTATGTCTTTACAGACTGCCACCACTAAAAGAAATCTGGGAAATTTCTGCGAAATTTTCGATTGACTTTACAAGGGGTAAAACCTTGTAAAAAATAAAAATCAAACTTAGAACTTCAACATGAACCATTGCATAGAAATTTGGGTCTGATTTTGTAAAACAAAATATTACATCACTGACAGCTCCCTACCAACCAAACATTACCAAAGCAACCTACTTTTACTTTGCTCTCACTTTGGTACATGACAAAGGCATATGGATTGGTGTATGTAACTTACAGTGATAAAGGGAACATTATATTGTCACTGACACCTGCATAACAACCAAACTGTTTACCATAGCAACCTATTTGGCACACCACTATTTCAGCAAAGGAAAATCATTGAGATGTGTGTGTTTTTTTTTTTTAAATCACTAATATTGGCTTGGGGATCTTTGTATATTGTCACGAACTCCTCCATAGCAACCAAAAATTGTACCTCGGCAACCAGTGCATTTTCTTTAGGGAAATACTTTTAAAAGGCACATTTACAAGCCAACGTCAAAGTTTGTGCACAAACTTCAGCCATCTAGTTACAATGCTAATACATGATTACTAATACTTATGAAAGTATGTTTTTTACCCGGAAAATGAATCAGTGCATGTTCTGTCTGTGGCTGTGGTCTTCAGCAACTCACCGCACTGAGCAGTCATCAGTTATTCACATAAACAGGCTTCTCTTGGGACTGTGAGCTGCTTTGTAGCGATTGATAAGATGACTACTAAGGCATCTGTCCCATGGCCAAATGACAATATGGAAATAGAACTCAGTCGTGGGTGTGGACTTTCAAGCGGTCATGTGTTGAGTTTTTTCATGTGGACAATAGAATTCTAAAGAGGTAATTTACCACCATCATTCAATTTGGTAACAGTGAACAGATGTTTATAGTGTTCTTATCATAGACTGTATAAAACTAATGTATTTTGTATGTGAATACTTTCTTTTAAACGAAAAGAAATCACTCAAAATTAGCTTTTTCTAACTTGCTGAATGGGTCACTAGTGTGAGACCAGCCAGAGACCTTCCTTTATTGTTTAGGTGAATTGAAGATTGAGGTTTAGTGACTGTGGCCCTGTGATAGACCGGCGACCTGTCAAGTGGTGTACCCTGCCTTTGGCCCCAATGTGATTTAGAGAGCCCTGTGACCCTACCCAGGAACAAGTGAGTAAAAAATGGTGGATGGAACTTAATGTATGGTATTGTAATAGGTTAATGCATTCCTGTCCAACACTGGCTAGAAAGAATTGTTGCATGATGAGAAATTAAATTCTGTCCATTTTAACCAAGGCAGATCTGCAAGGAAATTACAGATGGGAAGTTAAAGGGGACCCATTAAAGTTATTTATTCTTTAGTTGGTAGTCCTTTTACATTTGATGGCATTTAAAACCTTAATTACATGTTAAGTTGAAGCTGTTGGAATTTTAATGTTTCAGTGGCTTACGATTCGTGAATCTTGGTTGGAGCAGCTTGGTTGGAACCATTTTACTGGGTGATTGAGTGCGTGAGCACATAAAGATGCTACTCTCCGAACTTACTCTTTTTAAATTTTACATTTACATTTATGTATTTTGCAGACACTTCTATCCAGAGCCACTTACAGTTCGGGAGTACATAAGCAGTTTGTTACGAGGTCGGATTAATCATAAGATGTGCGCAAGGAAGACACTTGAGATGTGACACAGAAGATAAATTCAGTGCTTTGGAGGGTTTTTTTTATATAAATTTATTATTATTTGTTAGTTAAGCTAGTAAGTGCTCTCTAAAGAGTAGAGTTTAGTGCAAAATTGTGTTCAGAATTGATGCACAAATGGTACGTTGTCTAAAATAACATGAATACCCATATGTTTAAAAGTGGTTAAGAAGAGTCGAACAGTTTTGGATGCAACATCTCACAAGAACAACCTTGCTGGGCTTCTTTTGAACAAATGTTTAGCGTATTAGCATACACAACTGTAATTAAACCATAATTACGAAGAAAAATTAAAGTCTGATGCAATGAGCCTCAGTATGCTTGTCTGTTCCACTGCATACTTATGTTTATCTGGGGAATAGAGCTTATGATCTAAACATTACGGAGTGGTGAATTGTTATCATTACCTTGGAAAGCAAGTAGGTGCTGTGGGTTGGGGAGAAGGAAGCACAGAGGTGAAAAGAGGGAGCTGGAATAAATGAGTGTGAGAAATGAGAGTGGAAATTAGAGGAGGATTAGTGTTGATGCTAATGAAGCAATTAAGGAGTAAAGCGCTTTTCTCAGGTGCCTGCTCTCACTCCTTCTCACCACCTGATTTCAGATCCCGCTTCACAGATATGCTTTAATGGAGAAATTAGAGGAAACAAATGTGTTTAAATGCGTCTATTAGGAAGCCACTATTCACTTTCTCATTCACGGGAAAAAGAATGAGGTCACACATTAGCGGAGTTTGTGGCTAAATTGTTACAGACACAAAAAAAAATCTACCAGTTCTTTAATCAAACTTTAATTTCTCAAAAGTTTAAAGGATTCTTTACAAGACTGTAAATGTAATGTACACAACACCTAAATGACTCATTTAGAAGTTTGCACCCAGACATGTTTTGCTAAAGTTGTTTGCCTTTGCACAAAACACAAAGCAGATATATTATAATGTGAAAAATCTAAATGTATAAACAACAAACAATCAGAGGGCGTATTTTTATATAAGGCCTTATATTTAGAGGAAATGAATGATTTTCATTGGTTAACAAAAAAGCTATGAATATTTGCCATTAGACACGTACCCAGGTAATAATAGGATAAGGCATCTTGACACCCCTTGGGCTATTTTAAGGGTTACAAATGTATAGTTTAGAAGACACATAAACAATTACTTTGGGAATGCCAATATCCTGTCTCATTTTCTTCAGGGAATTATTTTATATTATTTTAAAGTAGGATAATAAACTCAAACATGAAGCCAAGGACATTAAGAACTAAATATCATAGCAAACATTTATTTTGGTATGGCAATGATCTTTTTTTCATTCATTTTCCAACCCGCTTTTTCCCTTTCGGGGTCATTGGGGTCTGACGGCGCCTATCTCCAGTGCACATTGGCCGAGAGGCAGAGGTACACCCTGGACAGGTCGCCAGTCCATCGCAGGGAAACATTCACTCACACATTCACACCAAAGGGGAATTAAGATTCTTCAATTAACCTAACCGCATGTTTGTGGGGGAAACCAGAGTACCTGGAGGAAATTCACGCAAGCACAGGGAGAACATGCAAACTCCTTCCAGGAAGGTCACCGGCGAGCCTCGAAACGACAACCTTCTAACTGGAAGTCCACAGTGCTACCCGGCAATGATCTATACACTTTTATCTTCGGGGATAGTATTTTTTGTCAGGTTTTTCTGCACTGAGAAAATGAAACGCAAGAATCTTTTTTATTATTCTGCAAGTTCCTTTATATTATTCTGCAGTAGGACAATGACCCCAAACACTCAGCCAAGAACTTTAAGAACTATCATCAGCATAAGAAAAACAAGACGTTCAACTGATGGTATGGTCCACACAGTGCCGTGGTCTCCACATCTCTCGAAGAGACAGAAGGAAGTGAGAAAGCCAACATTCAAAGAAAATCTCCAAACTTTGAGCAAATTGATTTGATTTAGATTTCTCTCGTGTCCATTCACTTCATTTTGTTCATTGATGAAAATAAATGATTACCACTTTCACTTTTGAACGCACTCTTTGTTCACAGCATTTTTCACACCTCCTTCAGACAACTTTTGCACTGTACTCTCTGTACATGAAAGCACAAGAATTAGTCTTTGTAACGGGTCATTTTCTGCTTAAGAGGTTTAAGAGGTAGAAAGGAAAGGGATCTTTGGCAGCTGTGGTATAATAAAGACTCACAAAGTCAACAGATCAGAAACTCCTTTGTCCTCCTAAAAGAGTGTTTAATTTTTAACACAAACTTGCACTTAGGTATGCATGAACTTTGCTAAAATCCAAAGACATGTGTATAATAGGGGTGTAATAGATGGCGGCCACGCGCTCTGTCTAATGATGTCAGGTTTTTCCGCAGGGCCACTGATTGAGGAGGCCTAATGTAAATTTAATTTGGAGTGATGCATGGGGGAGGGGTGTGAGATGGCCTTGTCGCGGCAGTATGGATGGGCGTGTGTGTGTATGTGTGAAGAAAAGGTTCACCGAGGCCCAATGGACTCTTTTGGGAGCAGCTGGATCCTTGTTTCCCTGTCCTGTCAACAGAAGCTCCTTAACCAGGATTGATAACGTTGGTCAGCTTGCTAATCTGCACAAACCCTTTCTACGCAACATTTGCCCTGCACAATGTGGAAGGGAGGGGCTGTTGAATTTGGTTACCAATGGGAGGGCAATGTTTTACTGCTATGAGGCAAAACGTACCCTTTCATTCTGTTCTCGGGACCTTCGTCTCTTATCCTCCTCCTTTTCTTCCCAAATGAACTGATTGAATGCTAAGTCAATGTTTCAGCATGGCTTATTACCATCATTATTATTCCTCTAACAGGCCTCTGTTATGTTCAGTGAACTCTGATTGTGTGGTTGACTGTTTGTTCGCATGATGAATGGAGACTCATTTTTGCAACACTAATTGAATCCAATCTGTTCCGCATACCATCCATTGTCACACGTGCAGTTTAAATATATTCATGTTCTTGAAAAAGCAAATGAAATACAACAATAATTATCTGAACTTACTGCTTAAAAAACATGCAGCAGAACATACACAGACTTTCAACCTCTGATGACATCGCCGCCCCTCTGAAGCACTTTTTGAGGAAACCTGAGGGACGACAGTTTCCTTGGACCCTTCAGATTCCATTTTTATTATCCTTTGTGTTTAACTAAGCATTGAATGAACACTGAAACCGATTCCTAATTCCTGTTGTCATCATCATTTTCAGTGAGATTTCGAGTAATAGATGCTCAGAGGAGGCCAGAATGAATCGTGGACATTATTCATCAGAAGGAAAGGCAAGCATCCCCAGATCCAATTATATATATTCATTAAGTGATAATGATATCATGGTCTTTTAACTGGGAAGAAAAGAGTGTAATTGAATAATAACAGTTGTACTGTCCCAAGGGAGAGGCCTGTGTGCTGCTCGAGAGACTGACCCCGCGGGGCGGAGGAGTGGAAGGGGGGATTGATGGAATTCTATTACCCCGCTGATAGATTTATTATGAAGAGCTGAGTGGACTTGCTGCTCCACTTTGTCACTCACACTAATCAGCCGCTGAGGGTTTGGGGTGAGGGATGAGAGCTTGTGCACACGTGTTCTGACCGTCCCGCTTGTGACAAAGGCAAGGTTAGGTGAGGATGAAAGACATGCTAACTTCCCCCACCTCCCGTCCACAGATTCGTCCTCTTGTCCCCTGCTCTTGTCACAAATGGGCCAGCTGAGCATCTCGACCTCCTGGGCAAGCCCTCATTTGTTTATTAATGGTGGACATGTGAACCAGCATAAGGACATGTGTCACACAGAGCAACAGTCAGCCGCTGAGATGCTGTGTCGTGAAAGACCATTTTTGAATGCTCGGGAAAAAGACGAGCAATGCTAGTTTAAGCGTTGGAATGATTAGTGAACATTAAAGATTTTTTGTGGCAGATTTTGAAAATATTTATACAAATTCATTTTTTATGAATGTGGTAACATCTAAATATATATTGATCCATCCAACAGACAAACAGATAGATAGAGCACCACGTCACTACTTGCCTAGTCAATGAACTGCGACCTGAAATTATTTTAAAGTACTAAAATATAATAAGAAACATTATTTTTTCCCGGCAGGATTCCAAACTGATTTTCTTAAAAGTTTCTTAGAAAGGATTTTATTTGACATCTGATCACATAGACATTCAAACATAGACACTCTGGTACCTAAATTAGATATTACAACCAGTATTCAAACCTAATAGAAAGCATTAAAGATGTATTAAGACGTAGCACATATAAATAAATAAAAAATCTTAGCAGGGGTAACTGTGTTTGTACCTGTATTTGGCCTTATTTACAGTAGGCTTGTCTAAAGTCTATCACAAATGGTCATTTGCATAAAACAGAAAGCATTTATTCAGGTTTTGATTTGATATCAATATTTTAACACTTGATTATCATGACAACAGTTCGGAATCTTTTATTCATCATGCTTTTGTTCTGATAAAGAGAACAAAGCATCACAATGCACAACTACTGGAAGATGGTGGGGATCAGAGTTCAAGAGGGGTTCATTACTGACTCATCCATGAAATCTTCTAAACCAGTGAATGCACATTTTATGGGGAATGTGAAACAAAACAAACAAACAAAAATTGAATAAATGGCCAGTTACAAGCAGAGCTATAGTTTGCCCTATGTGCCTTATATTTACAAAAATATATATACTATTTCCCATAGTAAGATAAGGTTTCAGGAAACCACCTTTCAAATATGACAGTTCTGCAGTGAGCACAATGTTTTTTCCTAACAGTATCTCAGCTATAAGAAAATTCAATTGTTCAGTTGTACAAGAATCATGTAAAACTACCTCAAATTGAAGTTGCCAGCCTCTGAACCCCATTGAGAACTACTTGAGCGCAAGTTATGAAAAAGTCAGTCAAGCCAAATAATCTCATGGGAGATGCTCTTGGAAAATGGGAATGATATGTAATTAATGAGTAATGGACTTCTGTTTAGAATGTTAGACTCAAAATAAAACATTTATCTTTTCTATTAAAGTGAGTTGAGATTGATGCCCATGCAGCGTAGGAATCAATCAAATGATTTGTCATTGAAAGTTTCTTTTAGCCATTATTGTTGATTGCGGTCTTCATACTAAAGAAATAAATTGTCAAATCTATGTAATAATCTGTATTTCGTTTACAGATGTCACAGTATTTTTTTAAAAGTCATTAATTTGATATTCAGCAATTAAAAAGTAAATTAAATGAAATGTTAATAATCATTTGTAGCATAAATGATAAAATTGACACAGTGAATGTTGTTCTCTCTGGCTTCAGCTTGGATCTGCCTCAATTTTTCCATCATTTGTCTTCCCAGCTGAAATGGATCGATAGTAAAGAATGGCTTTGCCTCAATGGCATGTAATCATCTTGTTGGCTGCTTTGACACTGATCCTCGATTACAAGCCAACGAAGCATGCTGGACAGACTTTAAACTGCCCGCCCATAAAAAAGTTGTGTGTAATCACATGTAAAAAAAATAATTTTACTATGTGAATTCATTCTAAATACCCAAATTTAGTCTTCTTGCGGAATTCTTGATGTAGGCGAGGTTTAAGTCTCATCAAAACTGACAAGATTAGAGATTAGCTTTCACTATGCAGGGTGCCTATCACTCTTCTGAACTCTCCAGGTTCATTCCACTAGTCGTTATCCATGGAGCCTTATTTCTGTGCTGCTCCAGCAAAAAATAGAGCCCCTAACCTCACCTGAGGGAATAAGACAAAAGACTGTTTCACTGTTTGGATCTCTCAGCTACTCTGACCCTTCTCCTACCATGTCTGCCTGACCCCAGGAGTGCTCCAAACCTCTTCCAAACCTTTTAAACCATACATAATCACCACTGTTCCTTCTATTCAGTTTGTCTCTCTTCCTACAGGGCTCCATGCTAAAAATGCCAAAGGACCTAGGATAGAGCCTTGTGGGACACTGTCTGGATCTGTCTGAGCACTGTCACGGCTGTTTGCTAGCTCCCTGCAGGCATGTTGGTGCTTGGATGAACGAGGTAATGAGATTTAGGCTCTCTAATGGAAGATCATTGGCGTGGGAGGGCTTCAACAGCAAAGTCTGGCTAACACTGAGCAGAAGATAATGATGACAGCAACTTAACCATTTTAATTTACCCATCAATCTCATTCCATCAGTGTATTTCAACAGCCAACTTGTGAAAGGGCCAGAACCAGTTACCAAAATAAAGTTGTTTGGAGCACTAAAGTATATACTTGGAGTATTTTGAAATGAACTTATTCAAACATGTCTCATTTTTCTCAATATTTTCCAAAATTGCAGCGCAAACTATGAATGATCTTTACTATATCACTTAAATGCAATGTGTTAACTGAGCCATACATAAGCAGGACATTTGGTTTTGTTTTTACACAAGACTTCAGATGTTTAGTCACATGTCATTTTTTTAATTAATTAAGTCATGATATGGTTTATTTAATTTGTTTCTATAAAGCGAGAGGAGGTGTCTTCACATTGGGCACAGTGGCCATCTTGTTTGTATCCTTATTTTCCACCAGGAGATGCGGTTCAATTGCTTTGGGGTTAAATTATTGCAAAATACAAAATTAACAACTATTACTAATAAAATAGAATAACAAATTAACTTCTAGTTAGTTTTAGTTTCAATCAGTAGGCCTCACTCTGTTTAATGTGCAACCAAGGCAACGGTGGTGTCATACTCTAAAAATGGCGGACACGATGATGTCACACCTCCCGCTCTTTATATTTTTGTAAAACCAACATAGCGTTAGTGTTTTTGTTCTTACACATTTTATGTTTACCTTATCTTGAAGTGTATTTTGCTTCATTCAGAAATCATGGCATGGTACAGCTCTCCTGTCTACTTGCAGAAAACGCCCCAAAGCATAAGGTTTCCACCACCAGATCTTGAGATTTTGATTTTCATAGGTTGAACTCCTCCTCCAGCAAACATGGTAAATTGATGGCAAACGGCTACTTTTTGGTTTCATATATGTAAAGAACAGTTCATCACATTAAAACAACACATTTTTTTGTATATTTTGCTGTTATTCTGACTAAATCCACCATTAAACTTACCGTAGGATCATTTCTTTTGTGGACCAATGTTCAAAATCATCTGGCTCTAAAAGGATACACCAATCACAGAAGTATTATTTGTTTATATATGTATATATATATATATAGGTGTATCTTTTTAGATCAATTTCTTAGAGGTTACGGCTCACACGTCAGTAAATCCATTTATCTTGGGGAGCAGCTCAACCTCTTTTTGACTCCTGCAAAGACATGAGCTACATTTCAATCACAACATGACTGACAGAAATATCTGGCTATCAGGATAAAGTAATGTGTTCCACAGATAAGTACCAGCCCCGAGGTGGAACCCCACTCTCTCCTCTCTAGACTGGTGGCATGGCTCCCTTCAGGTATTACCAGTAACAGGCTTTAATGTCATTTAGCTGCAGGGTGGCCATCTCCTTATTGCCTCATGAATCCCTTTCCAAATGCCATAACATTTCCAGAAAAGCCCCCACTTTTTAAATCCAATAATTAGAAATGTCTATTTAAAGTTCACAGCTTCAGCACTGATATCAATTAAAAGCCGTTTGAAGGTGATCTGTATCAATTGTCAACAAATTAAATCTGTGCAGTTAAGGTGGGCAAAGTTAAGGACACACATTCATCTTTTGAGGAAGGTCTTCTGAATCAAACAGAGTATTGCTTTTTTACCCCCTTCCATTCAACACAAGCAAAGCGTTTTTAAATCTTTTGTTTTAATTGGAAAAATCTAAAACAACTGACCTACATTTTTTTGTTGTTGCACTAAAACATGGCCCCAACAGCAGATATTAAATGAATTCTGTAAAAGGGCCACATTATTCAAACTGACTTTCCTGAGGTTTCTTCCATGTTATATTTATGTTTGCTCATCGAATGCATTCGTGATGGTCAAGAATTTTTTTATTAATCACATGTTCATTTTCTTTAAAGTCTAAAGTGCCTCCCTGCCCATCACAGTGCTAACACATAGACTTCAAATGTGTTATTAGTGGACCGGCCACTAAATCATGCAATAATTTTATCAGGTTTTGAATAATAACAATGTTATCAGTAGAACTCTCAGCCAGTGTTCTGACTGCTTGCAGAGGTTTACACAGAAGAGTGCATGTCAGAAACACGAGGTTCATCAAAGTGTGACCACAAATTGAAAGTTTTTAAAACCATGACCATAATTTGAAGTTAGATTTCATGTCCCATAAAAAATCACCTGGTTTCCAGGAATAATGCACCATTATTGGCCTAAATATATTAATGTTACACAAAAGATTCGTGAAGAGGACGTCATTTTTCATTTGATGTTTCCATGTTTAAAATATTAAAAACTACCAGGAGTGATGCATTTGTTTATCCTTCAAAAATATTTGGCTGACCAATACGGCTTAGTAGGGGTGTTCCCCTACACAGCTATATACATAGGCGTTTATTTTATGACCTTTAAAGAAAAAAAATAGTGGTTCTTGGGTCAAAATGACAAGAAGTCTGATTTAATTACATGCCCATATGCCCCTTCCGTCATTCATTCACGGAGCGACACATTCAAAGTGTGTCAATGAACGGTTTGGTGTGTTTCTAATTGATATTTGTTGCATGAGTGTACCTCATTCACTCCTGTCATGTCTCCGTCTGATGGTTTGCAATGAAGCACGGAAAGAGCAGCATGAGGTGTCACCTCTAATAAAACATTTATATCCACAGGGAAAAGCATGTCCATCCAGAGCGACCAAAGCAAAGCCAGGATTGGCAGAGGAAGGTCCTTTTGAAGTAAGTGTTTTGAAGACGTTAAGCAATGGTGTTCATTGTCCGGGAACATCTTCCCCCTACCACCCACCTCCCATCCCACTGCATGGGGGTAAGCGTTAAAGTCTCACAGTGGTAGCAGTAACTTCAAAAGCTGTCCCATGAATGGGGCCATGTGACCCCTGCCCACTACCAGCAGCTAAATTGGTAGATAAAGAATCAGGGTAATTTGTATCGACTCAATAAGTTACTATGTGGCCAAACAGGAAGGTCATGACTTCATGCTGCAACCAGGACCCCATGGCAACCGGACATCAATGTAACATCAGTTCTCAAAACTCACTCCCATTTCAGACTTGATATACTGTCAACAAGGAGCAATTGTGCAAATAATATCAGCTCTGGTAGTGGTAGAGAAAGGAGGCAGCAGGAAAAAGAAGGAAGTGGAGCTATTTTTTAGGCATCTGCATATGTTTGTTTGAGAAACCGGCTTTCAGCATGAGATCATAGCCGGATGGACGGAAAAGGGGTGGGTGGATGTGAGAGGGACAGCTATGACCCTCTTTCCCCCACATGGGAATGACAGAGAACGGTATTCCCCTCGTTCCCGCTCAGTTTGCTCAGCTCAACCAAAATTCTCTTAGCATTAAAATCAATGTTGCCATTGTTAGGCCAAACAGTGCATTCTGACCATGGCCAATGCAAAGAATTCCCGAGGCCTTGTCCCGATGGTCCGCTGGGACTTACAGATTCGATTATGAGAATAGCCAAGGTTGTCTTTCACCCCACGGAAGAATGGGCTTCCTTGTTCATGGATTGCACAATGGAGTTTTTAAGGGAAATTTGTGAAACCTTATGTAATATTTCAAGGTTTTGATTTGACAAATGCTCTGCACAATGCTCCACATCTGATTTTGTGTCTGAGAATAATAATGTGTGTTGGAGATTTGGTAGTCTTTGTGCATTTTCTCAAGTATAAAGCATTGGGGGATTTGAAACGACGTGGAAGAAAAGTTCAGCACGTACATAAGTTTTGCTATTTGGTTTTTGTTGTTTGAATTAAAATAAAGGTTTCCTTCTTGGCTGCCACAATCTATTAGAGCCAGCAGCGAGCTGCTATCACTGCACAGGCTGCCTTCCTTGGAACCGGGAGTGAAGCTGACGGTGTGTGGAAACTAACATGGGCACTGCGCTGTGACCGTGTCACCTGCAATCAGTGCCAGCACTCGGCCCGATTAATCATGACAGTAGGCAATATTTTCAACATTATTAGAAGAGAAACCTAATATTTTGGGACATCAGGGATCCGAGTTCTGGTGTCCATCAAAGTGAAAGCCTTCATTTTATGCTCCGTGGATGGCTAACCTCACCACTTAACCCCTTTTAGATATTCCATCTCTCTCCTCTCCAGTCTTTCAGAGCCAAGCTCAGCCCACCTTGGAGAATAAGAGATGTCTGGCTACAGCCAACCAGCAGTATTCACACCTATTGTAGCACATTTTCCGACAGCAAATAAGGGATTGTAAAGGAATCTCTGGAGGTTACACCTGCAAAGCAAATACGTTTACTAGGATGTATAGTAAAATTTCAGAATGTCTTGTAATGTGTCTAAATATATGTTAGCATTCTAAAGTGGAAAGCTTTCTTAGTACAAAAAAACATTAATAGAATATAATAAGCATATGTGCAGCAGCTTTTAAACGTGTCAGCAATTATTTAACCCTTTGAAGTGTTTGCACGCACCGGTATGGGTGCCAATCACATCAGTTGTTTTGACTTACGTATGAATGACGCGACCCACCGACTGCATACTTATGATTTTAATATAATGTTTAGGCTTTAAAAAGGTTATTAACCTTGATATTTTGTGTTTTAAACAAACATTGCAAGTAGTATGACACATATTTGCAAGGTAATTCAAATTAAAATGTGAGAAAATGTGCTTTCAGTTTCATCTTACCGACCCTAGATCGATGCCATCAGTGCCACCTACAGGTGAAAATAAGGGATAAGCCTTGGAAGTAAAAGACCTGTGAGATAGATTGTGTTTTGCAAAGTTCTAGCAAAAAAAGTGCTTGGAAAAGTTTCACATAGTTTTGACCTTGTCTTTGTTTTGTTTTTTGTTATAAAACACAAAAATTGTTCACTCTCAATTTTTGCAGTAAAAATATATTATAACTGTAGATTTTTGTACAATTTCAGGTGTGTTGTGGAATTATTGTGTCATCTAATG
>SRMA01027393.1:356725-420822 GCA_007224835.1 Danionella cerebrum | reverse complement strand
AAAAAAAAAAAAAAAAAAAAAAAAAAAAAAAAAAAAAAAAAAAAAAAAAAAACGCTAAAAAGGTAATTTATTAGAACAAATTGTAAAGTGGTCAAAAACAATTAAAAAGCATTAGTCATCTAGATTAGCATTACATTATTAAAAATGTATTAAAAGGTTACTGGTTCAAGGCCAGACAGGGGCCTTACCAAGAATGTTCTCCCCACTTCGCGTCCACAACCTAAAAGCAAGCATCATGTAAACTGAAGACTCTTAACTTGTCTTAGGAGTGAATGTGGCCCTGGGATAGACAGGGGACCTGTCTACCCTTTTATTACACACCAGCACAACCCTGACACTAACAAGGGGCAAGCAAATCAAGAAAATGAATGGGTGATAACTTTTGAAGATTCATAATTGGATCTAGATCAAATTTTATTATATTACATATAAATAAATGTTATGTTTTTTAGTTTGCTCTTATACTTTGGCATTTATTTAAGAGTCACATCTTCAGCTTTTGCCTAGTCTATAAGAGGTAATCTATTCATTGATTTGTATTTCTCATCACATGTGCAGCTCAGTGGCTGTTTTCAAGCCAGCACATGTTTGATTTGTCTGGAACAGGACGCTTTGTGCACCAACGTGTGACTGTTCATTAAGGAGTCTTAGTGTGTGTAATACACCATAGCGTTTCCCCATTTATTTAATTTGTAAGGCTCTGACATCAATTGTTGAGCTTCGTTTGCGCAGACGTGGCATCAGATGTCAGTGTTAATAAGGCAGCGGAGCTGTGAGTGTATGGATGCTACTGGATATCTACTTTGTTGTTGCTCTAAGGAATGGAAAGCTGTGAAATATCTCATTTTAACTGCTTTTTCAAAAAGATCGGCCAATATTTCCAGGGTTTAATGCATTTTGAAAAATATGCCGAATGCAATATCTTCTCAGATATTTAAAAATGGTTTGAATGTCTGGTAGAAGTTTGCATCTTGGGCCATTTCCCACATTCTTGCCTGGGTTTTAGGACAAGACACTTATTGACAAATTTTCTGGTCACATATTCCATCCATTAGATTTCTATTGGCCTTTTATGCAAGACATTTTAGAAGGAAACTCCATTTGAATAAAGAGGGACAAAAGGATGGTCTAAATCAGACAGCAGCCTTCTATGTGCTGGAAAACATGACTTCACAACACATCCTCTTCTGAGGCTTGGACTCTTTCTTCATCCAGTATGGCCCTAACCATAAAAACGCTTAGAATTTGATTAAAATGGACAAACACAATGGCCAAAGGTCTGTGGTTCACAGTCCAGACAAAATGGCATGACTCAGACCTCAAACATATTGGGACACAATTAAGAAGCTCTTTGTCAAAGACAGAAAAACACCCTGATGGTGAGTTCAAGCCACCCACTCACAGGTCCAAGCATAATTCATCTTACAATGATACCATTATGCTCTTGTTGCAGCAACTTGTGAAAAGGATGTTCTAACAGATAAAATGTCAAGATTGTACCTTAAAATGGAGGGAAAAGCTGAACAATTCTGTAGTTAAGGGCAAATTTTTTACCCATGCACTTTGAGACACCTCACAAAAGATCCAGTGTTTCCTATTCTCAGCAGCTGGGCTTGAATAGAGAAACTTGGAATGCTTTGTAGGCTTTGGAGGAGAATTTTTTTGTATATGTTTTACCAGACTACTTTGAGTTCAAGAGCTGTCAGACATTTTCCCAATGCAACATGCTACATTTGAACAAGATTATGCAAAAATGAGATCTAATGGTTCATTATTGGTTGATGGAGATGTACTCTTTTGATTGTTTAGTTGTGCAATCTATTTTTTTGAAGTATTCTAAATCAATTGCACAAATAGGTTGAAATAGGAATTCTGATAGCACTTGTCTAGATGTGTTTTAAGTGCAGGTGATTATATTAATTTCTCATAATTTTTTAATGACTTAATTCCCGCTAAAGAAACTTTCGCTTCTGGTTATAAGAACTTTACTGTTTTTAACAGTTTCTGCTTTCCAGGTAATGGCTGGTGATCAGCTTGTTGAGGATCTCCATAAATAGGCGGGACACATGGAGACGAAGGGACTAGCATTAGGGTTACCTGGCTTGAATGCCCCTGTGAGGCAACAGCCACACTAGCCATTGAGTGTCATTGAGTGACTTGTAGCTGAACTCTGCATTTTGAGTTAACTTGCATGCTTGCTAGCACTCAACAGAATCAGAAACACTTCTGTTTCCTCAGTGGTCAATCGGGGAGTATTTATAAGCTTATCTGTGGATTTATCAATGTTATAGTTTGAATTAATTTCTATGAATCTGTATTATGTTCTCGGATAAGTTTTGTTTTTCATTCTCTTTCTCAGCAGGCAGAGCAGCACAACCCAACATAAATATACAAAAAGTGGCTAATAATAGAACACAATTTCTTTAAAAACTGTTGTTTTGAATGGTAAAATCCAGAGTACTGTATTCAGTTTTAAACTATTCATGACCCCTTTAACATCTTTTTTGACATGCTCACCTTTTAATACTCTCTACAAATGCAAAAGTGTCACAGAAAGAATGCAGAGGTTTGTCTGGTCTTTAAGGAAAACATCTCTTCTCCTCTTTATGAGAGCTTCATGCTTGATTAAATGTCCACTGTTTCTTCTTAATGAGCTTACATCTCTCATCAGGAGTGACATGGCCTTAGGACTAAGGCTAATTCACTAACATGGGACAACAGAATAATAGCCACTTCACATACCAGCATGTTATTACAGTATTTAATTTTCCAAAAAGCCCAATCACACCCCTAATATATACTATGCCATATAGTATTATGGTTGCAAAATTACATTTTAAACTTAAAGTCTTATATAGTTTTATATAGAGTGAAGTATCCGTTAAAACCAACACTTCTATGTCCTCTTCTATGACCCCTGAGTCAGACCTTAAGGATCCACTTTTCCTGTTAAAAATTCCCCAAATAACGACATATATTGTAATTATATCGTTATATATTGTTGATTTAATCATCTAACAGCATCGTGTCTGAAAAGTGAGAAGTCAACACTTTCTTCTACTTCTATCCTTGCACAAACATTTGATGCAACATTTATATTATTTTAAAAAATCAGCTTATATTTGTACACCTCTGTACTGCAGAATAATTTTTTAGGGGATATTCAGAGGAGAGTAACCCTGTAGGCTCATCGTGTAAACTGCACTAGAGAAGTGATTGTGTTTTAATGGCCAATGCCTGTGCTGTGCTTACCAATACTCTAGTGCAAACTTTATTTTTATTACCTAAAATATTTGCTCATTGCTCTCCTGTTTTTCCCAGTTTTGATCGCAATGGGCAAACCAAAAGCCTTTGAATCACTGTAGCAAAATAAACATAAACAAATGACGCAGTGCTTAAATGGTGGATTTACATGCTAAAAAAGTGTTTTCCTATTGAAAACTTGGCATCATTTTATGTTAGGGGCAACCCTCCATGATGGTAAAGGAAGGGTTAAATGAACTCAAATGCACACACACAAGATGGGATCAACTCTCTTTTAATAAATAAATATAAACAAATAAACACAAACACCCGAGGTAGGGCAAAACCTAACATAAAATATACTGAACAAAACTAAAGCTAACTCAAACAAAACAAGGAAAACATTAACTCAAAAGACAATCAACGATTGTTAGCCAGCCGGTTGCTGGGGAGCAAATACAAAAAAATCTATATAAACTCTTCAAAGGACTGAGCAGAGCTATATGAAGAGACAGGCTTACCAGACACGGAACAATATTAATAATAATGAACCCGCACTTGGGACAGGGAGC
Organism: Danionella cerebrum; assembly: GCA_007224835.1. Lineage (NCBI taxonomy): Eukaryota > Metazoa > Chordata > Actinopteri > Cypriniformes > Danionidae > Danionella > Danionella cerebrum. The sequence continues at coordinate 417,007 of SRMA01027393.1, read as the reverse complement.
AAGGGGCTTAAAAAGGCGGAAAGCAAACGAGGGAATGACGAACCAGACATGAGGAGCAGGTGTGGCACATGAGGGCAATTAACAAGGACACAGGATGAAGACACACACAGGAGAAGGGGCCAGAATAAAAGGTACAACATGGAGGAACACCGACAAGGAGGAAGAGCAGGCAGGAACAGAGGAGTTTACAAAATAAAAGACAAGGAAAATAACAAAATAAAAGTAACTAGGGAAAGAACCCAACATTTTAACCTTCAAAATTTTGTCAAAATTCTAAAAACGCAAATTGGAAACCAGTCACTGTAATGGTAACAACACTACCTGTCATATATGTATATAAAATACCATTATTTGTATATTACCAATAATTGGATGTTTGGAGGCCCTGCGATGGACTGGCGAACTGTCCAGGGTGTACCCCCGCCTCTCGCCCAATGTGTGCCGGAGATAGGCACCGGCAGACCCCCGTGACCCCGAAAGGGAATAAGCGGGAATGGAAAATGAATGAATGAATGGATGTTTGGATAGTACCAATTCAGATGCATCTTTAATTAAAGACTATAATTAACACGATGCATCTTAAATGATGCATTTTTAGACATTCATATTTAAAGTCTTAAAAACTGGTAATTTCTGTTGCTTGAGAATAAACTTCTAAAAGGTTAAAGCGACAGGAAAGGAATGCGCTGACCAGCACAACCACAATTTAGTCACTCACATTAATGCTAGACTGACACCCTTAGATCTGGGGTTAAAGTTGATGCCACCTCAGGGTGGAAAAAGAGAGTTATTGATGCCAGTTCTCATCTGATGCCCGAGGGAACAGTCTTCTGGTCCCACAGTACAACACAAAGCATCTTTGTGTAAGACCGTCAACTACACACCGAGGGGTGTTGGAGCAGGATAGAAACTCCACTTAAATGCATCGAGAATTACTTGGGAATTACATAAATGTCTATTCCATCTATTTTGAACCATCAATATATGTTATCACATGATATTAATCCATTAAAATGATTCTGCTAATCAGTTTTAATTAGAAATGAAAACCTCATAAGGACCTTTTAGGGGTCTTAATATCACCCTCCTGTATGCCATTTAATTACAGCCACTATTTTGTCCATTTCTGCTGCATAGCCTTACAGTCTCCAGTCGTTAGAGAAAACTAAATTACACTACAGCTTTACTAATGTTTAATTACATTAATGTGCAAAATCAGTCGTTAATGGGCATTAATTATAAATGAAGATGTAATGATGGTCATTAATATTTAATTAAAGAGCAGTCAAGTGTTATTTGGCAGTGTTACAAAACTAGACGCTAATAAACGTAAGATTGTTCTCAGCCGGAAAAGACAAAGGTTATTTTTTTATCATCCATTAAGTACCAGGAAGGAAACAGTATTTAATGGCCAGAAATCATGTGGCTGAAAAGTCTTGTTTTCTTACAAAATTGAGAAATGTGATAAAAAGGAACAACAGTAAATATTCATTCATTTATTTTCCGACCCGCTTATTCCCTTTTTGGGGTCACGGGGGTCTGCCGGTGCCTATCTCCAGCGCACATTGGGCAAGAGGCAGGGGTACACCCTGGACAGGTTGCCAGTCCATCACAGGGCACAACAATAAATACATTTTTTAAAATACTTTCTAAAAAGATCATACAGAAGTCTGAAGGTGTTAAAGCCCAGAAAAAGTCTATTTTATTACATAATGCTCAGTTTAAGCTTTTTTTACAAAGATAATTGACAACTTTTCATTTACAGAATCTCTTTCTCTATGCATCAGGATTCAGTAATACCATAAAAATCAAGCAGTATTTTTCATTTTTGTTTTTATGGTTTTTAATAGAGAGTAAGACACTTTCTTTCTTTGTTCAACATATTCGTGCCCAGTATCTCAAATGCTCTGTCTGTCTCAACCTCAAAAGTCGTCTGAATCTTGCCATGAATCACTCAGTGGTTTGATTTGCCAAAAGTTTGGAATATTTGTTGTCAGCTCAAGTGCAAAATATCTAAAAGCAGAAAATCATTAAGCCTGCAGGCTTAATCGTGAGTTTAAAATTAAGATATGTTTCCTGAAAGATACTGGAAACTCATTTTTGTTTGTTCAATAAAACAATTGCTTCTTAAATAAAACAATAATATAAATAAATAAACATTTATTTATTGTTCCATCAGTGCATAGTTATCAAAAGATTTCACACCTTTGCATTTCTCAGTTCTGTGTGGGATCATAGTATTGTATATAGTTGCCATGTAAAAAAAAAAAAAAAAAAAAACCTTGTACATTTGGAAGCTACAAAAACTCATACAATTCCTCTTTATTGCTGTGTGTAAACAAAGGGCAGAAATCAAAATGCGGTGGGCTGTTGTTCAAGAGACAATTCGTCGCTGTTTACTGTTGGGTTCAGGCCATGCTATTCTCATAGTTTTCCTTGTGTCCCAGACTGTTTTGGTGAAGAACACCCATGCAGCTCCATTGAGATGGTAAGCACTGCTTGTTTACTCAAGTATTTCTTTTTCCACATCCACAGTTACCAGTTAGCAAAACAAAAGGACCTATGAGGCAGTCATTTGTTGAGTGGGCTCACAAGCATGTTGTTCAAGTCGAGGAGGCTGGTTTGTGGTGCTGCGCATGTTTGTTAAGGTGGGTGTCACCATTGTTTTAACCCAGGACACCCGCTCTCCATTCCCTGTGATGTCTTTGTGTTCATCCTCATTGCTTCTAGAGTTCCCCTCTCCACACAGGAGAAAGACATTGAGTAAATGTTTATTGGAGTGTATTTGCAGACATTTGAATAAGTCCACTTTACATATGATCGTCTGTACACTTGTTTTGTTCTTGATAGGATATAATTTTGTTAAGGTTTAAATAAAGACCATTTTGAGCATTTGAAAACTGTAAAAAGTTAGTGATCATAGCCATCTTGACGATGCTCTCAACTTGGTACCCAAAGAAATCTTCTCTTTATAATAACATATCCCTATCCCTATAATTGTTTCTTGAGCTTCCAGAGGAAATGGCTGCTTATTGTTGTTTGTGGTAATTCATAAAATTAGTCATAGAGTCAAAGCTTTTAAAGAGAACTAAATAAGCTCCCAATTAAGCAATAAATGAATTAATGTTAAGAAGATTATTCAAACCAAATATATATTTCTCTCGTAATCCCCTGAAAGTCTACTCAACCTTTTCATTTTTGTCCAGTAAAAATACTCTCCCAATTGTAAGTTGTTTTGGATAAATTATTCTACTGGTAACTGGGTCTCATCTCAAATATAATCAGCCATCTTTCATGTTTCTGTCTATAATTGTCAAAAACACATTGTATTATTGATTCAGGATTAATTTTTAAAAGTTAGTTTGCCTCTCATTGAATAACAAAAATGACAGGAGGATTTATAATCAATCATCAGAGTGTGTGGATCATTGTAAAATCATCGCAGAAGCCATTTTTTAAAGCTCTGAAGTGGTCACTAGCAGTGAGAAATGAATCTGAAAGTATTAAAGCCTGGTTTAGAAAAATCGGTTTATGAGTAGAGCCTTGTATATACAGAGAGTGTAAATACCTCAGTAAAACATTTCTCAGAGCTCATCCAAGCTCCCAGGAAAAAAAAACACTCATATGACTTCTCCTACTCTTCTTCACTGCAATGGTACATGTATAGATCTTCAGAAAGAAGCTTGAGCCTCTAGTCCCGAGTGTCTGACGTCGCGTTGGAATGCTAACAGAGTGAAACCGGACTCTGCCCATCCCCTGTGTTACCTAAACAGCAAAAGGCCACTCTATACCTCGGCCTATCTGACTCCTCACCCCACCTGAAACTGCATCCATGAGGTGTGAAAGTGTCCTCAATCATATTAAGATATCAGTGATGTTATTGTTAGATATGCTGCATGTTTCATCCTCCGTGTCTCCCAACAGCTGTGTCGATAACTCAGTTCTCGTGTCTAGATGTGTTTTATTTTAAGGTGATTTTAAATGTGAGGAGTTGTTGAGTTGGAGAACTGCATGTTCTCTCAGAAGAGGTCAATTGAGTTTCATTACTGACATTCTAAACTCTGAGATGTGCCAGGCTTGTTGAGGAGCTGGTTATCGGGATTAAACAGCCAGTAAACACATCAAAGTTTGGATTTCTGCCTTTGCCGGATAATTGTTACTTCAATCCAGTGCTTCCATGAGGTTGAAGGACATGCTGCGAGCAAAGTAATGTTATTCTAACCACGATGCAAAATATCTGAAATATTTTATGAAATAATAAAAATAACATTCTTATACCTTGTGTTAAGGTGGCCTATGACATTTACTCTAGACAGAAATAAGTTTGAGGAACCTTTTGACATTTACATGTAACCAAGTAGTCTTTAGTATTTGAATGGACAGCTTATCCGGACTGAAACACTTGTAAACTTGTTTGAATGGCATATAAAGTGTCAAGAGGCCAAAGGTGAACTAAGAAGACATTACAAAAGGACCTAACTGACCTAAAATACATCACGACAAAGTCCAACATTACCATTGAAACAACCGGTATTCATATCCAGAACAGAAGCCAGACATTCATCATCCCACTAAGCGTTTCATAGTCAATAACACTGGGAAGAATCAGCAGGAAGCTGAACCAGGAAGCAGCGGGACCCATGATGTCTTCAAAAGTGGTAACGGGGGTGATTGTAAGGAATACGCAGGAGATCTCAGCAGCAGTAGATGGAGAAATGGAGGAAAAAAAGGCAAGAAGCACCCATGGAGAGCCAGTGGGGTGTGAATCATAGGACTTACAGTAAGGAAAAAGAGGAATATAAAGGGGAAGGGCAGATGGGAACAGGACACTTGTAGGGCGAGGAGGAAACAAAGAGTGGATGATAGCGTAAGGGGTGGGAGTGCAACAGAGAAGGTTGAAGAAACACAAACACAGACCTGACAATGCCTAGGAATGCAACAGTTTTTAAAGAAAGAATGGGCCACTCTCAGGAACTCAGTGAAAACCAGCATGGTACTGTGATGGTATGCCACATGTGCAACAAGATCAGCTTCTAAATGGCAGGGCGTAGTCAGAGAAAAGGTTGTCAACATTTCTGCAGTCCAGCCTTTTCAGACTGGGAATGTTTCATCTGTTCCGTTTCTGAATTGGTTGCTCTCCCTCCCAAGTCTCCCGTAGTTTTTATGTCACTACAATCACATAGAGGTGTGTCTTATCTAGCTGTGATTGAATGTTCTTGTTCGCCCAAAACTTCGAGGAGGCACTGGACTTCCTCACCCGTCCACAAAAAAGCTTTCCCCGCCGTGTTTATTTTTGTCAAAAGAGAAAAAACTTTCTCTTTTGAGCTGCATGCCCCGCCCATCCCTCTGGCAGAATGATTTAACCCTTTTGTAAAATGTGCTTATGTGGTCAATATATTATGAAGGATAATCCATGGTTTTAAAATACTTGTGGACATGGCTTCTATCACTACAAAACTCCAAACTTCATGTGACCTTCAGATTACTTTGCAAAGAATGTGAGTTTCCATGGTCGCTCATCATCATTTCAACTATACATCACCAACTGTAATGTTATAGAACTGTTTTTCAGGAGCTGGGCTTGACTCCTTAGCTCCAGCTTCATTGTACAAATAAATTTTGGACAATTCCATGTTTCCAAATTAGTAAGATTTTTTGTGGATGACCCTGTTCCAGCATGACAAAGCAAGGGCCTTAAGACATGGATAAGCAAAATGTTTGAGAACTCCAATGCTCAGACAGATGAGAGCAAAGCTCTCAAAATTTCTGAGATTTGTGTCTTCATTCATTCTCCAATTTTATCTTTGCCAAACGACTGTCCCCAATCTTGAGAACCTTATGTGTGCATTACAAAGTCCTCACACTGTTTTCTTGATGGTGGACCCCTATCACTGAAGATTCGCCACCAAGCTGCAATACCAAAGACATTAATTGTTTAACAATATATTGGAAATGATTCATTTTTCAACGTCGAAAAGTTGCAGGATAATTTTAACAACTGCAGAAGCAAGGATTTTCACAACAAAAAAGTAGGACAATGATTGGCAAGAATGAATCGAATCATTGGTAAATGGAGTGAAACTGTATGTTTTGTGTGCCTTACATATGAATGTTTTATATTATACACACCATTTTTTATCTAAAGGCTTTGGCATTAAGTGGAGGGCAAAGAAATTGTGAGATAACTCAATAACTTATAACTTATAACAATAGTATAGTATAACAATAACTTGAAACTTGAAATATTGGGACACTGGTAGATTCTAGGCAGTGTGTGTTTTGTTGCAAACAGGCAGTGGTTTGGTAGCAGTTATTGATAAAACAATCTCTTCTGCTGGTCATTTTCCTTAAATGGACACCCTTTGCACACAAAGCCTTGACCTAGTTGAGTATTCTTTACATGATCACTGTGGATGAATGCAAATGTGGATGTTCTGTCCTTCTCTGTCCTAGAAATGCAGCTTTCCTCAGGTAAACTGGCAAATCTGGTCAGGGATTTAGGAAGGAGAACCATGAGACCATAGCTCATAGACATAACAAGAGAAGAGGTGATGCCCACGAAGGTGAGAACTGCCTTCACGTATCAGCCTGGTGGGACTTGGAGAAGTGGCTTTGTACCCCAGATTGATGGGAATTAGAGAAACTGGTGAATATCACAGCTCCATGTGGAGAGACCTTCTCTGAGGAACAGGCGGGGGACAGGAGTCACAGGAAATCACAAGATCCCTGACACTGTTTGTGGTCCTGGAGTGTTAGTTCTCACCACTCATTGCCTTTGGTGCCATGATGCACACTGGGGGAAGTTGTTTTAGCACATTCATAAAAAGCGCCATTTAGCATTGTCACAACAACATTTACAACAGTGCTACTGAAAAGGCACAAACGCACTACAAAGCCAGATGAGGGCCTTTGCGCAAGTGTACGTATTACTCTCAGGTAACTGTGAATGATCTCTCTGGGCACAAGTTATGGTGTTGATTACTTGCATGACAGGAACAATGATTAAAACTCTGAATGATAATGGTGTGGCATTCATGCATTGACAACTTTGAATCTATGTTCCTTTCCAAAGGTTGATGTATGGCATCATTAGGATAACCTCAGGCCTTAAAAGACACTAATCTTCTTCATCTTGTCCTTCACACTTTCTTGTTTTGACATTTAGAAAAAAGCATGTGAACACAGTACCTTCGGTGCCTTAGAAACAGAGGTTTTTACAGACGCTTTCAAATAGGAAAAATGAAATAGACAAAAACAAACTTAAGTTCCCAATGCTTGGTGAGTGTGTTGTCTAGATGTTAGTTTTCATCAATACATATAATTAAATTGAACCCTGTTGTCTGTCCATCACCACATTCTCTCACCATACACAGTCACTTCAATTGAAATATTTGTATTTTTGGACAGTAAAATACAAAGTAAATACTCTTTGCTATTTAGTGATTGAGTGAGGGAGATAATTGTTTCAATCACTGATCATTTTAGACTTTTGCATACACACAAATACATGATTGGTCTATATAATGATTAATAATTGCTGAACCTGACAAACGCATTTAAAAAAAAAAAAAATACTTGTATCAGACTTAGTTCTGAGCTGAATAAAAATTGCTGTAGTTTCCACTATGTTTGCAGACATCACCAGTGAGCATTTATCTGCAGCCTTATTTGCAGATTCCAAGGCTGATAAGTAAAAACGCAAACCTTCACCTCGCTTCACAGATTATTATGAGGATTAGCAACTGAAGACTGGTTGGGCCACTCCATGACCTTAACAATACCCAATAACCAGTTTGGTTTGGGACATCCCTTCCCGTCAACCAATCAATACCTGTGCCATGCACCACATTGTCCGATGTATGATATCAGATTGGCACCCATGGTTTTAGATCAATGTGCGTTGTCACATGAAACTTAGCAATAAAAATTCAGGTCAATGTGAATAGGACCTTTCTCATAATTTATGCCAAACAGCTCTTTTCGGTCTCCAAATCTCAGTATATTAAAAAGTCCTAAGAGCCAGAAAACTTGCTCATGGAGAGGTGATCAATCTGTTACAACCCATAGTCACATTCTGTGTATTCTCTTTTGTTTTGTGTATGTAGTGTGTTTGTTTAGCAGATCCCGTTCCTGTTTAATCATCATTTACCGGTACATCACTTCCTGCTGCATTACTTTCTTCCGTTGACTTGTCCCTATTGGCTCTGTGTCCCCTTTCATCATCCCGCCTCCTCATCCAGTCCTATATAAACACTGTCCCTTCACTTCTTTGTTAGCGTTTGTGCTCGCTTGTTGTCTGTGCTCTGCTTGTGTTAATTTTGTGTATGTAGTGTTCTTGTGTAGCAGATCCTGTTCCTGTTTAATCATTATGTACATCACTTCCTGTTACATTACTTTCTTTTGTTGTCTTGTCCCTACTGGCACTGTTCAAGGCCGCACAGGGCGCTTTAACAAAATAATAGCACCATAAAAATAATTAAAAATAGACCCGGTCAGTGGGCTCCTCCTGGGCACCTTCAGCTCCCTCTAGCTCCTGCGAACTCTGTTGCTGCTCTGGTCCGCCCTGGTCTGCCCTTTCCAGCATGTGAACGGTGTGACTCCCTTCTCCTTGGCTGCATTGCTCTTAAATGTGCGCCGCCTATTGACGTGCAGCTGGCAAGCTTGGTTACCTCATCACAATTTATACATATACTTCGGCTCCTGAGGTATTTGTATTTCTGTATTATTGTAACTTGATTGTTAACAAATCAATCTGTATTAAATTTAGCATACAAAATATAAGTCCATAAAATCCAAATTTTACAGCACTCAAAACCTTTGTGGAAACCGGTTGCTTCAAAATATTTAAGTTGATGAATCCTAGTTTTTAAGTTAACAATACTCCAAAGTCATGATTTGTATAAAGAAAATTTCTAATTTTAATGCTATGGTTGGTCAACTCTTGAGGCATTGGTTTACTGCAAACATTTTAGGTCTTAGTTGCTTAAATTTTTTATTCTAAATATAAAAGGAATTACTGAGCTCTAGAAACAAGTGTATGCACATACTTGTAAACACCATCATGTAACATAAGCATGAGGCTAATTTCAGTTTCTTTTTTCAGACCTGTATCTATCTAGTAGCTCCCTTGGATTTTAAATTTGGTTTGTCAGGGCACTGGAATGGTGGCGGCTGTAAACACACTGTACCCCATCCATCCAGTCAAGTTGCACAGGGCAAATGTTTGTCAGCTCATCTCAGTAAACATGCTCTCCCCAACAGCGGCGTTCAGAGGGTGTCCAACACTTAAATCTGTGCGCTGATACCGCAGTCATGTCAACGGAAGTGTAAGCATATACCCAGTTTTCCTAACAAGTCAAGCTGGCCGTAAAGTCCTCAGACATCTGCCGACTCCGAAACACTTGCCCACCCCTCCTACGCCCTGAAATAGACACTTTATTTTCAGCACACGTCGTCTTGATTATTCTAGTCGCTGCCTTTTAGGAGATTAGATTCCACTTGCTTAGGTGCAAATAGGCAGCAGAGAAAATGAGTGGCAGAAATGTGAAAGGCTGTAGTTTATGTGTAGCTGCCAACTAGGCAGGAGAATCCAAGGGATCTGATTTCTGCTCTACTTTGGTTTGAGGCAGCACTTCACATCTGTTTGTCCGACTGTCAGTCAGTCTGTTTGCTCCTGCTGAAGTGCAGCTCGTGTAAATGAGAATAGCAGACGCGGTCTATAAAGTGTTAAGTCTAGGCTACTTTATGTGTTGAAAAACATTTATGTTTCAGTTGTCTACTTAAAGATTTCCAGGATTAGACTTGTCAAAGTCTGGTTCAAAGTCAAATAGAACTCTGCGAACACGTGCTTGAGTATTTGTTGTCTCTTAGCTAAGTATTCTAAGGGTTCATTTGGGCACTGCTTGCTAAATCTAACACTAACTGTTCATTTATTCGCTGCATTTGTTAAGTCATTTAGAAGCCAAACACAACTTTTTACAACGGTTGATGGAATTGATGGTTAACTGTTGTAGGCAACCTGTTTGTAAAGTACTCTAAATGTGTGCGAGTGGTCATAAAAAATGAACACTATCTGAAGATGTGTGTCTACTAACTTTCTGTTGTACGTATATAACTTGGTTCACATGCAGTTTTAAGAAATAAAGAATTCTGACACCTTTTAAAGTCGTTCCCAAATAAACATTGGATGCGCTACTCCAGCCATAGGAGTTTGGTAATGAAAATGAGTTTAGCTTAACATATAATTGTTAAATAAACAAGTCAAACTTTTTTTTTCTAAAAGTTCAATGTTTAGTTTGAAAACAAAGGTAATTTAACATTATTAATTTATTTTATAAGTGTATGAACACTATTTGTACAGACTAAACATGTAATGAAAACTTTTTCTGTTAATAAGAAACCAATAGGTCTGTAAGAAATACACTACAAAGAAAAATTCCCAGTGTCAAATCAACACTACTGGTGTTAATGCTGTAGACTGCCCAAATTGTTGAAGTCAACACAGAGTTAAACAAACACTGCCTCTGTGTTAATAGAACAATATCTGAGAATAACTATTGCTAATTCAACTAGCATAGTGTTACATTTTACACTGAGACCATGTTCACCCTTGATCTTTAACACTAGTGATACCATGCACATATGTTGGTTTTATGGCTTATTGCAGAAAATAAAAGCTAGTGTTTGTTGCATTTTGAAAAAGAAGGAAAAAATATAGTAACACTTTGATTTTGTAAAAAAAAAAAAAAAAAAAAAGAACTTAAAATAGAAGCCTTACGTGGAGCGGACGGTAACTAATGTTTTAGGTTTAAATTTACCATCTGGTGTTTTTTTGGAACCCAACTCTTAATTTGTACCTCTTTGATACATCAGAGCTTTTGAAGCCAGTTAAACAACATTTTTATCATTGGCAATAAGCTTTACGCCAACCTTAATATTTAATTTGGTGTATAAGCTTCATTTTTTGACCACCACAATGATGTGTGAATTGTAAGTGATTGTGGCCCTCCTGGCAGCTGGATATGGACATTGGCAGACCACCACTACCCTTGAAAGATGAATGAATAGATGGTGACCGTCTGTTGAAGTAAGCAAGTAGTTCGGTTTAAAGTAAAGACTGTTAACTCTTTGAATTGAGAGTAATTTGTAATTGTTAAACCCAAAAAAGGTAATTACTGCTTCAAATTCAGGCAAGAGATCAACATCTGACATTTTCCTGGCAACTGCTGGGTATGTTGGCAGTTTTATATAAACAGCACAAAACCGTTTGAGGCATTGATTATTTGAGACAAACTTTGGGGAGAAGAAATAAGAGCTTGTCTGCAAGATAAATGATCTCTTTGAGGTTCCAAGGGCCAAAGTCCTTTCTCCCACAATTTGTACCTCTGGAATTACTGGAGTTTAAAAGAAAGCTATACAAAGAACTCAGTGGAGTTTTCAAATAATAATTCTGAAATTAATACCGAACATATCTGATTGCCTCAATCTCAGGGCTTTCAAAAGATCATGAAAACAGTCGATTCGGACACTTTTAGACGTATTTTCTGAGAACTTTCTTATTTAAACCGCTGCTCTGGCTCATCTGACGCTGCCTCACATTCTGCTGATCTGTAACCTCGGATGCATCAAAGTGCTTGAACATGGCAGAGTCTTAAATTATTCTGCTTTTGGACTACACCTTTATCCAAAGAAGTAGAGATGCAAATTGATTGAGCTTTGAACGGATTCATGCACTGGGGTGAGAGAGGGCGACCAGGACAGGGTCAATGACATCATTCCGTAAAATCATCTTACATATAAAGTGACTACCTCTTGCTGTATATTTATATGTTAAGCTCAGTCCTGACAGGGCATCAATGGAGCCGTACCGAGATGAAACATGACTGGGGTCAGCTTAATGATTGGTTAAGTGTTATGTGAGTACGCTCTGGGATGTTACTAAAGATACCAAAGTATCAATATCCACACATGTTTAGTCAGAAATTCCATATCCGCATAGCACTAATAGCTGCAGAATGGCACGACTCCCCTTGGCTTTCCACTTGGGGCATGCAGCCAAGCTATATTATCACTTGAACATTTATTGATTTCTCATCTTGTTTATTGTGTATAACACTCTGACCTTTTATGCTTGAATTATGATGGCCAACAGATTAGTTTGTGGAGGGCAATTTATCGGCATTTATTCAATGCTATGTTCACTTGTCCATATTAAGAATATTATTTTAAAAAGCCTAAAATCTCTCAACTAGCACAATAAAAAAAATGGAATTGTAGATATTTTCAGCTATTAATTACTCAGACGTAACCACAACTGATTACATTTTGTTCTTCTTGTCATTACCTGCTTATTCCCTTTTTGGGGTCACGGGGGTCTGCCAGTGTCTGTCTCCAGTGTACGTTGGGCAAGAGGTGGGGGTACACCTTGGGGCAGGTCGCCAGTCTATCGCAGGGCAACATTCACTCATACATTCACAACTAAGGGGAATTTAGATTATTCAATTAACCTAACCGCATGTTTTTGGGAGAAACCGGAGTACCCGGAGGAAACCCATGCAAGCACGGCGAGAACATGCAAACTCCTTCCAGGCAGGTCCCTTCCTGGGAACTGGCAACCTTCTAATTGGAAGGCCACAGTGATACCCACTGGGCCATCGTGCTGCCCAACTAATAACATTTTGTTATTTATTTTTAATGATATAATTTGTGACTGAGTTTATTTGAAAGATTGTTTTGGATCGGCATTGTTCAAATTGGTGTGCAATAGTAGGTATCATTTTTAATAGTGATACACAGAATAACATTAAAAATGGATTATATGAGGGAAATGACTATTTGACTCTTTTACAAAGAATTGTTTATTACCTGGTGGCAATCTCATGGCTGTTTCACACTGCCTTTTAACCATCTTTTTTTCCGAAATGCATATTAACAGTTAAGAGCTTGTACACAGAGTGCGTTTCCATCGCAGCAATCCATCCCAGATGCGTTGCATCTTCAGAGTGCAATGATCGTTTATGCAACAGCTGTATTTTTTCCGTGCTGCAAGCGCGACAGACTGCAAAAAAAGCACAGAAACTGTGCCAAAAATTTGTTATTTATCCAATTGTGATCAAATCCAAAATAAACTTTCTGTGTTAAATGCCCGGACATGAGTGTAAGCAATCCCAAAAGTATAAAACACCTAAAAATATTCTTTCTTTGTTTTAAAACTATTATTTAAAATTTATTTAGAGACAAAGAGGTTAAATGCATATAACGCTGGTACTGAAACAAATGTGATACCAGTAATTGCTTGATTGTCGAAGTTAAAAAGCATCTGGTGATGAAAAGAGCTGTTTGTCTAGGACAATGCTTGGAATTGAACCTGAAAGCAAATACTAGAGGTAACTTAATTTAATCGAAAAGAACAGAACAGAAATTAGATTTTTTTTTATGTTGATATTACAGAACACTGTTTGCTTTAGTTTTTAAACACCTGTAGACATAACCAAGGCAAAGGTAATATAATCGCTCATTTACTCTCCATTGGCGTACGCATTGCAAGACGGAATGCAAACGCAAACGCATGCAGTGTGAAACAGGCATCAGAGGTCAGATACTGGCCACTAGGTTACCGGACATCTCAGGGGAGATTTTGTCCCGTAGAGATTAAGATTTGGATGCTTCCCAGAATATTTGGTTAGGTAACTCCAAAACCTTAGTAAAGTTCTTCTTGAATTACTTGAAACCTTCAATGCTCTTGGCATTCTCACCTTGTCGTCCATTTCTTCCTGGAAGAAAACACCCCAAAGCACAATGCTTTCACAACATGTTTGACGTTGGAGAAGGGGCTTTTTACATTTATAGGCTGCATTCTTATTATAAACTGCAAGTTTATTTGAATCTACAGTGTGGTCTCATTCCTGCTCTGAATCATCCAGATGCTCATTAAAAAACTGTACATGTAAGAAAATGGAGTGGGCCAACTCCACCTCAGTCGTCATGGATTCTGTGCTTCTCCACTCAAGCTCTACACAGGCAATTCAATATGATGCACTGATTTCAGCATTATTCCACTCCTTGTATAGATTTCCCAAATTATCGAATGTTTTTTTTTCTCTCAAGGCTGAAGTTCTCCCTTTCTTATCGCAATAGTACAACAACCAGCTACTTTAGCACCCTACCCTCCTTGAGAAGGGTGTCAACGACTGTCTTCTGCACATTGACAGCTGAACAGAAAAGGAATTTTGGATTCCAGTCTAAACCACTACATTTTTTACGTCCTGAGTTTCAAAAACACTGGCATTTGTGTTGATCCTAGACTTCCTTTTCATCTACACATAAATATGGGACTTGTTTCTGTTTAATCTCCTCCTTGTGAGTTGTTTGCATAGAGGAGGCTTAAAAGCTAGCTTACATGACATGCCGGAGCTAATGATTGTTTTTTCAAGTGCTGGTGTAAGAAATACTGGAACTCACACCTCCGCTCTTCCCTCTGAGACCACAGCTAAAGCTCAGAAGAGCAGGTGAGCCAGATTACCAGAGCCTTTCCTGTTGAGCTCAAACCAGGGTCAGGGCTGACGAGACCTCACAACTCTCGCCTCGGCCATTCGCTCTCATGCCCACACACACATCCACTAGCACAGCTGAAGATTTGACCTGTCAGCTACTTTCCCCCTTTCTCTAACATACGTACACGTCCTCATACTCACTGGTGGTCGTAAAAGAGGCGGCTTTGGCAGATGCCTGTCTAGCTCGGCCATATATGAACGGTTCCTCAGCTGTTCCCTTCACATCAGCTGCAATGAAACCATCGCTATTCTGCGTCTGCTGCCCTTTCCCTTGCACTGCTGCGCGGCAACATAATCTGTGTGTGGCATCAGATTGTGCGAGAGAGTTTGTGTGCAGTTTCAGCCTATGTAGGCACATGGTTGGTTTAAAATAACACTGGTAATTTTAAATCTCTACAACAGCTAAATGCAGTGACAACTGGCACAGTAGAATGACTATTATACTTTCTGCGCCTTAAAGATGCTGATAAATTATGATTTTGTGCCACATGATGTCAACAAGCACTGAAATCGTCAGATAGGAGTATTAATAGAATATTAATTGTGTAATATATTAAGCAGTGATAATAAGATCAGCAATTTTTTGAAAGAAATAACCATTAAACATTTGGATTTAAAAAGACCCCTTTCATATACATCAATAATTATATGTTTTTAACCTTTCAAATAATGCATTTACTTAATTGTATTATATTATAAATAAAAATGTATTAAGTACAAATTAAGAGAAAATAGTCTTATATTACATATTGTAAATCAAAATTTGTTTATTTAAGAGTTTATTTAATATGCGCAGCAAAATCTACAAATGCAAATGTTTAAAACATATTGTTCATCAAACTTTTAATGATAATATCATGAATTTGTGTGGTGATCATTCACAGAAAAAGAAAAAAAAATACACTTTTGTTGAGAAATGATAAATTAAAGATTACTCTACAATTATTACTCACTGTGTGTTTATTTGGACAACAAAAGACCCCGTGGAACAGCCAGAGTTTGGACAATGAATGGTGCTCAATAGATAGTAACTTAGAGGAGTTTACACAATGTTTGGCACAATGCATCACAATACAAATTAAAGCTGCAAGCAGTGATCAAAGGGCTTTCGCATCACAGGCACAATCACCTTTGTTGCAATATGCACTACAACCAGTCACTTTTTAGGATATGTTAGCAAGCTTAACAAATGGTACAGGCAAATTACATTAGGAAAACCATAACATAAAGTATCATGACCCCCAGGTGTGACTGGCGCTGTGAATTCATGCTGTGGATTTTTCCGTGATTGTTTTGGCCAATATTCTTGTCTCATATGTCATTATTGGTACATTTCTATCAATGTTGAATATTGTATTTAATATCCCATATGCCTTAAGATAAGACTGATGGAGTTTGGAGTTGAACACACACAATCTCTAGGGGGAGTTTGTTAAAGTATAAAACATGCAAAAGTACATTTTTTTTTGGATTTGGATTTAGTTTTGGAAACTCCATCCAATAGACTTTCTGGTAGGTCTTGATCCCTTACATAAGGACACCAAATTCTACTTCAAACAAATCTTGTAATAGCCGTATACCTTGAATTGTACTTAATCTTACAAGTAAATTAAACTTAAAATTTCCTGTCACTTTTGGAAATTGTGAACATCAGACAGCAGAAACATTTGTCAACTATAAAACAGCAGAAAATGTGATATTCCACTGCGCCACTAGGTTGCGCTATAACCGACACTGTATGTTGCTATTTAGCTCAGCATTCAAACATAGACTCTTAACGCGCATGCCAAATTTAAACACGATAGGACATTGCATCCTGTATATGTCAAAATTGATTGCCACCGCGCGCTAATAGTCTAATGAAGTCAAAAAAGCTTCGCAATTTAACAACCTATATGCCATAAGATAAAACTGATGCAGTTTAGAGATTAACAGATGAAGTTACGTAACTTGCTGTCAATTTTGGAAACTATATTACTCATAATTAAGTACTGGTACTCTACACATGCATTCCGAATATCGCCAATGCCAAACTGTCAGTGCACCATAAGCTGAAATGTGTAGGTGGTGCTATACAGGCATTTTGCCAAAACCACTTTTTAAACCCTCAAAAAATTTTCACGAGTTCTGATGTGTATTTGAAATTGGAGCTTATTTAGGCCCCATAAAATGTTTTATTTATTTATATCACTTATCATTTCACATAATAATAATATTGTTATGTCATTAGTTATTTACCTCCCTATTGATAGATATTGTTAATATACCAATATTGGTTAAGGTCATGTCCCAGATCCCCGGTTCATTCAATGGCTACGTTCACCAATCACTTACTCTCACATTCACTTCCTGGTCAATTTAACTCTCACCATCTCATCTAAAGAGTAAACACCTGTAAGTGCTCAGAGGAACCCCAAGAAAGCACTGTGAGAACATCTTGTCTCAGTGACTCCGGGATCGAATCAGCAACCTTCTTGTCCAACTGCACCACTGAGCTGTTGATTTTGATAGATCTTATTAACTGGAACAGAAACAAAACTACCAAACAAAACCTTTCAGACTTCTAAAAACCACAACAAAGAAGTCAGTGACTGGAAAGGCTGTTCAGAAGCATTTGATTTTGTTTTCATTGCTTAGATTTCCTCATGGGTAGCCATTGAATATTTGCATAATCACAGATTCTACTGATTGCGAATTTGAAGCTGAATTGGTAAAGGAGCAGCAAACACACTTTATCACTCTTTCCAGAGCACTCAAATAGAAACATTACCTAAATGGCTGGCAAGCTGGGACTGTTAGCCTGAATGCTAATGTGTGTCAGAAAACTGGGCGAAAATTTATGACATGCCATCTGTTCTCCAGCATGCAGCTCAATGTGTACTTCCAATGTTAGCTCTAGTAAAGACCTCCCCATTCAAACTCACTAATCACTTCTCCTAACAAGAATTAGCTGCTGCTTCAGTCCGCCCAATAATGTTTTCAGCGTCTCCTTTCAATGGCATTAAAGAACCATTAATTCTCCCCTAGATGTCTATGAATAATCCCCTCCTGGATACAACATTATTTTGTGATTAAACAACAGTCTGAATTATCATATTTTGGTCATTACAGAAGTGGTAATTATTTCAGGTTTTCTTAAAGCTATAAATCTTTGTCACTGATGATGAAATCATTTTTCAAACATAAACTTATTCTAATTTGTGCAAATATTTGTAGCAGTGGGATGGAATACATTAGCAGCATTGGTGCAAGAAAGTATTGGGTCCCATAAGCCTAGATAGGAATTATTAGCTGGTAAAGAAAATAAATAAAAGAAAAAATGGCTGAATAATTTAATTTATAGTAGATATATTTTACATATTACATTCTTTCATGTGTAATCATGTCTAATTCTATAAGAATATCCTATAATCTTCAAATACCTTTGAAGAACTAAGGATTTCCTGTATCCTAAAACAGTAAAAAGCTCATTGACGAGCCTCAGTCTAATTTACTGTTCAGTGCTTTATATGCTCGGCATCTTTAGCCTTTATAGGGTCTCTAAAGAGGCGTCCGTTATGATCCGACTGTCAGTAAAATCAATCCTTATCAATTTTAAAGTTCAGATTTTGATTTCATGGCTTTCTTGGGACCAGCCTAGGCTGAAAATGGCTATTTCAGTCTCTTCTTTCTACATCCATCTGCCTATGTATTGATTGTCTTTTTATTTCTGTACTGTGAAGAAAGAGAGAGAGAAAAAGCTGACGCTGTTGAAGATTTAGTTGTTTTAAATCATGGTAATGAGGCATGTCTTCAGGCCTGTCTTTTGGCAAGTCCAGGTTCTTATTAAGAAAATAGTTGGGAACACTTTGCAAAAGTGAAGCTTTTTTTATGGTTTCTTAAGAGTGTGGTTTAAATTGAAGCAACACTTTACAACCGTATTAAAGATTCTTAAGATATATTCATTTCATTAGCAAGTTCAGATTACATTCAACGGCCACTTTATTAGGTACACCTTGTTAACACAAATTTGTAATCAGATTCTCAGCTAAAATCAGGAAACTGCACAATAGAAGATTGCTGGTCATTAAAACTTCTGATGAGTCTTGAGTTCTGCTGGTAGGGTCAGAATTTTGCATCAACAAAATGAAAACATGGATCCATCCTGCACTGTATCAACGGTGCTGGCTGCTGCTGGTGGTAAAATGGTCTGGGAATACTTTGGAAATTTTAGTACCAATAAAGCAACGCTTTAATTCCACAGCCAACCTGAGTAACGTTGGTGACCACATCCATCTCTTTTGGACGACATTCAGCTCATCTCCTGTTGCCTACTTCCAGCAGAATAACGAGTCAAATCTGAATCATCTCAGACTCTCAGGAACGAGAGATTCACATCATGGACGTGCACCTGACAAATCTGCAGCAACAGCGTGATGCTGTCATGACAATTTGAAGAAAAAATTAAGAAATAAAGAAGGAAAAAACTTGTGACAAATATAAATAGGCTAAATAGAAATTATTGTTAAATGCATGTAAGGTTTATGAAGATTAAACATTTTTTAGTTACTTGACATTAGACTTCCAGTGAATAAAAATTCAACAGTATTTCCACTAAAACTTCGAAATCCAAAACATTACAAATATACAAAAAAAAATAATAATCAATTAAACGCAGAGTTGTAACTGATATATTTTATTTATGTGTTAAAAAGAACCGTTTCAGTTTGTATGTCTCTCCTGCAGGTGAACAAGCAAAGTTATTAGATTTTTCTTGGCAAGCCAGAGTGTTCCAAACATTACATTGCTGGATGGAGAGCCTGAGGATATATGGGTCCAATGGTAAACTAATGCTTCTGTGATAACTGCCCAGTAAGTGGGTGGGACAAGGATGCCATGACCCTGCTGGCCTTACTACCAGTCCCTGCTAACAGCTTTGGCCCAGAGGTCAGGCCAATTTCCCCACTGCTGAGTGCTCATTACACACAGGGCCAGTGATAAATGCTCAGAGCTGCACGTGGCTGCGTCGTCTCGCCGACGGTCGCCGGGGACTCTGCTGAAGCCTGATCATCCCAGAGACTCAAGAGGAGCTGCTACTAACAAATCCTTGACTGTGCCTCACTCTCACAACAACCTCTTCCCCCGACACATTCTTGTATTTTCTCTAATGTCTACAAGCGTTTTGGCCAATTTTTATGAAGAAAACACTTGCCTGACATGTTCCATCATGGTTTCCTTCATACTAATTATATGTTTAATCAACATACCGTACAATAACCCTGACATTTACCAAATTCCATTCATTTACTTGATTTTAAGGCTATTCACTTTAAATAGCATCAGTTAAGGGAGGATTTTGGGTGTTGCATGGTGATATATCAAAATCACACCATTCATGTGAGCTAGTTAGTACCTGCCCCACCTCCTGGTATCTCAAATATGTGCAGTAGGTGCAATTTACAGCGTGTATCATCAAAATAAACAAATATTCATATGTAGAGAAACAACTAGCTCTCATTTACTCACCCAAATTTCACTAACCATGTTATTTCCATGGTTTAGAGTTATATAAACTAAAAATGTGCATGTTTTGAAACCAAGCAACAGATAACACATCAAAGATAATAGCTTTTGTTTGATGTAGGGCTTGATGTTTTAGGATTTAACAGGTCATCATTTATACCATTTGTATTACATGCCAATGGCTAAGCCACTACCATGCTCAAGAAAGTGGTAATTAAATGAGATCGTTTAAATTTTAAACTTTATAAATATATAACATTTTCCAATATACAGTGACTTTAGTTTCTTAATAACTTTCTTAAAAAAGTTATTTGTTCCAAATGCTACCAAAAAGACAACTGGTAAACCTACAACGCAGGCTGTTCTGATCAGGCCTGTGGGAAAATTTCTTTGATAGAGTTTATAAATAAATAAAAAAGATTCACTAGTGTACTTGCTTGGGCTTGGAAAAGCTGAATTTGGTAATTTAGAAAATGTGGACCGTTAAGGATTATCACGTCACTGGGTCATATTTTGCTTTGGCCAGACTTGAATCTCATGGGCAGTCACACTATGAAAAAAATCCCATTGACTTCAATGGGATCGTATACGGTGATGAAAAGGAGAAGTTCCTACCTACTCAGGGCCATTAACGATACACCTACTCTGTGTGATCGAGTCACGTTTTTCGACTTGAACCCCCAAATTGGCGAGGTCAGGTCCATGAGTGTTAAATTAAGTGAGAGTTAATGTTATTTTATTTTTAACATTTTTGTAATGCTGTTGCGGGCTCAAAACGCATGCATTCGTGTGCGAATAAATGCCACATTGTTCAGGAGTAGTGTAACAATCCCATCAGTCAGATAGTACCAAATGTGGCTCCGAAACTACAACGCGATTAATCAAAAACTGTACATTCATAAAAATAAATAAATACATTTTGCTTGTCATGTTTTGAACTACAGACCTGTGCAGGGTTTTCTTTTTCCCCAGTGTGAATGAGTCGAGTACCAAAACTTAACAGTAAATATGTCCTAAAACAAAATATTTTGTTTAAATATTGATAGTAAATTTAAATTACAATTCTGTCCAGAGAACAGCCTGACACACTTGATGAGGGACAAACAAGCCTCAGCCGATTCCACTCCTGTCCCTCTCGACCACTCACAGCACTCCCTTCCTGGTTTCCTGTATATTCCCTGCCTTCCAGTCACTCAGTGTCCACCATACTGGTTTCTCTGTGATCACGAAGTCACTCTTTTGTTCCAGTTCTGCGTTGGATCTCGCCGCTCCTCGGCGTAAACTCCTTTACATTAAGTTGCCTGTATCACATCTTACATTTCTAAGAAAACACAACCGTTCTTGAGGAGATTCGTCAAACATCTATTATAAAATATTTCCTCGCTTAAAAACCGCGTACACATACTCAACACATATTATTGCTTCTCCTTTTCAAACCCTTTCCAGTGCACTGCAGTTACAAAACAGCCAATATAAGGCATAGTGCCAGGCTTTACTCTCTACTGCTGCAGACACGGCTCTAAACAGCTGGCCCATGGCACCTCAGAGGCTCACTAGTGCAGCGAACATGATGATAATGTTGGCAAGGAGTACAAACTAGCTTGTTTTAGATGAAAGTGTCCAGTATGTTAGAACAAAATATAATCATTGACATTGTTTAATGCTCCACCAGATGCTGTGTGGCTATAAACCGTGAATATGTGGATGTGCAATCGAAAGCAGACCCATCCTCTGAAGGGAGATCACAGGCTGCTTGGAAAGAGGAGAGAATAGGTGCTAAAACGCTACCAAACAGACCTCTCTTTCATTCCTGAAGAAACAAACACATCTTGCATGTGTACTGAAGATGCCACAGTGTGCACTCAAAGCCTTTGAACGTGTCCATCTGGGTGTTTAAATGACTCCCAGCGCCTGAGCGCAATTATTTGCTCTCAGTTTTATGAATTACTGTTGACTTAAGAGGCAGGATGAAAAGTCTGCAGCCTGTTCTATTGTTGTTTTTAGCACTATTTATTCAGATAGCAAAGTAAATGCAGTCTCCTCTAAATGAAGATAGTCAGATTCTCAATACACCAGCAAGCCACCCATTGCAGAGAGAAACATAAGGTATCTCAGAGTCTGCCAAGCTGCTCATGATGTATTGAGATTCACTCTGACACTAATTACCTTAAATTAACAGTAGAGTTTGGTGTGACAGTTCAGGTAACTATTTTTCTATCAGTTTCAGATGAATGGGTTGTGGGAGTTGCTTGAAGGATGCTGTTGACAATTGGATTCTCACAGATCTGCTGCAATCAATTTTTCCCTCCTCCTCCTCCCCTCTCTGCTTCCCCTGTTTCTCTGGTCTCCCTTTCTCCATCTGTGATGTGAGGGGGCATCAACACAACCGTCGCAATTAAGATGTTATGAAAGTTCATGTTTTGTGACTTATAATTTCAATGAGCATGTACCAAAGAGAGAAATGCATGGCAGGGTTTTTAACATCACACAGGAGATGTATCTCACAATATGAGATTAGAATACTGCTGATCATCACTCATTTGAGATCTGGAATGTGAATGTGTCGCATGCTGCAGTGCAACACTGGATCTCGACCTGGGCACCAGTTTACAGTGGGGTTCATTTATAAAAAGTCATGAACTGAAGGACCAAAAAGTGCTTGATATGTTCTAAAAATAGGCAGAATTTAAGGTCAGAAATCTGTCTATTCAAATGGATGAGTAACCGGCAAATAGATGCAGCTTCCAAATGCAATCTCTTCCAAACTCTGTTGAGCACTCTGTTGAGGTCGCTTGGGACCGACTTTTTGTTACTTTTTAGGGGCGTAAGGATACATTCTGTTCACATACAATACATAACTTGATATTGTTTCCATATTTTACACTACTTTTAACCAACTTTTGTTTATATAACAAACCGTTATTGGAACAAAGTTTAGAGATTACAAAGCTGGGAAGGACAAGGTCTAGTTTGATTTGAAATGAGAGCATTTCATGCCATCCATCCACTAGGGGGCAGTGTTAATGTTTGCATTAAGTCATCTTTTTACTCTAATAATAATAATGCCTTCAATTTATATAGGGCTTTCCCAGACACTCAAAATGCTTTATCATTTTTAGAGCACTGAACAATTTTACATTCACACACTGGTGGTGACAGAACATGGCGGCCATTTTGTGGCTATGGCCTCCTGCCGACCACCAAACACACCATTTAATCTGTTTAAAATGTGAGTAAAAGATAATTTTCTCTTAGTACATTTTACATAAAACAAGAAGTCAAGGGAGGCGGCATAAGTGGGTTGGAAAATGAATGAATGAAAGAAGTGAAGGTAAAGAAGTTTCAGAAGTGACTACAATCACATTCACATATTTAGACAATATCTCCCAGTAGCTCTACCATAGGTATTGTGACAATTTTGTATTCCGATATATTGTGCCACAATAAATCGTTACACCCCTATAACTTTTAGTTTATCTATTGAATACAGAAGACAGATGTAGTGCTTTGCATTTAACCCATTCAAGGGCACAAACACACCATGGATACACACCACACTATAGCTGTGGCACTCTGGGAGCTTTGCTCAACTGTGCTATTATTAGGTACTATTAATATTTGTGGTTCTCCCAGGGGGTAGAGAGTGAGCCACAACTTCCTCAAATTATTGTTATTATAATTAAATAATATTTTTTAATATTATTATTTACTAATAATTGTAAATAAATAAAAAATAAACAATTACTTAAATGAATAATCAATTTTATTAATATACAATTTAAATATGTTTATATATGTATCTTATTTACTAGTAAAAGAACAATGTTTGGGCGGTTTTACGCTAATTAAATAAAAAAATTACATTTACATCTTGATCTAAGCTCTGGGAGGGGTGGCTCTAAGATAATGTAATGGGAAAACACTGTAAACCCTGAGTACTAAGCCATCATGCTTACTAGAGAAATCAATGCTGATAGAATTGAATAGTACATTTATTATAGTAAAATTAACATACCTCTTCCCCTCACCCTCCCCCAATCCCTTATCCACTCCCCCTTTCAGTCCAACGCTGTCCTGTCCTGACACAACTGATATAAACTGACTCTTGGGAACCACAACTAATAAATATTTACATACGTTCAATGCTCCAATCCAGAGGAGAAAACACCATATAAATATATATATATATATTAACAAAATAGTATACTATTTTATAAACTATTTTATAATATAAAATAGTTTGTTTGTGGTACATTTTAAATATGTTACATTGTGTGCTCTTATTTTATGTCTCTTGGGTTTCTTTTAGACTATCTACTAGTTTTCTGGCTCAGCTTTTCTAAAGAGAGCTTAGGGAGGATTTGTGGATCAGTGGAAAGAACCAAGAAAAATGTTTTCTGATCAATTATTCACCATCTCACAATACCTTTCAGCCAGAGCCTTGCCACTGTGACAGAACCATGCATTACACCATCATCTCTCTCTTTAAGCTCCTACAAGCCTCCAACCCCAAGATGCTGCAGATAATGGTGCCAATTAATAATGTGTCATAATCCAGCACTACACCAGCAGGGGGTGGAGTGTTTTTCTGTGCAGCAGTGTGCACGTGGGAAGTCACAGGGATGCAGGTGTTGTGGGCTGTAAGAGTTGTGCATTGGATTTCAGTGCTTCGTTTTTTGTGCCAAGCCACAGTTCAGCTCGCACCACACTGGCACATAGCTGAATGCCGGCAGAGGAGCATTTCTCTCTCTGCACGTTCACCCACACAGCTAGACTATTGTGCCTGCCTGAGATTGGAGTGCAAACTGCGTCACGCAGGTGTGAGGCCTTGCTAACTTTGAGCGCAGCAGTCACGGGCAAGAGAGTGTTTACCTTTTCTGCTTGATATCTTGGTAGGAGGCTGCTGTAAGACGCATATAACTTGTCTGTGTCCTTTAGCAAAGTCGTGCCACATAAGAACATGCTAACAGTTATTTCACGAGACCCTTTCAAGGCTGTCACAGTCTGGTATGAAAATTTGTAAGTGTCCTAGTTGTGATTTAGGTTTTTTTGTGTTAAAAGTATCCAACACAGTATACTGACTCCCAATAGTAATATTTATTTTATTATCGGCGTGTTTTTATTTTTAAGAGAGAATGCCTTCTTGAACTTTGCATTGGAAAACCCTCCAAGATTTATTTAATATGTACTATTTAAAATGAAAATATTTGACATGCAAATTGGAAAGTTTTGTCAACACTGTATTTTATATTAAAAGCCTGGCAGCAGGGGTTTCCAGAACTTTACCATCAAATATACGGTGGCACTGTTATTGGTTTTACAGGATTGTACAGTAAATTTTACAGATTTTACTTAAGTTTTTAAGTTTGTAACTGTTTAAATAACATATTTTTGTGGCTATAATACAGCTATGATTCCTAAACAATTCAAGGATTTAAACACAGTTCGTGAACATCTTTGATACAGCTCAGAACTGTGTATTTTAAAGGTTTGTGTTATAAATATAGCTGTAAAAAATAAACTGTAAATTTTATAGTAAGTTATGGTTGCAAATCTTAAGTGTGAAATATACAGTAATGTTTCATATTGTAATCATGATATTATGGTTTATAGCTGTCTAAATTAATATGATCCCACGGCAAAAATTCCCCAAAGCACATTTTAGAATCACTCCAATCCAAGATGTCACCATCTAATTACAGCTATCTCGAAGTCACTCACTTTTCTTTAAAAGACTCCTCCCTGCACCTCCTAGATCAGGTGTCCCCAAACTTGAGGGCCACATAACCTTTCCAGGGTCAGTTTTTACAGAAAAAGTGGGATGATCACAAGGGGAATCTTAATGTAAATATTTATTGTTTTCCAGACATGACCAAATATTAATAATAATTTACGAGATCAAATAACCCTCTTTGGGTTCTTAACAAAACAAAAATATATATCAGGAAAAACCTTCAACTCAGAACATGCAAACTCCTTCCAGGAAGGTACTACTACTTATGTAGAGTAAATAAAGCCAGTAAATATATAATAACAGTATTTATAAAAATCAATAATAACCAAATAACCTTCTCTGCGCTCTTCACAGAAAGAAAGTTTTGTGTCTGAATCAATTTTTCTCTTCCATAACTTTTTTTTGCCATTGTTCCGTTCTAGGTGAAGGATGGTTCTGTGAGGGAAGTGAGGTCATAGTAGGAATTCCTTTTTAAAGGAATGCTATACCTTTGTAACCACTGTCTGTAGAGAAATAAACCTCTGATGCCACCTCATTATGATTAATTGCTATAATGATTTGTTCAGTTGTATTATTACCATTAACAGAAATCTTTTTTTAATTATGACACTTACAGTAAACCATTACATTAATCAAAATACTGTTGTGTGGAATATTTTAAAATTTTAACAGTGAAATTAAAGAAAAACAAGAATCGTTTGAAAGTAATCATCAACTAGAATAATTTTAACCATTAAATGAGCTTACGATAAGTGAGACAGCTTTTTCATTTACCTGAGAATTGAAATGCAACCCTTTACATCTACGTGAGTTTATGAACCTCTGCTCTGGGAGTGTACGACAGGTTTATGAGTTTTAGTGTGAATGTGCGCATAGTCAGCCCTGATGCTTGTTAAAACACTTCCCACTGTGTCCGGGCTCATAAAAAAGTTGATCTCACAGTAAATGTGGGAAGCAGTTGCCTCGCTCTTTTGTCCATGCGCAAGCATCTCTCACAGTGGCGATGTAGTCCTAGACTGGTGTCTGTATGCATTGGAACTCGTTGATTTAGTCAGCCTTTGCAGCAAGCCAGACATCCTGGGCCTGGAGAAGCAGGCAAAGTTTACAAACCTCTCGCCATTTGTACACTCCTATTACCCACGATGGTCAGCGCATTAGTAACTGTCAGTGAGGCCAGCCCCAACGCAACGCTCTCATTTGACCCAATTCATTTCAGTGGGTGTGTCCAGCTGGCATTGATATATGCTCCACAGGATTTTCCTGATGTATAATTCTTCAGTTCTGTTCACTGGTCCTCTATGTACCTTCAGGAGGGGCCAGGGAATGATGAGAGGGGTGATGAGATTCAAGTTTGCTTTAGTTTAAGTGTGGGGAAGGGGAAAGGGCAGGGGACGTGTTATGTATGCGTGGGATTAAAGTACAAACATGCTCTCCTTCATGATTCATTTGTGAGGTGCAGCTAAATCTAAGCCTGGATGTGTTGTTTGTTGTTTTAGTTTGGTTTTATTTTAACTTGGCCAAGGTTAAACACATATTTGTAGCTTTGCATGCACTGGTTTGCTCATTATTTGTAAACAAACAACATTTAAATGCTAAAATCTTTGACAAACAAAATTAAACAAATTAATAAAAAAAAAAATAATTTATAGCATTTCAAAAGATATAGAAGTCTATACTTGAAAAGAGTAGATGACAAAAACTATTTGGATTATTCTTAATGTTGGCGTGGTTACAAAAGTACTTATATTTTGATATTTTATTTGAACAAACGTTAAATAAAACAACAGGCCCAGACAAACTTTATTATGTCTGCCTCTGTGGTATTGCGGATGGTGCACCAGACACATATGTGCATGGTTGAGCAGGGCGGTGCAGGTTTGAATCCTGAATCTGTCGTCATTTTCTAACCTTCCCTCTCTCTCTACCCACGTCTCTTCCTGTCTCCATACCATCCTATCGTTGCAAATATGCCCCCCCCCCTCCAAAAAAAATTGATTGTTATCATCAATACTGTTTGAAGTAGATAACAGAAAACATATTATTTGGTTTTGTTGAATTCGAGTACAGTTATGTACCACTGCTCATAGGGGTTCCACAACGTTTAGTTCTTGGTCCTCTGTTCTTCTTCAGCTACACCACTTTTCTGGGTCCTATCATCCACAGTCATAAAGCTCCTCTTACCATTGTTATACTGACACACTCAACTCCACTTGTCTTTCATTCTGATGACTACGCTTACAGCCCACATAACATCTGAAGGACACCTGACATGGATGAAGGCCCATCACCTACAGCTCAACATGAGAAAGACATATATTCCTGCAATCCCACAGTCAAGAATAACTTCATCTTGCAACTGGAGTGCTCAACCCCACTGTTTCAGACTACATTGCTACAACAATCATACAGATGGTAGCAACTTCACAAGCTTTTGCAGTCCCACCAGAACATTCTCATTCTCTGTTCCTGGCAGGTGGAATTCTTTTAGAAAAATAGAGACTCTCATAACTTTTAATAAACAACTAACAACACTTTTTTTTCCAAGCGCACATAGATGCTTAAAAAAGATGTCAACCACCCACATATAGAAATTTGTACAAATAAAACACAGTCGAATTGAAATAACCTTAAGGCGTTAAAACGGCTTTTAGCTTATCGAGTTTATGTTCTTATACATAAATTGAAAATAGAGGACTGACTGAGGAAAAAATGATGCCAACCTCATATTCAAGCAAAAAGAGACAGTATCTGAGAAGCAATGTAAATTGAAAGAGGGATGTGAAAATGGAGATTATGGAGGTTGCTGGAGGTGAGCAGGGTGAGGGCTTTTCTCTGGGGGTGATTGCCTCCTCTTGATATTGCTCCTCACTTCCAATGCTCCACCGCTTGGGAGAAATTTCACTACGCATCTCAGATCTTCCCAGTGACACCCTTTCTCCCTCTCCCTGAAACATTTTCATCCCATCTCACTTACGTTTGTTATTCTTCTGGCGGGATCCTGCTGAAGAAGCTGGAGAAAATGCATGAGATTCACCCTTTTTTCACCTTTTCATCCCCTCTCCGCTGCTTGCCATCCTCAAAACCCAATCGGACCACCAGTCTCTATATTGCTCTGCATAGCTTGGCATAAATCACTCTGGCCCCCAACTGCAAAGCACCCTTTTTCTCTATTGGACTTACAGATTTAGTGGCATTTCAAATAGATAAACACAAGCAACATCTATCAACACAACAAAAAAGGGGCCTTAATCAAAGGGCCCTGGTCCTTGGTCTGCAGTGTCTCCATTTACCTTGAGATAAATCCATTGGGGTGACCAGCAGCGCACCGGGGGTCTGACAAATCACCCGCGTCAGCCTGCACTGTGCTGGAGCTTATTGGCCTTTCACTAAGTGGTCTTACCCTTCACCGAAAAGGATGGTTCTTGTCAGGCAAGGCCAGATTAAAGCCAGACAAAAAGAAATGATTTGTTATTAGAGAACACCCATTGTGAATTTCTAAAAAGGAAACAAATATGTATGAGAGTCAGACTCTCATAGTGTTTGTTGTGTGCGTGTTTATGTATGTCAGTGAGGGGAGTGGAGAGTCATGAAGATTGGATGAACTGTGAGGTTACATGTTACACACAAATGGTGCATTTTGGAGCGTGTGATATTCTTATCTTGTTCGCAAAGTTGAAATCTGAATATAGAGAGTTACTGGGAAAAACAATCTGTTTCTTAACATTCTGTGTTACATAATTGGACCATGACGATCTTTTGGAAAACCAATAGCAGATAATATCTTAAATTGTCAGCTGCAGTAATCAACTTCTGTTGTTTGGTCGTTGTCATGCTGAAATACCCATCCATGACACATGTCAGTGCACCGGTGGAGTGAAGCAGCGTGTCATGGACGTTTTGATGCTATCTAGCCCTGCCTATTGTCCCTTTAATACGTTGAGTTCTTCTGAAATTGTACCCTCAAGTATATTGTCTCATGTTTGTGAAAATAGTGCTTTTGTCCTCATAGACAGCATTTCATTGAGTTGAGTCAATTCTAAACAGCTCAGTTTTGGTCTCATCCAGGAGTCAGAAAGCTTATCTTCCTCATATATGTGCTAAGAAGCATTATCTGGATATAATGTGTTGCTAATCTGTCTTTCACTATCCAAATAAAGATCAAATGTATGTACTGAGAATTTCTTTTTGTCTGTCGTTATATCTTAATTCAGCAGACGTACAAATACTTATTTTTCTGAGGAGTATTTTCATAATTTTAGCACAGAGTGGGTGTGCATGTCACGAATCATCAGAAAATGTTTCACCTATCCTTCTTTCCATCTGCTCAGTATCCTCAGTATCAACTGTTTCTATGGCAACCAGTGCTCTTGTTCTTAGAAGGAAAGTACTGTATTCACATGGCAATTAACTTGAGTGAAAAAACTTGTATTTCTATATTCCTTTAGCTTCAATATTCTGATATCTTTCTGAAAAGGGTCTTCTCCTCCCATCTACCACCTATTTTACTCAAGTGGTACCACGAGAGGCCTATGAGGAGAAGGGAAAGAGCAAAGACAGGTGGGAGAGTGAGGGTGAGAAGCTGTCAAGCTAATGGCCCCTTGAGATTGGCTGTCTTTCTCTCTCTCTCTCTTTCTTTTTTCTGAAGTAATCTCCACTAGCTATAAGCAGGTGTACCAGGGCCCGCCACACCATAAATAAAACGGATTGGCAACTGAATGGGCAATCGCATATAAAGCAATAAAGCAATTTTCAATCACAGTCTGCTTGCCAGGCTTCACTCTCAGCCATTGTAGACTTTAGTCAGTCCCAAGGTTATGGAAACAGTTAGCCAGGAACCGGGTGCTCAGACCTCTTCCCTGCTATTGCACCCACACTCATACTGATAAACATAAACAATGATGTAGCGTTTACCAGGGGAAGTGAAGAAGTCCAACATTTTACAGAACATCCCAGAACACAAGCCATAAGATGGAAAAGTTGAGTGATTATAATTGGAAAGTGTGATGAAAGTCTATTTCATTCTGTAACATTGAAATGAGGTCACATGATGGGCAAAGTAAACAAAATAATGATAATATGAAGAAAAATAATTGCAGAAAATAATAATTTATCATGCAAAAATACAATAAAAGGTAGTGTTGTAATGGTCTGTAAATTAAGGTCATAAAGAAACGACTTCTTATCCCGTAGCCACTTACTTCCTGTCCCTATTATTTTTTCCAAGTGTGCTTGTTATGCTTTTTATTCTGATTGTTAGCTCTAGAATAGGTTCCCCTGTGTTGTAGTGTCTTGTGTTGATCATTGTTTAAATGTACCCTTGATGTTTTCTCTGGTTGTGCTCGAGTTAAGTCTAGTTTTGTTTTCTACATATTCATTTACAGACCTGTGCTGCTTTCCTCAACTACTCCCTGTACCATTGATTGTAATACTTTGGTTTTCTCTTTTAAACTAGTGAATCTTTTTGGGGATAGTAATCTCTACTTCCAAATTTCCATATTTACTTCCACTTCCATATTTAATTATTAGATTGTATTATGATGTTTATCATCATATATTTGAATTATGTTATGATTTGGAATGGTTCATTTTTGGGTTTTGGAAGTGTTCAATAACACATTGACTTACAATCATGGTCAACTCCCAAATCATTAGTTTTACGATTTGTTCAGAACTTGACTCAGTCTATGGTGTTTGATATTTAGAAAGTTACACAATTATTTTGGATGCAACAGAGAAAAATCTGTCATCATCATACTTTCTGGTTGTAATTGGGAGCTGAACCATCCCACATGTAGACTGGCATATCTGTTTCCCTTGTTTAACCCCTATGTCTCTATTATTTTCCTAAGCTGAGAAGAGTTATGCCAAATTGGTTGCTATGGTAAACAGTCTGGTTTCTATGGAGAAGTCAGCGACATAATATAATGTTCCATTTAAGACTAACTTATATAAACCAACCCCTATCTCTCAATTATTTTTCAAAGCTGAGATAGAGTTCTAAGAACTTGGTTGCTAGGGTAAACAGTTTGGTTACAGGGGAGTGGTCTGCGATGTCACAAAAAATGTATGTTGACACCATGATTAACATAAACAAATTCAAATAAATTATTGGATATTTTTAGCCTTTATAAAGAAAAACCAGGACTGTAACCAGAACGGGTTTCAGGATTCAATTTTCGTCGCCCTGCACAACTACACATATATGTCCAGCTCACTGTCCACTATACCACAGTTCAAGACAGATTAACATTTTGTTCTATGTTTGCATTCCAATATTTTTCACCCACTTTATGGCCCATATATTATTGTTAAATTATTTGGGCGTGTTTAGATAAATCCGTTTGTCCTGGCAGAATGCTGGAAGTGTGCATGTGAAATGTGGAGTGTTTAATATACCGCCATGGACAGGTTTGTGTTCTTCTGCAGCAGTGTGTTAGGTAGGTGTTGTTGTTCACAGGCTCGGGCAGCTGTGGCTGTGAGCCCAGCTGTGTTTTCTCTAAGTGTGCAGGTATGTGCATGGTGCTCAGAGGCCAGACAGTGATAAAAGGCCCTGCTCCCTGGACCCCTGACTAACCCAGCTGTGACAAATAGTTTCCCTCATACCCCTCTCATCATCTCTCTCTAACCTGGATGTGAATTTCTTTGGCAAACACCTCGATTGGATGGACAAATGTTTAGCCAGCTTCCAAAAAGCGTTTGGTTGGAATATTTTTAAGTAAATGTTTGCACAGTTGTCTGTTTTAACGTTCCTTAAATCAGACACATTTTTAAATGTAATTCGGTTAAAAGTACATATTTAAAGATGATATCTATTGATATCTATTTTACGAAAGAGTATTCCAGAAATAGATTATCAGAAATTATAACATTTTGAGCAATCTTTTATTATGAAACAGCAGGTTCCTACTCTGATACGGAAACAGTTGAATTTTAGCAAAAGTCACTGAATATTCACGACAAAATGGATTTTGCGTTAGTCTTGAGATTAGGCCTAACAAAAGTTGAATGAACACACACAACATTAAGACATGAAGAAACAAGCCTTTCCCTTTACCAAGAAATCCTGTTTTAATCAAGAACAGCATGTGAAAAATCATTATCACACCTACTGCACATACTCATTGCAGCCAGTAGGTGGAAAGGGCAACATCTAAATCTGATAAATGGGGTAATGTCTGATTAAGGTTACTTTTTTGTGCCATTATGCTTTTTTTGTGCCAGAACTTTGAAAAACACAAAGTCACAGGTCTTGTACTTCCTAGGGTTATACCTTCCTTTCACCACTAGATGGTACTGATTTGGGTAAGTAAAATGAATCTGAAAGATGATTGCACATTCTTTTCATGTAATATTTGTTTAAAACCAAAATTTTCAAAGGTATTAACCTTTTTGAGACCTACATATTGTTTTTGAAATCAAAATTAAACAATAGGCGGGTCGCATAATTCCTACTTAACTCTAAACAGCCGATGTGACTGGCACACTCACCTGTGCGTGTGGAGACGTCTAAAGATTAAGACAACATAAATAACAACTTCAGTGACAAAAATAATACAGTTGAACAAAGTTTTACATAACATACAACATCTAATCCTCTATATTTTAAAGTATCATCCATTTACAAAATAAACTTGTTGCATTTTATTTTATGTGGATATCAAATTTGCACATCCATGCAATCATACACTCGTGCATTACAACAGTTTAAAAGGTTTCATAGAACAGAATCACCAATGATTAGAAGTATTTCACTCATATTCCGCCAGCAAGGTTGTTTGCTCTATAGCCTTCAAAAAATTTACAGCTGGTGAAACGCGGACTGTTACCCTCAGAAGTGTCTTTAAATCTTTGCTTTCAAAGTCAAACGTCAGATAAAGCACAGAGAAATAATGTTTATTTTCCACCCTGTGTCCACTCCTTACTATAGAGCATGTCAGAAGGATAATAGAAGATCTCCAGTTTGCCCTAGACTGCAGTGTTGGTAGTTGCCATAAAAATGTTCGAAATGTTGAAAAATCATGACCAGGATCACATTTGAGCTTAAAATGCAACCGCAGCGTTTGATAAAGGTCTTACAAAGCATTACCACAGATTGG
This sequence comes from Danionella cerebrum, assembly GCA_007224835.1. NCBI lineage: Eukaryota > Metazoa > Chordata > Actinopteri > Cypriniformes > Danionidae > Danionella > Danionella cerebrum. The sequence goes on along the minus strand of SRMA01027393.1, from coordinate 383,123 downwards.
GAACGGTTACATTGTGCTATCTGGCATTTTGGTAAGTTTCGACTGAATGAATATCATAGTGAGTGTAATACATAGATCACGATATATAGAGAGAAAGTGATCTGCTTTACGCTAAACGTGGCATAAATGAGAGACTTCACTTGTTTCAGTGTCTCTTTGTAATGAAGCAGGATTTAAAAGCCTGGATGTCCTATTACTTATTCCATTAAACCATCTCTCTGTTTATGCGAGTGCATGTTTTTTCACAGGGGTGTCCCTGAAAAGACCTAAGATGCTATGTTACACCCTATTGATTACCTCTGTTAATTAAAAATGTAATGAATTTTTTTTATGGTGCACATTTGTGCTTGTGATGATAATAGCACAAGAGAATAGCACACAGCTCTATAAATCGAGCCTTTATTTGCAAGCAGCAGCCATCAACAAATACAACAGTGTACATAAAATTTGACTAACATTGATTCTGAAAATATTAATGTTACTTTAACATCTGAGATGTATTATTCAATTTAAAGCTACAAAGCATAAAATCCAGGAGCTATAAGTCAGTTAATGAAGAGGAAAAGTCCATTACGAACCTATCAAAATCTGGATCATCTGATTCACATAAGTGCCTTGGAATATAACCAAAATCATTTACCTCTGCTGCTAGAGGCTCTTCACAGTAATACACACTCGCCGGTGAACCTCGAAGTTATGGGATGGATGGCTGGCTAGACAGACAAATGGAGGAGTGTGGTCTTTGATTAAAACGCATTGTCATTTCACATCCATTTTGGTAATGTCATATTCTGCTTATGAAAAGAAAAGCCAGCCGGGTGAGAGCGAGGCTACAGGTTTGTCACTATAATGAGAGTATCTGTTCTTGCAACTCATTTGTTTAGTTGCTTCTAATTCATTTGGGCTTAATCACTTGAAATATTAAAAGCCGATTTCCAAGATAAACAATTTCCTTTGGAGCATCGGAATAGCAGGAGAGTGAAGACCCAGGACATGAGACCTCAACAGCTTTAATGAAAGTAGATTGATGCAAAGCTGGAAGCTTTGCTAGAGGCTCTCTTGAAATTCTCATCCTCCTCCACGTGCCCCCCATGGCCTCATCTCTCAGAACTAGCCACAAAAAGAACAGTTGGGACTAATGTGTCTTCTTTGGGATGACACGGTGGGGACATCATTCTCCTGCAATGGCCAGCCGGCCCACTGGGGACCCATAATCTGGATGCCATTGTTGTGTCGGCCATGATGCCGCTGCATGTTGTTTTAAGGGTTTAAACCTTCCTAAAGAGGCCTTTGTCTGAGGATCCTACCCTCAGCTGTCTCCTGCCCTGGGCAATGGCTGGACAAGATGAATTGTTTTAGAGCCTAAGGCATTATGGCGATGATGGGCTTATTAGTCCGTCCTAATGGAAAGGGTTTTATTAGTTTGGAAACTATTAGTTTGCTGCATTCAAAATTAACTCAATTATTTTCAAGTTATTTTGTATTCCATTCCTTGTAAAAGTCCCCCTTTATCGTGCCGGTGGACTTCAATCAGAGATTCAGCTTTTGGTTTGTGGTTTTTATGACCAGTTCCATATTCACAGTGCTTCAGGTTCAAAAGGGCATGCCCCTTTCACCTCCAACACGATGTCTCATGCGTTCTTTAATCGAATAGCCATGTAAGACTTTAGTTTCTCATGCTTTGGGAATAATAGGGTTGCTGTATTGATTTGATGTTTATCATTATAATAAAGGGCTCTCGATTCTGACTCGTTCATCTATTTTTATATTTGAAACGGTGCTCAGATATTTTGTTCCCTCGATGGGACATTCAGTTAGTTACACATCCAGTCGTTTTGTTTAAACAATAAGACTTTGGTATGCTGTCATAAAGTGTATTATAGCATGATAATACTAAGTGCTATACTTTCACAGAATCATACAAATTTTGTCTAAGTTATAGACAAAAAGGCCAAATTAACTTGAATATTATATTGTGCAAAGTAAACTTAAATATTAACAATGTTATCCATCCTTGTTATGTTACCCAATTCTTTGGAATGTACCCATCAAAACATATTTGACTGCACTGCAATAAAGTTTTTTCTGTCAATATAATAATAGACCAGAAATAAAACCCATAGAGACACAAACTCACAGTGTTATATTTAACATCGGGCTAGTGTTTAGAAATAGGCACATAATGTTGTATTTAACACTGGGATAGTGTTTTAAAAACTCACATAATTTTATATTTACCACTGGGGTAGTGTTTTAAAAACTCACATAATTTTATATTTAACACTGGGGTAGTATTTACAAAAACTCACATAACATTGTATTTTACACTGGGGTAGTGTTTACAAAAGTCAAATAGTGATATGTTTAACACTGGGATAGTGTTTAACAAACTCACATAATGTTCAATTTAACACTGGTGTAGTATTTAAAAACAGTCACACAGGGTTATATTTAAAATAGTCTGGAGATTGTTTTGAAATAGTCACATGGTGTTTTAGTAACATAATGGCTGTGTTTATCCAACTCACATAGGGTTATATTTAACACTGGGGCAGTGTTGATTGCACGTTGAGGATTATTCATGTATTCACATTTAGACATAAAGACCATTTTTCCAGAAGAGTATTTTTGGGATAAAACACTGATTCTGGACAACAAGTCTTGATTCGTAGTCTTTGATCTAATTTATGCCAAAATGTTCTTCAGTTTGAGGTTAAAACTTTATGCATGCATGCTTACATGGTCCTTGCTTTGTTCACTGGTGCACAGTCATGTTGGAACGGGAACACAAATTGGAACAAAACTGTCTAAGATTTCCAGAGCATTACTTTCTTTCTGTAGAAACCAAATCTCGAAAAACAACACACTGCGATAATCCCCCCATTCATTAAAGTGCACAGTGGACAAATTGCAGTCTGTTGTACTGCAGAAACCTACAAAAGATGCACATTAAGTCATTCCAGAACTTTGTATTGGCATTACTTGGCGCTACTCTACATGTACCTCAGCATCTACTGACTGTGTGTTGTCATTTTACATGCCCTGCAAATTTGTGACCGAGTTGCTTTCATCCCTGATCTCTTCCAATATGTTATAACACCACTGAGTCGACTGTGGAAAACTAAATAGAGAGGAAATGTCATGACTAGACATGTTACACCCGTACCACTGGTCAACAAATGATCTGAATTCAGTGATTTGCATGTGTGAATAATTTTAGCAAAACTATATAAAGTACAAATTTAAGCTTAAACTCAATAAAATATCTGTTTGAGAATCATAAGTTTGAATATTTGGAATGTGTTTGCTTTTGAACTGCTCTTACAACAGATAAACTTTTCATTTGTAAATGCTCTCAAGGTTAAACCCTTCAAAACCAGTAAACTAATGGGATTTTAACAGTTGTAAACTGATGCATGCAAAACATGTTTTGTTCTTAAGAATTAAGATGAGTTTTGGTTTTGAATTTTAAATTCATGTTTAGTAGTTGCTTTAATTTGTTTAATGGCATAAATCTAATGCATTAGATACATATGGATTTGCTGTCCAGTATTTGTCAGAGGTCAGCAGTGAAGTGGTCCATTGACAGCCATTACAAGCAGAACCAGTGGACTTGCTACATCTTTAGCGTATAATGATTAGGGAATATCTATTATGAAGAAGGTAAAAGATGGTCAGTGCTGGCTTTTCAAAAAGAGGTGATTCATAACAGGCTAAAAGGTCATGTCAAGTGGCATGTTAGTATTTCACTTTACCTTTGATTAAAGATTTTTGAAAAAGATGGGAAAAACGACTCAATAGCGGGGCAGCCCTCCCTCCAGAGTGCTGCCTCTATATTTTCTGTGGAAATCGATAAGGTTGGAACTGAAGAAGCTATTGCTACTCAGTCAAGGCACAAGCTTCTTTCATTCATCCTTCTTCCTCAACGTGTCAGGAGATTCTCTGTAAGCATACCAATAAACCACAGGAGTTTTTTTTTTACCCTAAAATATCTTGAATTTTGAAATTCTCTTTGATTGATTGATTGATGTTACTGCTTCTATGTGAAACAAAAACTTTAGTAACATAGAATGTTAATAAATTAAATAAAAAACAAAAACAAAAAAAAGATTAAAATTTCTTCCAATTTATGAAGTTAAAATTCAGCATATCATTCAACCATTTATCTTTAATAAACAACAAAAAACAGAATTCAAGAAAAAAAAATCACAATTTTCCACATTTGTAGGTAAAAACAAAAGATTATAAAATGAAAAACTTCTTATAATGATAAAATAACTTGTTACTTCACAGTTTGTTGCTTCTAATAAACAAAAAAAAAACTTGTCGGTGAAAAGAAAAGATTATAAAATGAACAACTTCTTATAATGATAAAATAGCTTTTTATCAGTGAAATAATCATTGCTGGGGTTTTTTTCCACAGTTTGCTTGTTCTACTTGGTACAACAATTCAAATTTATTTTTGCAAAATCTTAAACCACCATTAGTTTAATCCATAGACTGGCTCTAAAATGCCCTACATGTTCTTTTTCTATTACTGTCCTGTGAGACCAATACATTCCGCAGAGACCCATGTCAGTTAAATATGTATCACCATCGGTGAGCATGTAGCATTTGTTGACAGATATTGCAATAATATGAATGTAACTGTATGAAGGCTCAGGGGACTCTGGGCACAAGGCGCAATTACTGGCTGCCTGGCGTAATGGGAAACAAATTTGCTGGAATATCGCTGGTCATTCGTCTTTATTTACACAGCCGATAATGAGGCGCTGTGTTAATCTGGCTCGTAGGATAGATACTCCATGCACTGAATGGTGACCGAGCTTGTGCATTCCACAGTCCACAGAGGGATAAATCAGGTCTTCACTCCTCTGCTTGCTCACATATTGATTAGCTCCGGAGGTGGATGGAGGGTGTTTTTTTACAACCGTGCCTAATACTTAGAAGTCTCTATTCTGTGCACAGGCCTTTTGCATGTGAAGCTCTGCATACGCTGTAACTAAAGATGTAGAAATGCTGTTTAACAGGAATTTGAATGTGCCCTTTTTAGGCAATATATTTAGCGCATATCCCTTTTCTGTGTACTAAGACAGCGGTAGATTAGACTGCTCCATGTTTTGAAATATGCGCTCATAAATTGACTAGCTGTCAGAATATTGCCTTTCCTCGCTGTCTGCTGCATTGAAACGCAATCAGTCACCAAGCATGTTGATGAGCATATGAATACTATTATGTGTTCTGTATTAAAAGCATTAGTTTATACGATTGGAAGCCATCCGTTACTCATGCAAAACATCCATCAGCATGAATGAAGATATCTGTGCATTGTTCGTCTGCTTCTTTTGAAGATTTATTCCAATCAAAACACCTTTACCAAGCATAATTATGCTATAGCTCATTTTAAAAACATGAGACTGAATTCAATTATTTAACACAGGAAGATAAAACTGGCAGTTACTGTGGTGAAATGTTTCTTATAAGGTTAATTTGTATAATTCAAAAGTGTAAATATTTATAGCTAATAAATAAATATAGTAACTTAGCATGCAGGTCGATAGAAAGTTGGGGGTTCAGGGGTGGACAGGGCCTTTGAAATGGAGTTTGTGTGGGTTTTCTTGAGCTGAAGACAATCAGTGCTTTTTTCCTCAGTATTTTCAGTTCTGTACTGCTCTGTTTTATACAGACCTCTTACTTTTCCATTAGATTTTAGCATGTCTTCAGCGGAGATGTGTTATAAACAGCATCCTGGTGTTTTCATGATATCATGCTGGTTCCGGTCCACAATGTTCCGCATCTCCTCTTTTGTCCAAGGTAGATTGAATATTTAATTGTTTGTTTTTCAAAGTTTCTCTTTATAAAGCACACTATTTCTTTTTTTAATGAAACGTCTGCTGTTTTGTTGTCTTGTGTGACGAGAGGTGTTCATTGTAAACTTTTTCAGAGCTCCATCAGTGGCCACTAGATCTTTAAACATAGACACAGCTCAGCACGATTCATCTCGATTCATTTTTAAAATAATTATAATTAGTTTTAAGTTAAAGCCAAATGTTAGTGTAAATGGCAAGTCATTTTTGCTTGTTTGTCTAATGATACAAATACTCTTGAGACTCTTTTCTGCCAGAGCAGAGTAAACACAGTGAACTGTATAATGACATGTAGATCATTGATTGGGATGATTTTGGGATGGAAACACAGGGAAAACCCACAGAATCTTTGAAAAATGGCCTGAAACAAAATATCAAATTTACCTTGTTCAGCATATTGTGAGAATGGTAAACATGATCTTGTGAAACCACAGTGAAAAAACCACTTGTGAAACCAATGTAAAAGCACAAGCAATGCTGACTTGTGTAAAAAGTACCATAGCAGTGTTCAGTTTAACATTAACTCGCAGAAATTTTTTTTAAGTTCATAAAAGGTCTGTTGAAATACTAATTAATCGGATGTTCCAAAAGCCACTCCAAAAATGGTTGTCATTTCTGTCCCTGGGACTTAAATAAGCTTTAAAACGGTTTCATGAATACATTTTATTACTAATCAAAGTGTACTAGATACTATTTTTATTAGAAATGTAAGTACAAGTAAATATTGATAAACTCTTATGCTAAAGCATAAAATGTAATGATTAAAAAGAACCTTTCTTTTGCATTGATGAGTAAATCCATACATTATGTTTGTTTCAAATATTTGTTTATAAAAACCTCTTTACTTAAAAAACAATGTCCCTGGCTTTTTACTCATTCCTGTTTCTCTAACATATCCACCTCCGGAAAAAACTGGGGAATTTTCATTCCCCTTTTTCAGATGGATGTTGCATCACTTGGATCTTTAGAAGTTCATGCAAAGTTCTCGCAATTTCTTATTTACATATTTGATGATTTTGTGATATCATTTAAATTATACAATCCTGTCACTCAAATTAACATTTCATTAGCTTAGTGTATAAATGCACTTATTTGGTAAATTTGCTGAATTTCCTGGTTGTATAATCATGCGGCTATTTATCAACTATTTGCTAATTTTTGCCAAAGAAAAGTTAGACACACACGTCTTTTGATTATAAAACATTTGAATAAGTTACTTAAGATGTACCAGTACTCATTCGGAATACTTAAGTAGGTAAGCTATTGGGATCTGTTTTGAAATTAATTACAAAAAGACTATTTGAAAAGTTACAACAAGCAAATGGCACCCATTTGGTGGAATGGCTCTTATATTGGATTATTTCTATGGATTTTTGTATAGTTAGCATGATACCAGTTACCCCTCTCTGGTGTGTTTGAAATTTCGTGACAGGAGAAAGAACAGTCACCTTGGAAAACAAAAGGTAACGGTTGTTAATCACTTAAATGAGGCATGACGACATCACTGTCCATTTCTCACCCACAGCGAGAGAGCGCGATGGAACCAAACTAGATTAGTGATTAACTGTGTTTGTGGCACATTGTACAAAGGTGCAGTGTCCCAGTGGCCTCTGCCTCCTGCTGGCCACGGATGCCCTGGAAGCTGGAGACAGGCTGGGAATGAGGACAGTTAACGAAAGAAGGAATAGGGGATGTCACCAAGCCCCCAGAGGGAAGCAACCATGTCCTGTCTGGATTCCCCACCGAGCTGCAAAATGAGCAGGGCTCTATGCACCTGAGCAGGCTGAGGAGCCTCAGGCATTAGAGAAGCTGTTGCGGGCTCTTCCATCTTCAGATAGCTTACCCCTACCCTCTCTGATGGGACTTTACAGTAAGGGATTATTTACTCATTAATGAACAACTCAAAGGTGTTTGACCTTTTAAATTAAATCAAATACACTGTGTTTAAACACACTGGCTGTGAAAATGAATTTTCTTATAAATCCAAAGATTCAACCTGTTTTTAAATTTTAGCTCTACTTCTTTACCTTTTAGAAGATCTATCAAGGATGAAACCATTTGAGTGTTCCGTAAATGACTCAAAACATCTAAAAAATGCTTACTTAATGAGGAAATGTACAGTTTTGGTAAATTACACTTAAAAAAATACCTTATTGGATTTTAATAATTTCATTATGAAATATTTCACTGTAGTTGTTGACCGCTACAGTGCCATAGAGCCTCAACTCAACAGAAATAATGTATAAAGATTTTCTCTGATGCCAACTTAACTCTGGTCCAGGTAATTAGTTGTATAATAACAATACATTTTAACTTTAAAAGTTAAACACTAGAAAATGTCCACAAATTACAGCTTATTTATACATTAATTTATACAAGCTTCATCTACCGCAGTCCCTTTAACTGCAGCTGAGAGAGGCTGTTGAGCCTGTGAGTGCCTTGAACATTACTCCAAATAAAAAAAGTTAAATATCTCTGATTCCCCCAGAGAAATTTTTTTTGTCTGTCAACACTGTGATGGGATTGCAGATTATCCATTAGTTTATTGTGAACCAAGTTTTAGAAACGGTTCAGAAGCTTTGATCCTTGTGATTAATCTATGCACAAAAATCACAATTCTCCTTTTCCCTAATGATAGATAACATATAGGAAATGAATCAAATTTTTTAGATTCAGATTTTTCCTATCACTACATAAAGAATAAATTGGCTAAATGGATCTGAAATTTACAACAGAGGATCAAATGTGTTTTGCTGAACGGATTTGCTTCGATTTATTGTTCCATCTAGTTGTTCACGGTGTGACAAGATTTGCCGATTTTCAACATTGTCAATGATAAGGTTCTTAAGTGATCAGTAACATGGCATGGCATATCATAACTTACATACAATTAATTCAAAATGTAATGTTTCCCAAGAGAAAAGTAAAAATGCATTGCTCTAGAACTGAAACTCTTGACGGCAGCATTGAAATGTTTTTTTTATCCAGTTATTCAAAAAAACAGTTGAAAGACTTACAATTATCCTCATCAGTCAGGTCAACACCTGGACACACCTACTCTGTAAGACCTCAAAGATTATTAACATCTGGATATAAGTCACATTTTAGCTTTAACCATGAAGCAGCTTGCTTTCTCCAGTGAAAACTCCCACAGCAGTTCTGCTCCCCATCCGGGACTCATAAGGGACTCATTTGTGCACATTGCTGTCTAAGAGAATCTATGATGGATAAATCAAATTTGAGAACTGACTTAAAGCAGCTGTTTTTCTAGAAGTCTCTGTCACAACAATCTAGTGCACTTTCAGGGTAGTGTGAACGCTACATTATATTCTGGTACTTAGTCCTAGTCGGAGGAACTTTTTCAAAGCAATCTCTCCATTTTCACTTTCAAGTCATCCTTTAGGCCCCCTTGTCCCTCCACTCATACAGACTCCCAGTGCAATATAAACTTGGCTGTCAGAGGGGTTTTTGTGATGTTGCAAACTTGCCATTGTAACGGACAGCTTGACAAATGCTGAGGCTGGCAGAGCTCTGCCGACTCTTCCCTGAGCTTGACTGGTATGTGCTTAGGGTGGGGGAGATGGGCACCCGGTGACTTTCTCAAGGATAATGAGCCACTGAACGATGGCTAAAATGTTGCTGTCAACCTGCCCTTCTGCCACTGGCTAATTAGATAATTAGTAAGGTCCTAATTATGGGATCAAGGTGCAGGGAAACAATTAGCACGAGGTACTGGCACATAAAGTGGAAATTTACATTCTGCCAGAGCATATTTAATTTGAGTCTTCTCCTAAATATCTACACCCTCTCATGAATGATCATTTCATAAGTGCCTTGTTATGCTTGAGTGGGGGTCTTTTTTAAAGGTTGATTTTAGTAGGTGCTAAGGTTAGCGTAGAGAAGGAAAACACTTTGGGAACATTGTGTATGTCTGTAAATAATTGATGGGACTTGTGAAAGATCTTTTTAAAGGAGTTAGTTTCATTGAAAATTGCATCTGAGATTGGCATACAAAAGTATTGGAGATCAGCATGACGTGCGCATGGTTATTGTCCTCACGAAATGGGATACTCTGATAAGTTGATTAGTGGTGTTGGACGTTGAGGGGCAGTGTTTGAAACCACATAGAGCACACGTCAGGACGTGGTCATGGTGTGAAGGTGGTGGAGATCACACAATTTTTACCACTCTTTACAACCAACAAATGGACAAATAATAAAATAGGAGAGGAGTGATCTGTTTCTTGATCGAGCTTCTAAAATCCAGGATGTAAGCCATTGCCTGTAGTTTTACCAAAAGGCTGGAGAAGCACTAGTTAGCATAGAGAATGTTAACAAGCTTGATGGTTTGAAATATAGTGAGTGTTATACTTGAATAAGAATAAGCAGCATTAAAAATAAAGCAGAATTAAAAGCAGCTGTTGGTTAACCCTTAAGTCCAGGGCCTTTTTGAGCTTTTTTTTTTTTTTTTTTTACTCCTTTACAATTAGCTGTAATAAATGACCTTTAAGACTGTATTTTTTGTAGCACTGCCGTTCAACTCCACAAAATTTACAAAAATCAAAAGTGTTGTGACAAAATAAAAATTTTAAAATTCCCCCCAAAAATCTAAGTCACGGTCAAAACGAGAAAACCTCTCCCAATCCATATACTCTGTTCCAAGCACTTTTTGTGCCGTTGAGTCATAACTTTGAAATACACAAGCCAAATCACAGGTATTGTCCTTTCAAGGGTTATTCCTTATTTTCACCACTAGATGGCACTGATGTGGGGTCTATAAAATGAAGCTAAAAAACCATCACACATTTTCTCACATTTGAATTACCATACAATTGTGTTTGTAACTTTTGTAATGGTCATTTAAAACAAAAAGTAAAACAAAAAAAAGTTCCCTAATGCTAAGAACATGTTTTCATCTGTATAATGGTAAATTAGCTTGCCGCTAATTTGTATTAACATAGCCAAGACTTTGCACATTGCAGCATGGAAACTGTGAAACCAGTGCAGCAACTAAACAGTTTTTCCACACTTGTCTCCTGACTGGGGAAACAGCTAAAAAGAGCAGAAGATAAAACTAGAGAAAAATGTAAATAAACGCATAACCTCATTTTCTCATAAATACACAACACAGACAGGAGAGAACAGAGAGCAAGACAGGGTGAGAAAATTGAGTCTAACAGCCTGATTCTTAACTATTATTTATCCATTATGGAAAGCGAATGGAGCCCGTGTGCTGCTCAGCAGCAGAGAATTAGAAAAGATTTGTGGGCTTTATGAGGCCCCGTCCTCCCATCCACAGCCTGTTCAGCTCCCAGGGGCTGCTGCTGTGCCACTGCCTCAGCTTGTCTGATCATTTATCCATAATTAGAAAATTAATATTTTAGATGGCGCTATGATGAACCCATTATGGTGATGGGGCCCCGATATCAATTATAACTTCAATTTCAATTTCACTTACAGCCTTGGCAAATAGAGCCTGCTGGTGCAGAGGACTGTGATGGGGCCGAGGCTCGCCGAGCGTGACGAATACAGATCGCTGCACATTAGGATGAGCAATTATTTGAACATGTATAAAAACTATTTACAAGCAATGTAATTGACCGGGGTCAGAAGGAGATGCCGGGCAAAGAAAGGGGAAAGAGAGAGGAACAGACAGGTTGACAAATTTTTGTTCTGTAATAACAGAAAGATTTATTAATTTCAGCTGCTGTAATTGAATTTTTGAAAGCTTCTTGTTAAAATCCTCAGAGCTGCTGCACTGACCTCTCATAGTTTTCTCCCTCACAGGCTTCTCCTTCATGAAGAGGATGCGGGTAGCACCTAGGAGGAAAACAAACAGCTGTTACCAATAAACAAAACAGTAAATTGTGATTTGATCCTTTCTTTATTCTTTGGTGCATGATACTGTGCATTACACAGAAGTATTTAATGCGAGTTGTGAGATCAACTAAAACACAATAAAGGAAATAACGTTAAATGTAACATATTATACATAAAACGTATGAATTACACTAATAAAATGCCATTTTAACACACAATGGAAATATATTTAAACTAAAAGATCAATCGGAAAGAAATTGTGACTTGCCAAAATAACTATGACATGGTCACGTGGCTAATATGCCGACCATGCGGTCATTAACGCAATTAGCCATCCTTCGAATATAACTTTATGCCAAACAAAACAAAAAACAAAACTAAACATCCTTACCACGCGGGGAAACAAGAAAGAGTTAACTTCAGTGTTTATTTAAAGGGTTGATAAACGTTTCGTTAAGATATGTCATGAGACCAGACACACATCTGACTTATTCACTTGACAGAAAAAGATTCGTTCAAATGAACCGAATCATGTGCTCAAGAATCATAAAACTTTTAAAGATACTGAATGTAACAACATTAATTCTTCTAATCCCCTTCAACGTTTAATAATATTATTCAATTAACCTAACCGCATGTTTTTGGGATTGTGGGGGAAACCGGATTTTCCCGGAGGAGAACATGCCCACTCCTTCCAGGAAGGTCACCGATGAGCCTTGAACCGACAATCTTCCAACTGGAAGGCCACAGTGATACCCACTGCGCCACACATGTTTATTTTCTTACAAATGTGAGTGGCAAAAAAGAGTGGCACTTTTTATTTACTCATATTTAACAACGCTTTCTTTTTACTCAGAGGCATGTCATAGCTTCTCATTGATCAATGGGATTTGGCAAAGGAAGCTGAACATCCCTTGTAAAGGGTTATTATCTGAGGCAGCTTTACTCTCAGAGGGGTGTAGTGTTGCTCTTTAGTGCACAAATCCCCTATTTCTATCTAAATGTCCCCCACCTGGGGCCACTAGGATTCGAATGAACTCTGGGCTCCCCTCCACACACACACTCGCTGTTGTGCATTTGGCAGGCCATTGCTTGCACCTTGTTTTGCACGTGTCAGTTTAATTGTTCACTGTCAGGGGCAGAGCAGCGGATAACAAGCTTAGCAAATGATGTCTGCTGTTGCTACACATTGATTAATATTTTACATGTTATTATCCTCTGTCCATTACAACAGCAAATTAAACTATAAATCACCCCTTCTGCCGGTGTCACACAATCATAAATCCTCCCTCTTTCCTTCCTGCGCTTGCTGCGGTGCGATGGCGGGCAAGGTCCCTCTCTTTTTCACAAGACAACAAAGAGGGGAAAAGTGCCTGTGTTCTTTGGTCTGAGTTATGAACCAGTCAGAAGAACTGTATACATCAGGCAAGTGAAAAATGGCAAGTTTGTTCTTCTATAAAGCAAAAGTAAAGCAAGTACCTTTTGCAAAGTGTTTGGCTTTCGTGTAAATGTACAGATTTTAAAATGGAAAAAATAGTACAGATATTGAAGTTGTGTAACTGTAAAAAGTGTCGTAAAAAGTTCCCTCGATGCACGGCACATATTTGTTTGGATTGAACTTCTTTTTTCATTGACTTTGTTCATTTACCATTGATTTCAATTTGACATTTTAGACTTTTAAAAAGAGTATTTAAATGTAATATAAAAAGTAATAGCACAATTTTCCTATGCAGGCTTTGAATCTAAAAACACAAATTGATATTGTGTTAAAAATGTCCAAGTTCGGTCATTATAATATAAAGGAAACCACACAAGATGACAATAAATGAATGCTGTCCAGCTTTTATACTGCATATGTTTTCTGAATACTGGATTGTGATTGGCTAATAGGTATTTGTATCCAGAGTAACACAAAGCCATGGTTGATGACTCATAAAAACAGACAAAATTGAATATTAGGTAAAAACATTACATTGTACAATGTTACACGGCTTGACTTTTTTTAATGTAAAGAGCTTCAACAGTGATTATTAACAATAGATATAGAGACCTTAGGCAAACATCCTCATAAATATAAACAATTTATACATGCATTTGAGCTTACTGCACCAAAGCAGTATGAATACTTTGAGGTTAGGCGCTAGATTAAATTTAATTAAATTAAAAGTAAAAGTCCCCAACAAGCACAAAGGCTAAATGTTACTTTGATTTTTCTATTCTATTTTTGTGGTCTATTCAGGACCAGAAGCTTATTTCACATCGGTCATGAATAAGCAGTGGGCTAACTGATAAAAACAACTGTCACTTTCATCATTTCAATTTGCTTCTCAAATATTATTAAGAAATGTAATACGTAAACGTTGAAAAGTGACGAGATATTTAATGTCCAGTGGTTCATTTACAGTCAACTCTTCTGGATGATGGATGGTTCTTCAAATACATAGCTGACCATTGATAATCCCTTACTAAAACCATGGATTAATACCAGAAATTGACATAAAATCTATAAAACTATGTTTGCTTAATTGAACGTAAAAACAGATTAGAATTCTAAATCTAATCTTAGAAGAATCTATAGAATCTAGTAGATTGAATATAATTTTATATATAAATAGTACTAACTCCACATTATCACCAAAATTCCAAGCAGTTTACAGACAGGAGATTCAAGTGAGGTAAATGGAAATTCAGATGGTGTTGTAGATAAATAGTTTTTCCTCTCTCTTTAGGCCCAATTTTCTCCTGGAGATCCCCTGCAATATCAGATGACCTTTTGCTATCATCTCTTCCCTCAATTTTGCTAGCTGGCCGGCGAATCTTCTTGCCCTTGTCCCTCAGATAGCTGAAAATCAAATTAGACAGTCGGTGTGCATGCAGAGACAGGGAATGGGACAGCCAGGCAGCCATAATGACATGGCCAATTGCATTGTATCGGGCAACAAGGGGTCAAGAGGGGTCTGTGCGTGCAGCGGATAGGGGGCTTTGTTCACCATGACGGCATTAAGAGAGAATTACATGAAGGGTCGAGTGACCGCAAAGACTGGGGGCTGATTCGGGCCCAGCAAATCATCAGTTTGGGAGATGAGAGTGACATGGAAACTGACATTATCCAGAGTGGAAGCAGAGGGGGTTCAGAGATCCAAATCTGCAGAACCTTTTCTCATAGCCTTAAACGCCCAACAGTGATAGGCAACAGTGACCCCTCCAAATCCCATTTTAAGAAGGGCAGGAAAAGTCCCATTCTCATCCACAACCAAACCCCCTGCAACTGATCCTTGATTCTGAGAAGAGACTCTCATATGTGTTCAGATACTCCACCCATCATTTATTTATTTATCTACAGAGCGGATGTCGCTGAAGATAGCAATACTCACTTGCTGATCCTCCTTAAACCCTCCAGATCCCCGGCAGATAAAGTCCCTGTGCGCCTTCCAATGATTTATCAATTTGCAATGTTTGTTAAGTTGGCTTTAGGCTTTAATTCGGGCCACGATTGGCTGCCGCATTGCACCTGTTGAGAGCAAGTGGCCTACTCAAAGGGTCAGTCAATGGAAGAATCGCACAAAGTTCAGCCAAGGATCTGACCCACAACTTGTCCAATGGAGTCCATAGATCTGGGGTCAAGTTGTCTGCCCTGGTCACTTTCCCTTACCTATCCTAATTACTGAACACAGATTATATACCTCTCATTGCCCTGTGCCTGAGGCCTCGCGTAATGGTTTGGAGCATTTAGAGCCAATGATTTAGAGTCATTTTTCAGCTGTACTTAATGGTTTATTCTTTGAGGATGGATCATTGCAGTTTTGAATTAGGTGAGACGTGGATGTGATAGTTACATTTGAGTTTTGGCTCTAGATCAAACATTGAAAAGTGCTGTCAATATGTAAAACTATTACGTTGAAATTCTTACTCACAGTAAAAACAAATGGATGTTGCTTCTCCTGGAGTATATCAGGCTTTGTGGGTCCAGATTCTGTTGCTTTCTTTGAGATTTGGTTCAATTTAAGGGGATGGTTCAGAAAAATCATTGAATTAACACAGTTTAAAGTGTGTTTCCGAGAATAACCCTCAAAATGTTATATCAACACTTACAAAAGTGTTGCCTCCCCCAACCCTAACCTGGAGTTAAATCAAGAGCAATGTTCTTGACCCACCTATTGTTTAACTTTTTTTTTTTTGAAAATAACATGTATTTTTTAAAAATGACACATCAATAACAAGATTTGTCCCCAAATCGGTGTCATCAGGGCCATGTAAGTAGTGAAAAAAAGAGTAACCCTTGGAATCTGTGATAAGGCTTGTGTTTATCCAAGTTCATAATATATATATATATATATAGTCCATATATATAGTGGCATGGTGGCGCAGTGGGTAGCACTGTGGCCTTTCAGTTAGAAGGCTTTTTATGGACGGTTTTATATGAAATTTTGTTATAAAACATAAAAACTTATTTATATGGTCATTTTCATTTTTTGAGATTCTTGAATGATATAATTGATACTCAAAATTTTATTTCATGTACAATTACTGGTTTCTTGTGGAATTATTGTATATTGTAATGGAAAAAATATTTTTAAAAACAGAAGCTGGAGTTGTGCAAAAAAAGAAATCAAGCATTGCCACAAAAAAACAGTTTTATTTAAAACTTGTAATTTATAAAAAAAAATAGTAAACAGTATAGTAAATAGTAAAAAAATGCTCAAAAGACTTCTCAGGGTTAAGAAAATGATTAAAGAATTTAAATTAATTCAATAAAAATCCACTCATTTAAAAAATACATAATGTCACAATTTTATCCACAGCCCATCTTGCAAAAGAAAAGAATACATCTTCAACAGCTCACCTGTTCTTTTAAAAGCCACATTTACCCATCGTCAAAAAAAATCACACCTATCTCTAGCTCCTCTTGAATCAATATGGCTATGATTAGAGCGAAAATTTGATTGACTGACAAACAGAAATAGATTTAAATATATTTAAGCTGACTGTGATTTTATTAGGAAAGTTAATCCCCAAAACCTCACTGATGAAGTTCATCTGCATTTCCAGCACATTAATATTTATAAGATGTCATCTAGTGAGGGACAGTCATTAGATCTGTCAAGCCTTCATGATAAAACAGGTCTACGTCTGATGAACCCATGTGTACAGATGAATGTACACATGTGTGCGTGAGGAAGAGGACTGTCAGACCTCCGTGTGAGGTGGCTGTCAAAGCCCTTACCACGATTATACACCTGACCCCATCATCCCTGCCCGTTACCCGCCAAAGACATTTCTGTCACTACGCCTGCCATTTTCCTTTCCAATGTGCCAGCCAGGGCAAGCGCGACCAGGTTTTAGTGTTGTTTATTGATTTCTGACCCCACGCTTAATAGTTTTCCCAGGCCCCCCAAATGGCTTTTGTAAGCAATAGGGTTTGTACATCTCACCAATCAATACCTTTTATATTTACAATAAAATTGAAACGGCCTGCGAGCAGACTGCTGGCCCGGCATTTGTCATCCCTCTGCAAGGGAAAACTATGTCATTATCTGAATTAAAACATTTATTTCTGATTAAGAGACTGTCCTATCTCATTAATTTTTCCCCTTCCAATACTAGGGGAATAGAATGGTATTGATTTCTGCACTTTTTACACATCTCCACTACTGGGAAGATAATTGAGAAGTTAGCCAGAATAAATGAAGTTTCTAGTCTAGCACAGCAAGCCAATACCTTGGAAATGTAAGGTGTTTTTGCAGCTCAGGGTTTTTAATTTTGCTTCGGGTATAGACAAGGGGGCCGAACAAATTGGATTAAGGTTTGGGACATGGCAACGGGGAATTGGGGCTGATCTCGCCAGACAACAGGGGTAATAAGAAAAGCCTTAGATCGTCCCCAACTCCAAGAAGCACAACCACAAGAGGAAGTCTAGATTAAAGAACCTAAAGCCTATTAATGTTGAGTTGCACTCAATCTGTTCCTCCTACAAAGCTTATTGTTGAGGTGGATCAGAGATCAATGGCCGAACTAGACTGCTGGTGTTTGGTCATTGATTAGGCATTACTAAATGAAAAAGATTATAGTGGCGACTTTGCTTTCATTTTGACTACTGGATTGTGAGCGTTCTATGTTTCCATACAAATTCCTGTGTAGCGACTTCCCATCTTTCTAGTCGTTTTAAGTTGGCTCCAGAAAATGTCTGACTTGATTACCTTAAAGCTTATTGCGTTGAGTACAGATTTGCTTGTTGCATGGGTGTTTCGGTCAACAAAAATTATGGCTACCAACGACTCCTTCCAGCCTTGCCAATTGTGTGAGTGTGGATATTTATGGGTCGTCTCCAATTCACCTATGCCCATGTGATCAAATTATGTGGCGCCCCCTTAACTGGGAACAGCTGAAAACAGAAGAAGATATATTGATTAAAATAAATAATATGTATGGCTCCTACACTTTGGGTGCTGTCATTTTATTCTTTAATATTAATGAAAAAGATATTCCTCAACACACGTTAAGTTGTTATTCAGATAATGTTTATTTCTGAACTTTTTTTAAACCATTAACATTGTATTTATCATAGTTTTTTAATTGCAGTGCATTTATAAAACCCTGAAATTGTTTAACTATATTTAGGATAAAAACTTTAAAAGAAACCAATATTTTTTTAATTAGTTTGACTTTGACTTTTAATTTTTTTAACTTTGAGTTTTTTTTAATAATAATGTTGTAAAACTTACGTCAAGGAGTCATGTGATTTGTCCAAATAAAACAAGTCACCAGTGCCACACACCACGTGTATGCATAAATGATGGTTGTAAGTAGGAATGTATTCTTTTTTTCTTTGCCGTGGTTTATTTCGGGTGAGGAAACAGGAAGCAGAATCCACAGATGAGACAGGAACAGTCTGATGGGAAGGGAGAGAGAGAGATCAGGTGATACAGTAAACAGGAACCAGGAACAGATGTGCAGCAGATAAGTCACAGGTGAGTCATAGTGAACCGTAGACCAGACTATGATGTGGAGTGTGCTGTGATCCTGGTGAAAAAAAACGTGTGCTTGTGATTGGAAGTCCTATGATTGGTTTTGTGGATAATTAGTGATTGTGGATTGATTTGGATCAGGTGTGGCCAGCACTGATTGAATGTGTTCCTCTGATTCTGCCATATACTTTTCACTTGAACACATCAAGATATTTTACTGACAAAATACATCATACCAGGATATGGATTTTACTCTTTCGCCCTTCTAGTAAATATGTTTTTTAATGACTCATATGCATACAGGCACAATAACAAGGCTGATCCTATTACTTTTGGCCTTGCAGCTCACAAGAGCCTTGTAGATACCTGGCAACAGCTCAGGTTTGGAGAGAAAATGTTGTCTGACTTTGAAAGGGCATCGTCCATCATGACTTTTCCCAGCCTGTCAGTAAACAGATAGACGAATGGATCACTGCATGGGTGCCCCATGTCTTCTTTTCCATTTCCCTCTTCTCCGTCCACTGAGCGGCTCACTGGCCAACAAACTGGACACCTCTGCTGCAGGCGAGTTAGTTGATCAGTCGAGGATCAGGAAAGCTGCCAGATAGCTGCCTCCCAAACAGTCCTGACAGGACATTAATTCAACCAGCGGAAATCACTGCAAATAGGCAGGAGACGTTGTGTCCACTGAGAGTGAGCGAAATGGAAAGAAAGAGGAAGAGAGGGAGAGTTTGAGAGGATGAGAGTGAGAGAAGCCTTTTAATGAGCTGCTATAAGTTACTCTGTCTGACTTGACCATTAGAAGACTGTAATGCGCAATTGGTTGAGAAAATGTGTTGCAACTGTGATAGGCGCCCATGCCAAAGGTGTTTTAAATCACAAGGGACATGTTGAGTGCTTCACTGTGCTGAATTACATTCCCGGGCTGTTTTATCGCTGTGTTTAAGGTCCTGTTGAGAGTCGGACTGATTGATTTGACACCTCAGAATTTGCATGCCTTCACCAGAACCATAAAAACGTTAAAAGATTAGCTGGATAAAGTTGCTAACAGCGGATTCAGATGTGATAGGAAAGTTAGTGGCTTCTTTATTTGTTACGACTAAAGCATTGCTTGTGGAAAGAGGGCATTCATTTTAACACTTCTTCTTGAAGTGACGTGAAAGGAAAGGGAATTTGGTGTGATGGCCAGGTATGGAGGAACCCATACTAGGAGTTTCTGCTCTGCATTTGGCCCATTCAAGGACATACACTACGCACCCATAACTGTGGTGCCAGGAGAGCAGTCAGAAAACTGGTGCAGTGTTCAAATCATCCCAAAAGTATAATAAAGGGAGGTTTGAACACCTACCCTACCTACTGCTAGAGCTGAGGATCAAACCTGTGACAATTTGCCCAAATGATGATTGTATTACAATGGTTCCAATTATAACTAATGAGACACAAGCTGCATGTTTAGAGTTCTCTGTTTATAATATGTAGTTTTGTGGCTATACACATCAGGTCTAGGTGTCAGACAAGGGAAAATTGCAATGAGACACAAGGGAATTACTGCAATATATCGACAAACGGCAGCTAGATTGACTTCTTCCTGGCATAACTGGTCTTTCATCCCCTTGTTCTAAACACTACTCCATCTCCTTCTATGACTGTAAAAAACATAGCGACGTATCACCGACACCGATTTTGAGGCCAAATCAGCAGGGTTTGAGAACTGACATGATTTCAACCAGGAAGCTGCTCAGAAGCAATTGCGTCAAATTCAGGCACTGCCCTGAAAATCCACTTCCTTGTCTCAGCTGCCTCAGAGCCCCTTCAGACTGGGTGGGTCTAGTCTGTTCTAATAAAGCCGGTTTTAAAGCTTGTGCATGTGTGTGACAATAACACAAAGACTCGCTCTGTGAGAGTCACAGGGGAGTCGCAGGCTGGTTGTGAGATATTTGGCGTGCCAAAAAACTGGAGCTGTCGACAATCGTGAAATGTGTTCTGACTGTGATTACCTACAGGCAATGAGAGAGACACATCCACGGCACTGTAGAGTTGCAGAGGAGATACAAAGGCATAGATGGCAATATCATCAATGGTTTTGCTTCAAATGGGGATTCTTTTTGGTCTATTTGGATCCAAGAAATGAAATTAAAACTCTCATTTTTGATAATAATGCCTGTCGCCGATCTGGCATGCCTGACCTCAAGCTGTTTTCAAATAAGTTCTTGCAAATGTTTGGCTGCAAGATATAGTTTGAGATCAAGTTTTCTGCGATTATATTTAATGTCTTGCAGTGTGGATCTGTTGTGCATAGAATTATTGAAAAATAATCCCCTCTCCCAAATTCCCCGCAGTTTCATCTGTTTCAGAGACACTTGCATAAATATGTCACCAGAAATACACAGTCTGGATGGTTGAAGTAGAAAAATACGAAACTTCCAGGAATTGCGATATGCCCAAATTTCAAGTAGGCTTTGGCCTTTCTCGCTCCTCCACAAACATCATTTCCCCGCCATGAAAACAAACAAACAAGTTAAGAGTTATTATGCCATGTCCATCACAGACAACTGCTTCTTTTGAGCCACATGCCCTGCCGATCCCTCCACCAGACTGTGTGAACGATTCTCGAAGACTACCTCTAGATTTTCTAATTAAAAAATCATGGAAACAAAGGAGATTTTTCACACAAACACATAAAAATAAACCATTACCGGTGCCAAGTGTTTTTGGAATTGGACTTCAGACTTCATTGTGAAAGGGGTCTTACTTTTCTTTAGTTCAAGTAACCAACTGGAATCTGTATGGATAACTATGGACAAATCATCAAACCATGTTCAACTTCATAACTGAAGAGAAGTTCAGTTATTAAGGTTGGCTAAAGTGTCGTGGACTAGGATCAGGAAGGCGGGGCTTATTTTTATACTGTATCCATAAGTGTTTCATTAAATACTTTTATGTACTATTTTCTTATTTTACATTTTAAGGCTTTAATGTTTTAAAATGTGTTAAACTACACAACAGTTTTAGTCTGAATATAACTTGTAATTTGTATTTATTATTAATTTTCTTTTCTATATAATTAATCTCAATGTGGGGGATTCCCTGAATAACCTGCTGTTCATAAAATGAATGTATTTGTCTAACTCTCACATTATATCATGTTATATAACTTGAAGGTAGGTCTACGGGTCTCTAACTATTGTTTCGGTCTACGGACCGAACAGTAGTTTGGAGTACCCGGCCTTCTTGGAGTCCCTGGGAGGGGTGCTGGAAAGTGCTCCAACTGGGGACTCCATCGTTCTCCTGGGGGACTTCAATGCACATGTGGGGGATGACAGTGTCACCTGGAGAGGCGTGATTGGGAGGAATGGCCTCCCCGATCGGAACCCGAGTGGTGTTCTGTTATTGGACTTCTGTGCACGTCACGGTTTGTCCATAACAAACACCATGTTCAAGCACAAAGGTGTCCACCTGTGCACGTGGCACCAGGACACCTTAGGCCGGAGGTCGATGATCGACTTTGTAGTCGTATCATCTGACCTAAGGCCATGTGTTTTGGACACTCGGGTGAAGAGAGGGGCTGAGCTGTCAACCGATCACTACCTGGTGGTGAGTTGGATCCGCTGGTTGGGGAGGAGACCAGAAAGACTTGGCAGACCCAAACGCACAGTGAGGGTCTGCTGGGAACGTCTGGCCGAGCCCTCTGTCAGTGCGATCTTCAACTCCCACCTCCGGGAGAGCTTTGACCAGATACCGGGGGAGGCTGGGGACATGGAGTCCGAGTGGACCATGTTTTCCACCTCCATTGTCTCTGCAGCAGTTCGGAGCTGTGGCCATAAGGTCTCTGGTGCCTGTCGCGGCGGCAACCCCAGAACACGGTGGTGGACACCGGAAGTAAGGGATGCCGTCAAGCTGAAAAAGGAGTCCTATCTGGCATGGTTGGCCTGTGGGACTCTGGACGCAGCTGACAGGTACCGGCAGGCCAAGCGAGCTGCAGCCCGTGCTGTGTTAGAGGCAAAAACTCGGACCTGGGAGGAGTTCGGGGAGGCCATGGAGGAAGACTATCGGTCGGCCTCAAGGAGATTCTGGCAAACTGTCCGGCGCCTCAGGAGGGGGAAACAGTGCCCCACCAACACTGTATACAGTGGAGGCGGAGAGCTGTTGACATCGACGAGGGATGTGGTCGGACGGTGGAAGGAATACTTTGAGGATCTCCTCAATCCCACTGCCACTTCTTCCATGGAGGAGGTGGAGGCTGGGGTATTTGAGGTGGACTCGTCCATCACCCAAGCCGAAGTTGCCCAGGTAGTTGATAAGCTCCTCGGTGGCAGGGCACCGGGGGTGGACGAGATCCGCCCTGAGTACCTCAAGTGTCTAGATGCTGTGGGACTGTCCTGGCTGACACGTCTCTGCAGCATCGCGGGGCGGTTGGGGACAGTGCCTCTGGATTGGCAGACTGGGGTGGTGGTTCCTCTTTTTAAGAAGGGGGACCGGAGGGTGTGTTCCAACTATCGGGGGATCACACTTCTCAGCCTCCCCGGGAAAGTCTATTCCAAGGTACTGGAGAGGAGAGTGCGGCCGATAGTCGAACCCCGGATGCAGGAGGAACAATGCGGGTTTCGACCTGGTCGTGGAACACTGGACCAGCTCTATACCCTCTGCAGGGTCCTCGAAGGGTCATGGGAGTATGCCCAACCGGTCCACATGTGCTTTGTGGATTTGGAGAAGGCGTTCGACCGTGTTCCCCGTGGGATTCTGTGGGAGGTGCTCTGGGAGTATGGGGTTAGGGGCCCTTTGCTAAGGGCTGTCCGATCATTGTACAACCAGAGCAGGAGCTTGGTCCGCATTGCCGGCACTAAGTCAGACCTGTTCCCAGTGCGCGTTGGCCTCCGGCAGGGCTGCCCCTTGTCACCAGTTCTGTTCATAGTTTTTATGGACAGAATCTCAAGGCGCAGCCAAGGGCCGGAGGGGGTCTGGTTCGGGGGCCTAAGGATTTCATCTCTGCTGTTTGCAGACGATGTTGTCTTGATGGCTTCTTCGGGCCTGCACCTGCAGCGTGCGCTGGGGCGGTTTGCAGCCGAGTGTGAAGCGGCTGGGATGAAGATCAGCACCTCCAAATCCGAGGCCATGGTTCTCGACCGGAAAAGGGTGGCTTGCCCCTCCAGGTCAGTGGAGTTCTACTGCCCCAGGTGGAGGAGTTCAAGTATCTGGGGGTCCTGTTCACGAGTGAGGGGAAGATGGAGCATGAGATCGACAGACAGATCGGTGCAGCATCTGCGGTGATGCGGTCGCTGTATCGGTCTGTCGTGGTAAAAAAGGAGCTGAGCCGAAAGGCAAAGCTCTCGATTTACCGGTCGATCTATGTTCCTACTCACCTATGGCCATGAGCTTTGGGTCATGGCCGAAAGGACAAGATCCCGGATACAAGCGGCCGAAATGAGTTTCCTCCGCCGGGTGGTTGGGCGCTCACTTAGAGATCGGGTGAGAAGCTCCGTCACCCGGGAGGAGCTTGGAGTAGAGCCGCTACTCCTTCACATCGAGAGAAGTCAGCTGAGGTGGCTCGGGCATCTGTTTCGGATGCCTCCTGGACGCCTCCCAGGGGAGGTGTTCCGGGCATGTCTCACAGGGAGGAGGCCCCGGGGAAGACCCAGGACGCGCTGGAGAGACTATGTCTCGCAGCTGGCCTGGGAACGCCTCGGGATCCCTCCTGGGGAGTTGGAAGAAGTGTGCATGGAGAGGGAAGTCTGGGTGTCCCTGCTAAGACTGCTGCCCCCGCGACCCGGCCCCGGATAAGCGGAAGAAAATGGATGGATGGATGGATGGATATATAACTGCCACTGGATTCTAAAACAACCTGTAGAAGACAAATCTCATATGTTTGTTTACCAATCCATCCTCATTGGAAAAAACAATAGGGAACCTACAGCTTTATTTACTCTTGCATTTCAATGCATGCAGTAATCTGAGGAGGAATACTTTAAAGGCTGGGAACATTCATCACAAGCAAATCCAAACATGGTTGAAAAATTACAGGATTAGCAATGACCTTCCAACCAATCAGCAAGCGTAATTACACTCGTTTATTATAGACCGCATAGACAGAGCAATGCAGGGATGACCCTTCAACAAAGCAAAATGTTTATAAATGTACAAGCAAAAGAGGAATGTTAATAGGCTCTCGTTTTGCAAGGCACCGGAGCACAACGATACATTTATGTGCGCATTGCATTTGTAAAGGTTTAGATTAACTGTCCAGATAAATTATTATAGTTCCATACACCATGCAAAGCGATCAATTGGAGATTAAGCTTTATCTTCCATGACATTTCAACTGATTCAATTAGCACCACCATCTTTTAGCTGGACTTGTTTCAATTAGATATCGAATTAAATACAGATATGTATTGATTTGCAACCATGTATTCTATAGAAATAGATAGATTTGTAGTATATGTCTTAATATACTGTAATTTTTCGTTTTTTACATGTTTCTTTCTCTCTCTCACACTGTTGTATATTGGATCTAAGGATGCTTTATTAAAAGTTAACTACAGTATTTTGTCTTTGGAAAAAATACAGATAAACTCCAGCCTCCTTGATGGCTAGTAAATGGCTTTTATACCTGAACAGGTTTTCTTGGTTCTTAATGTTTGTGGGTGCTTGTGTGGGAAAGCCCTAATCCTCCTCTCCCTCTGCTGCCATTATTCCATGTTCATCGACAGGCAAGTTATAGTTGGCCTGAAAGCTATCAGATGGGCTGGACAGCAGATAATTGAGGTGATGATCGGAGCTGTTCAAACACAATTGATTGTGATGGAGTGAAGATTCACCATGTGCAACGATTCCAGCCTTGTGGAGTCTCCTCTTGGCTTGAGAACGGCCACAGAATATGGAATAACATATATGCTGTTAATGCATGTCAGGCAGTCCCTGGAACACATCAGCACTCGACCAAACTAAGTCCTCAATCAGCTGACAGGGATATCGCTCCAATCCCAGGGAGCAGGAGAGAAATGACCCTGACTCTATATCTGTCTGCTTCATCCATTTGACAAGTGGCCAAACTTTTCAAATACCTGTTAAGGCAAAGCAAGCCGGGGAGTGATATTTGATAAGAGCAGGGTTAGGTAAGGTGAAAATTCCCCAGATTGAATATGTCAAAGAGAGATATCTCAACGTTTTCCACATACACGCATTGTTTTTTACATTGTACAAGTCCTTTTTTGCTCCTATTGAAGAATTAATGAAGGTGATTTTAAACCTGGTAGCTATCACAAGTGCGTGTACGATCAATGAAGCTCTTTGAGGACTATATCAATAACTCAATACTCCAAGCATCAATGCATGGGGTGCCATGCTCTCTGGGCTCAGCTGTTAGATCAGGTTGGCAGCATGGGATGTAAACAGAAAGAATTGAAAGAACTTGACACTCTTCCATACCTCAGCATCCTGTCATGAGCCTGACCAGGGCAGCTACAGGTTGCCACTGTCAGCAAGTAGCAACAACACAGCCGCCCCATGATAATCCTCTTCCCTGCGACTCCTTCAGCAGAAGAAGACTGCCAAAGTCTTGTCAAGCACCCTTAATCCTCAGCATCCTGAGGGGAAGCCTGTGAAGGGGGCCCCTGGGGCCTTGCCGCAGCCACCCTCTTGCCCCTGATATTGACCTGAACTGTCATGCTGGCCCAGTGACGACCCTGACGCTCGGGCCAATCTATCCTGGATCATGAGTTCAAATGATTTTCCTCCCCTCTCCCGCCCC
>SRMA01027393.1:299504-353099 GCA_007224835.1 Danionella cerebrum | reverse complement strand
AAAGGATGAGGTGAGGAAGGCTCAGGGGAGAATGAAGAGTGGAAAGGCTGTTGGTCCAGATGACATACCAGTGGAGGTGTGGAAGTGTCTAGGAGAGACAGCAGTGGAGTTCCTTTCTAGGTTATTCAACAGGATTTTAGAGAGTGTGAAGATGCCTGAGGAATGGAGGAGAAGTGTCCTAGTGCCAATCTTTAAGAACAAAGGTGATGTGCAGAGTTGTAACAACTACAGAGGCATAAAGTTGATGAGCCACACAATGAAACTTTGGGAAAGAGTAGTGGAAGCTAGGTTAAGAAGGGAAGTGGATATTTGTGAACAGCAGTATGGCTTCATGCCCAGGAAGAGCACTACTGATGCAATTTTTTGCTCTGAGATTGTTAATGGAGAAGTACAGAGATGGTCAGAAGGAGCTGCACTGCGTCTTTGTGGATTTAGAAAAAGCGTATGACAGGGTGCCAAGAGAAGAGCTATGGTCCTGTATGAGGAGGTCAGGAGTGGCAGAGAAGTACATCAGAGTAGTTCAGGATATGTATGAGAGAAGTAAGACAGCAGTGAGATGTGCTGTAGGTCAGACAAAAGAGTTTAAAGTGGAGGTAGGGCTATATCAAGGATCAGCTTTGAGTCCCTTCTTATTTGCTATGGTGATGGACAGGTTGACAGATGAGGTCAGGTAGGAATCTCCGTGGACAATGATGTTTGCAGATGACATTGTGATTTGTAGTGAAAGCAGAGAGCAGGTGGAGGAAAACCTGGAAAGTTGGAGGTCAGCTCTAGAAAGAAGAGGAATGAAAGTCAGTCGCAGCAAGACAGAATACATGTGTTTGAACGAGAGGGAGGGAAATAGAACAGTGAGGTTACAGGGGGCTGAGGTCAAGAAGGTGCAGGAGTTTAGGTATTTGGGGTCAACAGTCCAGTGTGACGGGGAGTGTGGAAAAGAGGTGAAGAGACGAGTGCAGGCAGGTTGGAGTGGGTGGAGAAAGTGTCAGGGGTGTTGTGTGACAGAAGAGTGTCAGCAAGAATCAAAGGAAAGGTGTACAGAACAGTAGTGAGACCAACTATGATGTATGGGTTGGAGACTGTGGCAGTAAAGAAGAGACAAGAGGCAGAGCTGGAAGTAGCAGAGATGAGGATGTTGAGGTTCAGTTTAGGAGTGGCGAGGATGGACAAGATTAAGAACGAGCACATCAGAGGGACAGCTCAGGTTGGTTGTTTTGGAGACAAAGTCAGAGAGGCCAGGTTGAGATGGTTTGGACATGTGCAGAGGAGGGATAGTGGTTATATTGGTAGAAGGATGTTGGAGATGGAGATGGAAGGCAAGAGGTCAAGAGGAAGGCCAAAGACGAGAAATGGATGTGCTGAAAAGAGGACATGAAGGTAGTTGTTGCAAGAGTAGAGGATACTGAAGACAGAGTTAGGTGGAAAAGGATGATTCGCTGTGGCGACCCCTAAACTGGGAACAGCCGAAAGTAAAAGAAGAAGAAGAAGGGTCACAGTCAGTCAATACGAAAGCGTTTTCATTCACATGATTACAAAGCCTCAGCCACTAGAAGCAGCGAAAATGACATATTTACTCGTGAAGGCTTTTTTTTATTATTTGATTTTTCTTATATGCTGCCCATATGTCAAATTTAGTAAGAAACTGATTAAGTATAACAATAAATATATGTATAAAAGAATGAAATGGGCAAATGCAAGAGGCTTACAGCAGTGAATATTTGCATAATACATTATACTACTTTTACATTATAATCTTTTATTTGTGTTAGACTGCATATTATTCAGTAGAAGAATGTAGATTTTATTGTAATTAATATATATATATTTTTTGCAGCCAGGATATTATTAAATCCTTTATTTTGAGTATGTTATCGAAATAAAATGGCATAAATAGGACATTCAATACTTAGCCATTGTTTTAGTATTTGCCGTACTACATTTTTAAAAAGTATGACAAAGTTGACTTTTTTTCATGTATGATCTGAGTGGTGTTAAAATGAACACTTTAAGTGTTGGATTTACACTGCTAAATTTACTGTTAAAATGTAACTCAGTAACTCGATAACTTAGTCATGTTATAAACTGCATGAATTGAAGTTTTCAAGAATATTAATAAATATATGTACAAATGTATGTACAGTGGTACCCCGAGATACGAATGCTTCGAGTTACGAAATGTTCAAGATACGAAACGTCTTGCGGGAAATTTTTTGCTTCGAGATCCGAAGAAAAATTCAAGATACGAACAATTACAAGCTGTTCTGCTGTATTTTCCGCTCGATGTCATGATGTCACGCTGCGCTTCCAGGTTCTCGCTCCTATCTCCCAGTGCAAAAAGTCAGATGCTCTTCAAAACACTTCAACAACAGCGAAACATTATGTATAGATTATTAATAATGTGCTATAACAAATGTTAGAGTCAAGGTGTCGTAAAAGAAATAATGTTTATAACGTGGAAAGTGCTGTTCTGGAGCGCAAGTTAGAGAAACCCAGTCAAAGTTCTCAGAAGCGCTCTCTCTATCTGTCTGCTTGAAACCGTGTTTGTGTCAGTAATCCGTGAAATATCTCGAGAAAGTTAACTTTCATACGTAGTGCCGTAATGTTTTCTGCCATTCGTTCCACCTCCTCCGGCACATCGCTTCACTGTCAAGGTAAGGTTTCACATTTGTGAACATATTACGTATTTTGCGTGTACTTTATTCTGTTTTATTATCATTTATTACATTTATAATGTGTAGATTTAAGGATTGAAGAAACGTTATTTGATTTTTCTCTAGTTTTCCACTTTTTCATCAACTTATTCTGTTTCTGAGAGCCGGTGCACGGATTAGGCTTTTTACATGTAATTCTTACTTCGAGATACAAATTGTTCGAGATCCGAACGACACCCTGGAACAGATTAATTTTGTATCTCGGGGTAACACAGGACTTTGTAGCAAATCAATAAAATTATTTGTTTTCGACTATATTAACTGTCCACTTTTAACTGCTTAATAAATCTGCAAAAGAAGAGCAGGAAAGGAGACAAAGCTTTTGGAATGAAGAAGTTTCAGTCCCGAATTGTTCATCCTTCCAGCTGGCTGAGGTCATGAGAGATTGCATGTAGCTCAAAGCTCTCAGCATGATGTATTTTAAAGAAGAGCAGCGAAGTGAATAAGTGTCTGTGTATCTCCAGCAGGGCCAGACAGACGGTGCAGTCAGTAGCAAGCAGTGAACCCTGACCGAATGTGTTGGTGGTGCTGCCCTGAGGGAAAGCGTATGACTATGTGTTTGTGTGCAAAGGTATGATGGACGGGGTACAGACAGGGGTCTATGGCTTGGTGTGTGAAGCTGCAGGTGATGCGGTGGGTGATGATGAGATGTGTTATATGAGCATTGCTTCATCTTTGCCTAAGCTGTTGTGTGTCTCTCCATCATTCACTGGCTCTCTGGAACAGAAAATGTATGCAAATTCATGTTTTTTTTTATCCATTTCACAAACTCTGTTATAGTTTGAGCATCTAAAAGGTGAAGTGGGCCTCTTAGAGCTGTTGCGATGAGTTAATGGAGTGAGTGATGTGCTTTTGAAGCCGAAATAGCCTGTTGTTTTCTTCCTTTTCTGCTTCCGATTGCATCTGTCTTCTATGGGATTGATATTTTTCCCCTAGAAAAGTTCAGAACATTTTTAAGCCATTAAGACTGGCTTGACGTTAAATATCATAAATAGTTTTCTGTTGTTTTTATTTGTGCACCATACCGGAAACATACTCCTTTGTTTTCAATGCCAGTTTTGCTTTAAGATTAACCTCTGGTGTACAGACAGAAAGCTGTGGGGGGAGGGGAAGCTGAGGTAGGATGAGATTGATTTTTTTTTTTTTTTTTTTTGAGATTTAATACTTTTGAAGAAGAATTGAAAGTAGAAATAC
The DNA here is from genome assembly GCA_007224835.1 of Danionella cerebrum. Taxonomy (NCBI): domain Eukaryota; kingdom Metazoa; phylum Chordata; class Actinopteri; order Cypriniformes; family Danionidae; genus Danionella; species Danionella cerebrum. Next base: position 349,197 of record SRMA01027393.1, on the reverse strand, counting down.
TGCTTCTATCCGGTCCTATGATGTAATAGACAGACGCTGGACATATACGTGTGGTGATTTTTTTTTTTTTGAAGATATTTTCATTGCCTTTTCCCTTTAATTTAAATGATAAGACAATGGTAAATCTAACCCTTTTAAGGGCCAGGGGTTCAAATATTTTTACACAGTGGTTACTTGTATTCTTACACAGACTGATAACCTCCACAAGTGCATTCTGTCAGATCAGTTTGGATGGTTTGGGAAAGTTTGGTGGCGGTATTTCACCAAGAAATATTGAGACAAATATCCCAACAAAATCCCATGACACTTCTCAAAAAGCAGTACGGTAATTATGCACTTCTCTTGAAACTGTAATCTGTTGTAATTAGCTTCTGTGCCACCCAAACACTGCTGTGATAATAACTCCCTGTCATTGGACCTCTTTATTTCTGTTTTCTCACAAGATGAAAGTTGACTATAATGACTTGGTATCAACGGAACAATAACCGATCATTACCGTCATCTATTTAATTAAGGTTCACTTGTATTCAGCAATGGAGAAGTCGTAATTTGTCACTTATAAGAACTTCTAATATGTTTGTTTAAAAATAATATTTATTGTATGTTACGAAACTCTGGTATGGTTGCTAAAACCATGTTTAGGTCAATGTCAATCATTGGTTTTCAGTGTTCTACCGGTGTGTGCTTCAATCACACCATAAGTTTTCAGTGAAACACCAATGATGCAACCCACCTACTGTTTGATTTTGATTTCATATATAATGTGTTTATATTAGATTGATATGCTTTAAATTAACATTACAAGAGTTATGCAAGGTTATTCAAGTGAGAAAATGCGCAATCATCTTTCATTCTCATTTCACAGACTCCAAATCAGTATCATCAGTGACATCTTGTGGTGAAAAGAAGGGATAACCCTTTCAAGTACAAGATCTGTAATATAGCTTTTTTTGTTCAAAGTTCTGGCAGAAAAAGAGCACAATGGAACAAAAAGATTTTAGAACCATTTATAAGGTTTAAGAAAGGGTTGCTTGTTTTTAAATACAATTTTCACAATGTTTTGACGTTGTTGGGGGTCTGTTTTCATGTTATTAAACATGAAAACAGTTTGTAATTATTTTTTTTTTAGATTTTTGCAGTAAAAATTAATATTTAATATTAAAAGTTGTACAATTTCATGTTAGTTGTTCAATTATTGTGTTTTATATAAATTAATAATCAAATTGTAAACTAGTAGAAAAACACAAAAGGCCCTAGACTTTTAATGGTTAATGTCATCTTGTGCCTTGTTTAAATGCAGTGTCTACCTATCTTTGTAGTAATACTTGCAATGGAGGGGTATCTGGGATGCTTTACCTTTATGGTGAACCCCCCTGGAGCTGGATTCTGAACAGGTTGACCATCCAAAGAGAGAAGACCAGAGATCATGGAGCTTAGGGGGGTAAACAGGAACCAGCAACTATCAACATTCATGGAATCTCTCCAGCGTGCTGTGGGTCTTCCTCCTCTTCCAGGAGTGTTCTGGCTGGAGCACCTCCCCTGGGAGGAGTCTGGGAAGCATCTGAAATATATACCTGAGCCACCTCAACTGGCTTGTTTTGATGTGGAGAATCACTGGCTCCCACAGCACCCTAGAGAGGAAGTCATGTCCATAGAAATGTAGTTTGACGGTAAATCGAGACGTTTGCGTTTGCAGCTTTCCAGATGCACCTGGGAGCTGATGATTTTGTCATGCTGGTGTAATCAGATAAGGACCTTCCATGTACGTTCCAAACACACAGTCGAATTGGGAAATGACTGGGTTGAGAATCAGCACCTCAAAATCCAAGGTCCTCTCTAGCATGCTCCTGTTGAGTTGATGGAGTTATCCCAATTGGAGAATCTTGGGGCCTTGTTCACAAGTAAGGGGACCATGGAACAGAAGATTGACAAGATTGGGACACTTTCTACGTTATTGCAGTCAATAAAAAATAAATTCATTATTTCAGAGATAAAAACTTGCTCAAAATGTCTTAAAGCAACTCTTATTATTCTATTCTTTTATCAGTTTAGAGCTTTAATTGGTAAAATTGATGTTTATTTTTTTAGTCCAGCATGGCGTATCTTTCAAAGTGCTTAAAAAAGGCAAATGCCATCTTGAAGAGTCTCAAGCTCCACATCATAACAGCTCCAGGCTCCAAACTCATGACTGTGTCGCTGGGAAGAACACCATTGGAATCTGCCTGCTGTTTCAGAGCTTTTCGAAAGTGAAAGAAACATTCTTCAATTTCAACTTGTACATTGCCTCATAAGCCGTTTTCATGACTTTAATGATCTCATTAGAAGGTGCTGGCTTCATAAGTGACGCCTCACATCGCCCAGAGCGATTCTGAATGGACAACACAGCTACCACATCCAACAACGGAATTAAACTTGATGTGAGCAGATGTTTGGGATTACAGCCTTATGAATATTTAGATGTGTGATCCACTGATTTAGCAACGAACATAATTGAACTAAAACCCAAAACATAAGGTTCAGTGAAAAAGTGGTAAAGATACAATTATTTTTCTCTAAATCAGCCTTTTTTCATTTTCCAAAGGTGTGACACTAATGTTTTATTATTTAGTCCACCTAATTGTTTTCAGCTGTCTCTTTCTCATTCTTCTGCAGGTGTTGCTCACCACCTTCCTGACTTCAGTGTTGTTTCACATCCTCTTGTCATTTGTATTTTGATATTTGGTGTGTTTAGAGTTACATTTTTCTTATGTTCACATAACAGTGCGTTTGGATTCAGTCATCAGGATTTTTGTCTTGTCCACTTCTTTGGTCTGTCCCTTAAAGGGTAAATCAGGAGCCCATTTCTCATAAGCTGATGGTGTTTTACAAAAGATCATACTAATTCTCTTGCAATATGGGTTGTCCCAGTCGATCAGAAGTTGCTGAAATCCTCAAACCACACCATGCCATGTTGAAAACCACTTAAATCTCAACTTGGTTTGAACGGCAGCAGCCATTTTCTACACACCTAAGTGACAACGTAAGATTTGTTTTGGGAGCGTACATGAAAAGATAATTAAGCTGGGTGATTCCCATAATTTCCTAATAATCCGTTCAATAAAAGGATCTATGCATCCCCCAGGCTTTCTTTTAGCAACCCTCCTCAACCCCTTCGCCCCTCTACATATTCAGAAAGGGGGGAGGGGGGTCTCCGGGCTACTACCGCATCCCTGCACTTGGAGCCTTTCCTCAGACAGCTCACCTGTACGCTTTATCTCCTCCAAACTTGCGTAACCATGGCCAATTTCTTCGAATGTACTCTTGTGAAATGCATTGAGTATCTGCCATGTGATTGGCTGATACAAAAATTTGCATCAACGAGCAGTTGGACGGGTGTACCTAATAAAGTGGCTGGTCAGTGTACAGTATTGTTGCGTCATAGTTTGTCAAATTACAACTGTAATATTAAAAATATTTAAAGATGACAGCTCTCCTCTGCTTTCTGCTCATCTGGTCTACAGCTGATGTTGGTACAGACACCTTCTGCTATCTCCTGATTCTGGAAGACCTTACTACCATTGGAAACTTCCTGGTTTTGCTCTCAGGCTGGATTACAGGCCATCTTCTGCTGTTGCTGGGTTCACTATGCTTCCGGGGTTCACTTGTGTCTTGTTTACACGCTCTTGACACCTCTTCCTTGACATCTGCTTTCCAGATGCATTGTGTTAATAGCAATAAATTAATGGGATTTAAAAGTAGACGTCATGTTCCATTTCTGAACAAAGTGTGAATTACTTCTAATCCAACTTTGGAAGCTCAGACCCCCTTATTGGCTTTAAGTTATCAATAAACATGTGAGAGTTTTGCAAACTCCCTTAATATGAACGCAAACCGCCTGTAGACATACAACTAATCCAAAAGCCAAATCCTCGCCGAGCTCACGATTCTTTTTGTGCAACTCCCTGAATCACATCAGATGACTCAAAGTCCATGTGAATCAGCAGCTCGGTAATTGGTCTTCATGGATTTAGATTCACCAGATAATTGCTTCATTACATCCATCCACGTTTGAACCCACTCATTCAATGATGCGCTAACAGCCCTCCCCCCACCCCATCACACCGTCAACCACTGGAAAATGCACAATTCAGGTGTAGCGAAGGCAGTTATAGTGGTCCCATATGTTGAGCATTTCTTATCCTTTTGAGTTGTTCAGGACGTCAGTCAGTGCGTCATTTCACTCAACCTATTACCCCCCACCCTCTAGGAAACAACATCAAAACAGAAGCAGCCGTTTGGTGTGTCTGCTCTTAGAAACTGATTTATGATCGGCTCCTTAGCCCATCAGCACAGCTTTGATCTTCCAATGTATGTTATATTTCATGCTCCCTTAAACCTCCCGGTCCACATCAACAACACTGCCAAACTTAATAACTGTAACCTCACATTAATTTACTAGAACTATCTTTTATTTCCTGCCCTTTTCCTTTTATGCCAAGGTCAGCAGTCAGTTCAAGGCAGCAGACCATAAATGAATTTCCCAGTATGCCATTTGCAACATTTGGTAAACGCAACCGTGCTGCTCTTCTTTCTGAGATAAACACTTTGTTGTCTTGTGGGATGATTTGAATAAAAATGAATTTTGTGTTTTGCTTGGTTGATACAGTATCGCTGTGATGTGTACTATGGATTTGATGCTTAAAAAATAATGAAACATTTTTATTTAATATTGAACTGATTTAATATTGAACTGTTGAGTAAATCATGTTTTTTTCTCAAACATCACTAACATGTTTATTACAACTACTTATATTTGCTGAAAACCTGTTTGTAACAATTACCTGTTGATCCATTTACATTTTTTTTACTCTTGTTATCACCATTTAAACTCCCTTGTTACAAGTGATAAAGCTGGAGGAGGTGTCACATTTTTTTTTTTGTATTGTTTGAGTCACGCTTGGATTGTTTTAAGGTTCAATTCTTACAAAATACTAAAATACAAAACAAACAATTATACAATAAATAAATCCGGAATATAATTCAATTTTAGTTTCTATTGGTAGGAGTAATCAAGCTATAAATATGGCAGATGCGATAATGTCTTTTTTTTTTTTTTGGGGGGGCTAGTAGATTATCATTTAAGTTCTTTGAACAAACACAGGGAAAAACACTGACTGAAAAACACAGAATTGTTCACACTTTTGCAGATTTATTAAAAACAAACATGATCATAAGTTTTCAGACCCTATCAGGGCTCAGGCCGACTTAAACCCAAGAAGAAGCTACTACATTATTTTATCAGCGTTCCCAGTGCTCAGGGTCTTCTGCGCAATCTGAGGTCCCGAGCACTCTGGAGAAGAGCACATTCAAACAGGAAATTACTTGGCCGCATTCAATTGCAACCAGTTTTCCTGTTCCTGCAACTGAAAAACCCACAGCATGATGCTACAATCACCATGCTTAACTGTTGGGACTGTATTGGACAGGGATTGCTATTTCCAAACATACCACTTTAAAATTAAGACCAAAACATTCTATCTAAACATTAACCAGACCCAAGAACCTAATTGTTGTGTGTTTTTCAGTCGTTTTTAGCAAACTCTATATAGGCTTGCACTAAGAGAGGCTTTTGTTGTGCCACTCTGCCTTAAAGCTCCAACTGGTGGAGGGCTGTAATAATGAGTGACATTCTACAACTTTTTACCATTTTACTGCCTGCATCTCTGAAGCTCAGACAGTGATTTTCGGGTTCTTCTTTACCTCTCCTACCAAGGTTCTTCTACTTCAATAGTTCAGATTGACTAGAAGGCCAGTTGTATGAAGGGTTCTCTATTTAAAAATTACGGAGGCTCGCTCCTACGCAAACCTTAAGTGCAGTTAAGTCAAGCTTGCCACAATTATCTCTTAGCTCTTCAGACAGTCCTTCGCACTGACATGCTTTGTGAGTTTTAAGATCTTATATAGACAGGTGTGTGGCTTTCTTAATCAAGTCCAATCAGTATTATCAAACCCAGCTGGACTCAAATGAAGGTATACAACCACCTCAAGGACTATTAGAAGAAATGGAACCACCTGAGTTGTTACTGGTGTCAGAATTCTTACTTTTTCCCAAAGACAGAGGCTGGAGGATAGTTAATGGAGTGTTTAGCCAAGAAAACTTGTGAAGCAGTTGGAAAACACTGCAAGCTAATTACCCTTCGGCATTGCAGATATGCACTATACAATCAGTCTTATTTAGGAATGCATTGTTCAATCGTTTTATCTGTTTGGAGGCTTTGGAGATTTATAACTGTTAATTAGCCACTGAACATGGCCACTCACACAAGCAAGCTCCTGAATCTTCTCATGTGAGCGTGTCAGTGGCTCCGATGACTTGATTCTGGCAAAATGAGCCTTGCAATAAGCTTGAATCTTTCTGTCCTGTCATGTCTGCTACCGTCAATGACCTTGCTACCGCTATCTTTCAGGTTAATGCCTAGGATCAGACAGAAAGCAAGACAAGATTTCTCAAAGGCCGCTCTGGTGATTTAATCTCAGAGGTTGAAGGTATTGGACAAGTATAGCTTGGAAGTAGAAGTATTGTAGAAGATTTGGTAAAAACAGTAAATGAGACTACAGTGGTAACTCGAGATATGAATGCTTTAAGGTTAGAAAAATCCAAGATACGAAGGGCCCCTCAAAATATTTTGCTTGAGGATACGAAAAAAGTGACGAAGCGCTGTGCTTCCGGGTCCTGGCTCTCCACTCCTTGACAGACAATGGTAAAATGTGCTGATGCTTGGATCATTATCACACCAAAAACTGCTTCCGTAGGTGCAGGAGTCTGCAGCAGAGTTGAGCAGAGCTGCTCATGGTGAGTTGCTATCTCTTGAGCTCCGCTATAAATGAATATAAAAAGTCGCTAATTAAGATTGACTCGATGCCAAAAGTCAACACATTGGAAAGAAATGTGTGTTAGAGCTACTTAAATGCGTTTTGTGCATCTATTTGTGCATAATATTCCATTCGCATGTGCTCATGTCACGTGTCTTGAAAGATACGTGTACATTGGTAACCCGAGATACGAAATTATTCCGTTCCAGGGTGTCGTTCGGATCTCGAACAATTCGTATCTCAAAGCAAGTTTTACATGTAAAACGCCTTATCTGTGCAACGGCTCTCAGAAACAACAGTATAAGTGGATGAAAAAAGGGAAAACCAGAGAAAAATCAAAAAACGTTTCTTCAATCCTTAAATCTACACAGTGTTAATGTAATAAATGATAAGAAAACACACACAAAATTTGTAATATGTACACAAATGTGAAACCTTACCTTAAGAATGAGGCGATGTGTCGGAGGAGGTGGAACGGACGGCAGAAAACATTACAGCTCTACGTATATTTCAAGAATTACTGACACCAACACGGTTTTAAGCACAAGTGCAGACAGTACCGAGCGTACTGGAGAGACTCTTCTGAGAACGCGTGACAGGTTTTCTCTAAGTTCCGCTACAGAACAGCACTTTCCACGTTATAAACGTTATTTCTTTTTTACGACACCTTGACTCTAACATTTGTTATAGCACATTATTAATAATCTATAAATAATGTTTAGCTGTTGTTGAAGTGTTTTGAAGCGCATCAGACCCTTTTTGCGCAAGAACCCGGAAGCGCTACGCGACGTCACACAAACAAGCGGAAAATACAACAGAACAGCTTGTAAATGTTCGTATCTCGAAGCAAAAAATTTCCCGCAAGACGTTTCGTATCTCAAACATTTCGTAACTCGAAGCATTCGTATCTCGGGGTACCACTGTAGTTATTAGGTGGAGATCCTTTGTCTGAGTGATACGCCATTTATAATTGCTGTGAACTCTGTGCAGGTATTTTATTTCTTTATTTTACTTTATTGTGTAAAGCAGGGGTGCTCATTACGTCGAGGTGCTACCGGTCGATCGCGGCGTGAAATTGAAACAATATCAGCCGATCATCCATCCCGTCACAGTTCTGTAAAGTTATCTGCAGATTCACGGATTCGGTTTTCTCTGCTCAATAGCTCGAGACCAGAATGTTCTTAGTAAACAAATAATACCTATTTTTAATCTGTGTTATGTAGCGGACAAACTACAAAACGTTTTTTTATCAAATCAAGTTTCCCTTGGCATTTGCAGAAACACATTACCGTCTATGAACAACCCGCTGACATGGAATCGCTTAGGGACCGTCTGCAAATGACCAGATCCTAAATATGTTTTACCCAGAATATGCTTCATAACTTCATTCTAAATTGTTCTATTACAACCAAAATCAAGCAACACACCACTCCTCACCTGCATATTGTACTGCACGACTCAGTTTCAATAAAAATTGAAATATTTATTAGAGCATCATTTTATTCTTGATTATTTGGATCAAAGCTCAATTGCTCCCATAAAAATCACTCTATTTCCACCGAATTCAGGTCACACACAACTGTTCTAATGATTCAATTCAGTGCAAGTCATCAAATTAAACTCGCGTTATTACAAAAAATGTAAATAATGAATTATTATGTGTTTTGTCAATTCTTAATAAAGTTAAAAATAATTGTTTGTTTACATTTTTGTAGCGGGTAGATCACTTTGACTTGGTCATTTTAAAAGTAGCTCGCAAGCTGAAAAAGTGTGAGCTCCCCTGATGTAAATGGTTTTAATTTGTAGTATCATTGTATATTGTTGTATATTAGTTGGATGATGCTTAATTTATTTTTTCTTTATACATAATTGAGTGGAAAAGAAATATATACAGTGATTCGTCATTTATAATCGCTGTGAACTCTATGTGCAGCAACCCAATAAAGCCTGTTGTCATCCAGACCTCGGCATGTGTGTTCCCTCCCCCGCTGAAGAATGAAAAGTTAGAGAGGCCACATTATAACAAAAGTTAGAGTTAATGTCCTAAAAGAAATAACGTTTATAAAGGGGAAACTGCTGTTCTGTAGCACAACTTGGATGAGAAACCCTGTGACGTGTTCTCATTTTGTCCCAACACATGTACTTTTGTACAATTTCATGTTTGTTAATAAATTATTGTGTAACGTAAGGAAAGAAAAGGAGATTTTGTACTTAAAAATTATAAGTATTGCCACATCAACTATTTTATGGAGCAAATCAAAGAGCAAATAAAAAAAAAAACTCAAAAGGCCCCCAAAAAGCTTCTAAGGGTTAAAATACATATATCTACCAGTCATGGATAATACATGTATTCAAACGTATTGGTCAAATTCAAGTTTTGTAGCAGGCGTTGGTCCAGAGAAAAATTCTATTTGTCTATGTTGTCATTTACACTAAATCACAGCACAAAAAATGTGCTTGTAGTTAAAACCTGAATTATTAATCGGGACCTGATTTGCATATTGTATATATTTCAGTGTGAACATATCACTCCTGCAGATTCAAACATGTTTCTTTAAAATCATTGTCTGAATCAATTTACCAGAACTGATCATTAGTTTTTGTGTTATTTATATTAGAACTCCGAACACCAGCTTGATGTTGAAAAACCAGTTGGACATCTGTACAAAAGCATTCACCATTTGTTAAAGCTGCAATTAAGCTGCTTATTATTGAGCTTTGTCCTCATCACCTTTTACAGCAATTTATGTTAATGCAGTACATTACGAGACGGGCGAACAAAGAAGCACAGGTCCTGCAGGGTCACCAAATGTACCAATTCTATATGTGCTCTTTTGAATAACACGATGTTCTCAAACGGCATCAATAATAGGCACACAGCTCTCCAAGTATGTCATGTTCATTTGAAATAACAAGTATAATAATGTTGTGAATTTCACCTTTTCTAATATATACAACATTACATTACCATAGAAGGAAAACATCCTTTTGAGGTTCACGGTTGAAGTTCCGGTTACAATAGAATTTGGTTGTTCTCTAATACATGTGCATTGTCCCACCATCCAAAAATAGGCAAATATTTGTATGTATTTATTATTGGGAAAAAGGATAGTGATTAAAAATTGTGTTGTAATTTGTAGGGAAACAAACTTGCTGCAATTTAAGAAATCACATGCAATTTCATCAAATAGAAAAACAAAACAGTATTAAATAAAGACAATAATTTCACTATTTGACGATATAAGAGCTGAAATTGTCTCAGCCACAACAAAAACAACTGTATATTGAAACATACAGCAATGCAAATCCTCATAGCATTTGCAAGTGTATAGTAACGTGCTGCAAATAGCACAGACCACAACACAAGTTTTTCGAGGAGACTTGTGCATGTGATTAGCAATCGCGTGTCTGTTTATATATATATATATACCATCTGTATCTATCAATTGTGGGGGTCAGTGTTGAGTTGTTTTATGATTCAAATTAAATTATTTGTTGTCATTTTTACTCATTTCAATAATGGCGTCCACTACCTCTGGCCTGTTGTCATTAAAAGAATGAGTTAAGAATTCAGGTTCATGCCCTTTTTGAAACCTTTCTGTTTTAGTCTGTTCTTTCAGTACTTTGTGTTTCTGTTTTGACAAATGCAGTCTCTCTCTCTCTCTCTCTCTCTCTGTCTCTCTTTTATTGTTTTAATTGTTTTATTGTGCTATTTTAATTTAATGGCATTTTTCATGTGTTCCCTAGATTGCAGTCCATTCGGGCGAAATGTAGAAAATTCTTGTTTTCTTTTTACATGAATACATTAATAAATATAATACAAATACATGTGGAATGGCCTGAAAGAATAATTGATGATATAAATTTAATTTTTGTGTAGTTCTCAATAGTGAATGAGAAAGAATTGTGTGTGATTGCATTGTGGTGTGAATGATATGTGAACAGCATTTCACGCTTCCGCTGGTCCAGACTTATCTGTGTCTGCTGTGTACAATCCAGGGCCAAAGAGTAATGACCCGGTCGAAGCTTCTCACATCCTTGACTGCTCCTACTGTGAATGAGAGAAGAAAAGAGAAAGTGAACGACCTGGAAAAGTACAAAAATCTCGCCCACCAACTTATGTCTTATTTTCCAGTTACTTTTGAAACAGCATGCAGCTTAAATCAATACTTCACTAGATCAAAACTGTAATCAGAATTTCAATATCATTAAAAAGACATTGTAATGTTGGTCCTTATCAATAACAGCTATCATTCTCACAAAAAAAAATCATATTTTCAAAAATGTACATAGGTCAATTTATAGAATAAGCCATTGTTGGAAAAAAATTAAAACATTTTGAGACCACAAAGTTAAGAGAAGTCTAGTTTGATTTGTATGAGAGCATTTGGTTCCATCCACTAGGGGGCAGTGTTTTTTGCATTTCTGTACGTCATATTTTTTAAATCAGTAAAAATAGATGAAGAGAGCTAATTTTATAATCTTTCGCATTTAAAATGTGAGAAAATGATGATTGCTTCTTAGTAAATATTACATAATACAAGAAGACAAGGTAAAGAAGTTTCAGAAGTGACTAGAATCACAATCAGTTCAAGAAGCAAATACACTTTAGCTCGTAGTATTCCAATATATTGTGAATGATGTATTATTACATCCCAAATATTAATATGTGACAAAGCAGACACCTGTCTGTCACTAATTAACTTTAAAAAACTTACGAATTAAGTTAAAAAAAATAATAATTTGGCCTCTACCAAACCATAACGTGATCCAAGCCAAAACATATTGATATTAAACTAATCTATGATGCTCCTCTTTCTGTGAAGTCGCACTGAAGCATCAGCATATAACAAATACACTTGATTTGGTTTGTGTGTTGATGCCATCTAACTTAAACCTGCAGGACTGTGCCTCTATGAAGGAAGTTCCTTTTATGTACAAATTCATCAAATAACATTTAAACTTTGAAATTAAAAAAAACATTTATAGTCATATGTTTTAATCTCTCTTGAGTTGTACAAATGCAAAAGGGCTATGTGCCTCAAGCTAGTGAGTTTTTTTTGTTGGTTCTGTCTTAAATGTGTTATTTTAGATGCAAACATTATATAAGGCGAATAACACCTTTTATGTTTCTCAGTATTCCATGAAATCTTTTTCTTGAGACTGAAAGGGCTTTCTTACAGAGTGTGTTGTTTGGCTGCAACACCTGGCTGTGAGTTTGATGTTTTTACAGTAATAAGCCTTTGGAGGAGCTTCCATTAAGCATTACCACATACTGTAAAGCTGTCAGGCTGCCTCTGTTTTATGGCACTCTAAATATGGCTGGCCCATTCCTGCTAACAGCCCAATGAGGCTGTAATAACCGCCTCCATGTTCTGCTTCTGTGACACAGCCACTGGCCCTTTTTACTGCAAACTCTCTCTGCTTTATTTGCCACCTCATAAAGCATCCAGCTTGCCCACAAGAGCTGAAATCACATTTATGAAAATAAATATCACAGACCTCATTATGCAGATTATGGTGACATCAAAGAGATTCCATTCAATGCACATAGAAGATAATGGGAGATAATTCTGAACTCATCGATTGCTTTGCTCTAGAGATCACAAGTAAGTGTCGATTCAGTTTCTCCATAATTTAATTGATCACTCTATAATGTGTCCCTGTGCATTCAATCAGAGACTCTGTGTATTTTGCTTAAGGAATATCACATATTGTTATCTCTCCTAACTTTTTCTTGCGTCTCACGTCTTTTTCTTCTGATTTCTGATCTCCTCCTTGCCTGTTCCAGCCACAACACTTTGTACAAGCCTCCAACAGACCTCGAGTTGCTATATGTTTTTAGACTGAAACCACTTAAGGAATTCTGGGAAATCAAAGAGAATGCAGAGAATTTTCTATTGACTTTGAATGGGGTCAAACTTTGCAAAGCTGTAACAAAAACTAAGCTCTAATAAACTTCAGTCACCACAGTTATGGAGGTTATCGGTTTGTACAGGAACATATAAAGCATTGTGGCTCTAGGATGGTCAAAGATCAACGTGGACATATAAAGACCATTGAGAATGAATGGGACTATCACAGAGAAACTGGGGTTTGGTTATGTATATCATAGTAACAACTTAATTTTAACATACCGTAATCTGACCTTAGCAATCAAATTCTTACAACTCTATATCAGCTTTGGAAAATAACTGTGACAATTGTGTTGATTTAAATAACTTAGTCAAAAAGAAACATTATTTTACGTCACTGACCCTTCCATAGCAACCAGACTGTTTACCATAGCAACCAGTTTGGCATATCTCAGCTTAGGAAAATAATGAGGGGTGGTATGTTTTATTCATATTCACATGGAAAACATTATATCATGTCACTGACTCCTCCATAGCAACTCATTTTCTACCCTAGAAACCAAATTAGCAGATTTTTATCTCAGCTTCAGAAAATGCTAGGGATGTGGGACTTGTTCTATATGACAAATAAACCACTGTGAGGAGGGTACCTTTAAATTAGATGATGAATTTCTCCCAAGAAACCAGATTATTTACCCTAGCAACCAATTTAAAAGCTCTATAGCTCAGCTCAGAAAAAAAAACTGGTTAATGGGGTAAAGTTTATGTAGCATGGCTGCCTTGTCATTTATAATATTTAAAGGAGTCACAAATTTGACTATACTGAACAGAGTATAGTTTAAGACTATAGACTTAAAGGAATTTTATTGGATAAATATACTGCGGTAGAAATGCTAAGGTCATTAATTTAGTTATGATTGTTTTCATGAAATGACTAGATGTATTTAACAATCATTTGATCTCCCCTTTGGAGAAATGTGTTTAAATATTTTCTCAGTGTTAGTCGGAACTCCAGCAAAGCTCCATCTTCTTGTAAAGTTATTAAGCTCAGATATTTTTTTTTGTTGTTTTTAGTTCATTGAGTCTAAATTCTGTAGTAGTCAACAGTGGCATGACCACAAGCACTGTTTATGCTTGGATCTGTTTACGTAGGTAAAAACCACGTAGTTTTACGTATACCAGTGACCCACCTGCAAGCTTTTTCCAGTGTGCAGTCCAGTCACATGCCATAACAGCTGGAAGCATCTCTAATCATACCGGAGAGGATTTCACTTGACCTGCTTGCAGAGATTAGATTTTTTCCAAGTGATTGGTTCCTTTTTCACAAATGCTACTGAACCTACAGAGACAACGGAAACTGCCTTCTCAAATTGCTTCCTGCAGCAGTATGTCGACAAGTTTACTGCACAGAAGCAAGCTTAATTGCATATTTCAGGAAGTGTGATTGGGATATTGTGCAAAAAATTGTGTTGAGCTGTCACTCAGGAGCCCTGCGTGAGAGGTGATAAACAGAAGATTGTTACATAGCGCACACAGATGTGACCTGGGATGCGTTCATTTACTTGTGAAATTGCGTGCTTTAAATAAAATGTATTTTTGGTTCATGAGATGTTATGACACGGGTCACAATATAGAATGTTTCAGCCCTTCACAGTTCAGATACAGCGTCAATTATGGTCTTTGGTTTTTGTTTACTTTTATTGAAAAATGCTAGGATTCTATTGGGCTGGAATACATTAGTCTGTGTATGGACATATATGGTGATTTTGTCCTTTTAAAGTAAGATAACCAATATTTCTTACATGTGACTAGTTTTAACTTAGCCAACATTGCCCTGGTTGACCGTTGGGGTGTTTTTGATGGTGGGCAGGAGGCAGCCCCGTTCTGTCAGAATGCCCCATATCACCACCAGAGTATTGCTCTGAGTGTTTTTGAGCACCTGGAAAAGCGCTATATAAATTGATGACATTATTATTACATTTAGGGCCAATAGCAATAAAAGATAAAGTGGTAGCACTTCTGACAACATCTTTAGGCATGAGAATGGTGTGGCCCAGTGGTTGTAGACTGCATTAATTAAGTCCATCCCCTTGAAATAATCATGACGTACAGTCATTAGAACAAAGCAAACATAAAGTGATCATTACGCTGCATCAGATGTGGCTAAATTAAATAAGACAGCTTATTAACCTTCATTGTTAAACCAAGAATTACCCTAATTTCTATATCAAATCATAGCAGCATTGACTCAAAAATGTTCCCTAAGATTCGAGAAATACTTTTTGACAGTGATACATTTGCTCACTCTTCTGACGTTCTTTTTGATGTCCTTCGGGCTGAACAGATAGTTGGGAAGTACTGTAAAATTTCCCAACACGATGAATGTTACAGAGCGAAGGATCAAATATAATGGATTATTTCAACATCAGATGCGTTCCCGCCACGCTTCAAGGAGAGCGGCTGGGAAGCAGGAAGAACTAAGTGAGTATTGAGCCGCCTGGCACCTGAGCTGCATCGTAAAGCAGCAGAGTGAGGACAGAAGATGTATATAATCTTCATGAAATGACTTGGAATGTATTTGAAACAGTTCAGTGACTGTAGGGGAATTTGACAAATACCGCATGCATTTATCATGTTTGTAGTCTGTCAGCTTTGAACGATTTCAAATTCAATATGGCTGTTAGGCCATCTGTCAGGGCTAGAAAGTTTTAATTGACAACACAATTCTGTGCCAAGCTTGGGCAACTGTAAACTGATCCCTGATTGGTTTTCTATGGATGTGCATGACAGTCGCTTTCATAAAGCCAAAAGCTGATTTCAGAGGGGTGAAATTGATGAAAGGTTTTGACATTTTAGTACTGAGAACTACACTTCATAATTAGAGCTGGATGATTAATATGAAAAAAAAAATGATGAGAATATGTATAGAGTACTGTGCAAACCTGTTTGGCTGGTGTGAAAATGCTGTGAATCAAGATTGCCTTCAGAAATGGGAGTTTTAAGAACTCTAAACACCGATCGGAATTTTCTATACAAATTTCGTGCAACAATGTGCCCCGCCCAAAAAAACATGGCCACCAACAGGAGATCAGAGATGGGAGTCTGACGAGTGGTGCCAGCGAATAACAGTTTCGGATTGCCATATTGGAATTGTTTATCAAAAGCTGGCTCTTATGATAATGTCAGTACGATGTAAAAAATTGCTTGGTGGCAATTGCTGCAGATTCTGATCAAGAATGTCTTGATACTTTTCTCCAGTCATTATTCCTTCAGTGATGTGAAGTCTACCAGTACCACATGCTGAAAAACAGCCCCACGCCATGATGCTCCCACCTCCAAACTTGACTGTTGGTATGGTGTTTTGGGGGTGATGTGCTGTGCCATTTTTCCTCCAAACATGTTGTGTCTTATGACATCCGAAGAGTTCAATTTTGGTCTCATCTGACCAGAGAATCTTCTCCCAGAATGTCATGGGTTTATCCAAATGTTGTGTCGCAAACTCCAAACGAGCTTCAACATGCTTCTTCTTCAAAAATGGAGTCTTGCGTGGTGTGCGTGCATGGAGGCAATGGCGGTTGAGTGCATTACTTATTGTTTTCTTTTTTGAAACAACGGTACCTGCTGATTCCAGGTCCTTCTGAAGCTCACCATGAGTGGTCCTAGGCTGTTGGAGAACCCTTCTGATGATTGTTCTGACACCTCTGTCTGAAATCTTGCGAGGAGCACCTGGCCGTGGCTGGTTTATGGTAATGCCGTGTTCTTTCCACTTCCGGATGATGGCCCCAATGGTACTCACTGGAACTTTCAGACGTTTGGAAATGCGCCTGTAACCAATGCCTTCAGTGTGTTTTGCAACAATAAGGTTGCGTAGGTCTTTGGACAGCTCTTTGCTTTTACCCATCATGCAATGCTTCTTGTCTAACACCTTGCTGGTGAGAAACCTTTTTAAAAGGCATCAATCAGGACTATACCAGCTGATATTACTTGGCACTAATAGGGGGCAGGTTAACCTTCTGAATACTGACAAACTCCAGCTGCTTTCTTGGCTTGCCAGACCTTTTTACCTCCTGTTCTTCATGTGTTCAATACTTATTCCCTGTGCCATTTCACTTAATTACACATAACTTCATCTATGGATATAAATGTTTGGATTTCTTTCTATGTGTGCATTACTAGGGTTGATACCGGCATCTGGTGAAAATTTCATGTCAATAGCTCAATTAGAAATATGTTTTTTGAGAGAAATGTTGACGTGTTCAATACTTATTTTCCCCACTGTATTTCTGTAACATTTGGAGCACAGTTCTGTATTTTAAAGGGAATCTAAGTGGTATGGATTTAGCACAGCAGCACGTCCATGCATGATTGCAAAAAAACATCAGTGTAAAAATATTTCAGGGAGCTTTCTTCGGGAGTTTATAACTTTGAAACATTATGAGAATGATTGTTATATTTGAATGGATTAAATAGGAAAAATCTAAATTTCCTCATGAAATGAAGGAGAAAACCAAAGTAACCAAAAGAAAGCCACCGCGCCAATGCACTATTGCTCTAAATTCAAAATAAACGTGTGACTAGTTGAAATGCACACACCTCTAAAATCAAATCCCTATGGGCAAGATGTGAAAACTCAAAGTGTGACTGGCACATTAAATCTTGTACTGATGAAAATACTGCAACAATGTATAACAGAATCGAGATTTAAAATGATTTAAATGTGTTTGCTTTTAAAATTGTTCTGAAAGATATTAGCATTGGAAATAAATTGAAGTTTAAAGCACATTTGAATAGTTTAAAATGGTATAAAATCTATTTTATAATGACTTTTTAACTGTGTCCAATAATGAATTCAGAATGTTTGAGGTTTTTATTAAAGTAATTTGACATTATTACTAAATGCTACATGCTTTGTAATGTGCTAATATGCCTCCAAACATAGAGTTTAAGGCACTTGGGGTCTCTACTTGAAATGCTTTGTTATTCCAGACTCCCAAGTATCACTGGATTTGTACTAGTACTGGGTTTTCCTGGTTAATCACTTTGTTCTGTACAAAGCGAGACTAATCTCATATGACGAGAACTTTCAAACCAGTTTTTGTGAAACCAGCATGTCCGTGTTTCGACTTTAATAAAAATCTCTGATGTCACAGCAAGCACTTTACTGAAAAGAACACTCAACTTCAAAACGTCATATACAGGTTTAAAACAACCAAGTTCACAGGGACCTTAAAGTCACTTACTTCCCTGAAAGTCCGGATTTCCGTCTGCAAGGGATTCAACAGATGCATGTAACCTCAGAATCTCAATCACTCTGGGGTTTTCATTTCTGTGCTTCCTTTTTTTCCCCCAACATGAAATGAAGTTGTATTTCTGTAACCTCTTTCAAACCTTGAAATTGAGTTTTGTGAAGGGGATGTGGAGATTATAATATTTCATGGTAGGCTGACAGGAGTTGATCTGCTTCAGTGTATTAAATGTGTCTAGTTGTGCTTTATACCAATTTTATTAAAGCACAGAGAAATTGGAAATCTCCCTAGAAAATACTGCCTTTTAAAAACAGGACAGTGTGCCTAGGTTTCTGCAAAAAACTGGCGTTGTAATGAAAGTGAAGTGCTTTTATCTGGAATGGCATAGGAAGAAAGTAACAAAAATGAGGGAATAATCTCTTTTAAATGAGCATGGCGGTAACCGGTAACCCTAAAAGAATAATATTTGAAAATGCGTTGAAATTGGATTCTACATGGTTGATTGTGAGTTATACCATTTTGATGCTCTGAATGATTATTATTTTAAATTATTTGGCTTATTAGAAATGGTTTGTTTCAGCATTGATAATTGAATAGTGTACAGGTGAAACACAGAAAGCAAGAATACATCGTGGTACAATTACCGAATGATGTACATGGACTTCATGTAGGTCCTAATATCATATAATTACCTTGGTTACTTTTACCGTGATTTTTAGTTTCGATTATTTGGCTTATTAGTTGACATTTGCATTTGTATTCAAATCCCATGAGTTGAAAAAGGTGAGTGAAAAAAACCTGGGCGACCGATCGAAATGAAGTGCACAGTTTTTCATTAAAACTTTGGGATTCAAATTCCACCCACGTTTAATCCTGCATTTATGTCATTTTCAAGGACAGATGTGGGTAAAGTTGCTTTGCATGTGGAGTGCTGTGCAATCAACTTGCTGCTCTTTGGTTTATTCACTGAGAGGTTTGAAGTAGACGCACCTGACAGTGACGTTGGTCCATTATCCTGGAATGCTCTATCTATCCAAGACATTTTTGGTAACCTTAAAATGCACAAATCACATCAGAATGTCATCAATAGATTCTAACAGAACTCAAGTCGTTTCATACTGGAAAGCAATTTAACCCATTTGAAAAGAAACATGAGTTTGGCTTGTTTCAGTCCCACCTCAACCATTCTCTTCCAGTGTGTTCTGGTAAATGTTTATAGTTAAGGTACGGTATGTGATTTAGCAAAAAGCTTGGAAATCTGTGGCCCTGGCTGATCAGGTAAATAGACGTGGTAGTCAGCGGTATGGTGTGTTTTTTTGTTTCATTTTGCGGAGCAGGAGCTCAGTTGAACGCGAGTTGTGATTATTACTGATTATCGAAAACAACAGGCTAAACTTGGCGGACACAAAGACCAGTGTTTTCCTGATTTAAAATATCAACATCGACTCCCAAATGTTGCATATCGCACCTTTAAATGTCAAACACTCCAATTTACCTCAGTTTTGGTCCTTGAAGTTTCACATGTTTTGCATCTTTCTTTTAATTCTTTCGAAATCTTAATATACCATCTATTGTATGTTATTGGAGTGTTTTTTTTTTAAAGATACTTCCTGTTTTTACTCTTAAACAAGTCTGTATATTTTTGCTATTTTGAACACTAGGTTAAATATATGCTTTTGAAAGTGTGGTATTCTGCTACCAATCACATTTCCATATATATTTGGTTGTGATTATGCGAGTCTGTGCTGACTCGCCTATTTTTTTCTGTCACATTGACCTGTAGCTTCCTTCATTTGTTCTTGTAAAGCAGCCAATGATCTCTCTTCAGAACAAGAACTGGTTCAAATGTTAAATGCTCTTGAGAGGAATTACCCCACTTTTCTTCAATGAAAACCCACCCCATACGTTATTGTCTTTCCCTAATAGGTTGCTAATTCCACCTTTTTGTCTTAATCCCTACACTCCAAAGGGATAAAACAAGAGGTGCCTTATCCAGACTGCCCTAAACATGTTCTCATCGCAGGTAACACTTCGCCCCATTGACAGTTAAGTGCCTCTTCACATAATGTGCCCCTTTGAAAGTAATAACTTGACCTCCAAAAGAGGAACGCCTGCATGCACTCAACCAATTCCCTGGCTCTGCTCCATGAGAGTAGATATGGCTAGCATCTGATGAACGGCTCAATGCAGGGTTGCATTTTTTCTATGTGCAGGTGAGCTAGATGAATAAGTTTACAGCACATACAAGCTTTAACCATTTATCCCTGACTGTTGGTAATGTTCCCGTCTCAAACTCCTATTAATCTCTACCTCAGACTGAGCTTTCCAGAGTAACGCTGCTCCTTGGCTATTCTCATGTTTCATTCTGCTAAATGCTAGTGCCTTTTCACAGTCAGCAAACGATGATTTCCCTCCCACATTCTTTAGTAAGGAGTATATGTAAGATATAGAGGGAGATTTGTGTGTTCATGGACTCTTTTATGTTAAAAGGTCCATGGAGGTGATGTATTTGGTTTATCAGAGACTGCCTGTAAAGTTTGTTGAGGTTGGGTGAGTCTGGGATGATGTTCATCATACCTGTGACCTATGTTTTATTATTTTAATTTATCAGTATTTTCCTTTTTCATCAGGAAATGGCTAGGGATGCCCCGATCTGAAGTAGGCCTATTTGGTAAGACTACACTGCAACTACTGCTTCAGTCCATCAGTGTAGGCTACATGCAGGAGAAGGTCTTCAGGAGTCTACTAACCAGTAAACGAGAGATGCCAATGCCATGGTTCCCACAGGTGGAAGTGTAGCGCTCAGCGGGAGATCAACCAAGCTGCCTGCAGAGTGCAACACAGAGAGATCGTGGGTCAAGTCCAGGAACAAAGATCAGGCCAAGGATGGAGGGAAGTACAGTGATTTTGCACAAGAGTCCAAAGCCACTGGCAACGAGGAAAGGAAATGGTGGCAGCAGAGTTGACAAGGTTGGAGAAAGAACGATACAAGGGTGTGCCAACGGAAAAGTGTTTCGGATTGCCATATCAGATTTTTTTTTTTTTGCAACGAGAATGACCAATAAAAGCTGGCACTGTACATCTTCATAGTGACTTCTTACAGGAAACAGTAAATAAATAGCGCGCCACAAATCCTCTCGTCTCTCCACATGTTTGTCAAACAGCTCCCTGTGAACAGCCACCAACAGATTGAACCAATCAACATATAGGGTTTGTTTCTGTGTTCTTTCATTGCTTTTCTGTCCATGTCTTCTTTCCTGTTTTTCTTTGACGAGCTACTTCTGTTTTACCGTAAACGCCATCTGCAGGCGGTGAGTGTCATGGCATCAATATTTCCTCGATGCCTGCTGAGAATCCATCTGTAGGTTCGTGTGAATCTCAACTCGGTTGATTGTGTAGAGGCGAAAAAAAGTGTACACCCCAAACAGTGTAGCCTTAACATACTGTGCTTTTCAAGTGGATTTTAAGATGGCCACAAAACACTTAAAAAGTGTCTGAAGCAAACCAGAGAAGCTTCTTTTCATGTTGTTTGATATAAAAATGCAAACAGACAGCTCATTTCAGCACAAAGGCAATCATATCTATCTGCGCTGTTACTCATTCAAATTTCAGTCTTTATTTATTCATTTGAATTTTTAAGCAGAAATGGAAAATATTGTTACATTTGTATTCAAAGCCACTTGTTACCTGCTTGCAGCTACAGTCATATTGACAGACAGGCCACGCTGTCTAAATCAAGGACACAGGAATAAGAGCTGAAGCCTGCCCAGCTTTGATTCACAGTTGTTTCCAGCTGTTCTTGAGCCAGAAGATGGAACGTAGACTTGTGTGGCAGACATGCTTGCAAAAGCATAATGGATGCAGATTTGTACCAATGAATTCAATGAATCGCAATGAGCTCCAATCAAAACGCCAACAGGTTTTCTTACAGTGTAATGAAGACAGACAGTTACTGATAAAATGTCACTTATACTTGCAGATTTACATAAATCTCTACTGAAGGAAAGATTTTGACTATAGCGTCATATGATTTTCGATTTGATGAAGCAGGTTTCTTGTAACTAGTCAGTATAAGAGCTTTTGATTGTGTTTATCTTAGCATATGCAGAAGTCCAGTATGACCATTTTGTTTGCAGTGTGTTTAAAAAGTAAAAATTATTTAAAATAACAATCTTCATACACTATTTCATTGGTGTAAAGAAAGTAGAGTGTTTTAGTTTTAGTAGAGGGGGCGGAAAATGGAAAACAACAGAGTAAACAAATAATCCAGATTGCGTCCGAAGGCTTGTAAACATCTAGACAAAAGAAAAAAGACTAGGTTTGGCTAAGCAATCAACCAAAGAAATCAATGCCAGCATTTTAAGCTGCTGCATTCTGATTCAAGCACTTAAACCATGCCCTCTCTTTTTCTGGAGGGAAAGTAGATACTTTTGAGAGTCCAGAGGAAAAGTGTGAGAGGTGCTGGCACACTCTACTTCCACCTCAGCCGTCATTCAGTCGCCTAGTTACAGGCTTGTCAGTCATCTCACCAGATTTTTAATCTTCATGTTGTTGAGGAACAATGAAAAATAAACCTTATAACTGATTATTTTACACTGACAACGATAACCCCTGGTTGATAAGACTTTGATCTTAACATTTGAATCCACAATCAATTTACTGGGAAGATTGTCGGATAAGTGAGAGTTCAGTGAGATATTGGCAACCAAAGCGAACCTTACTCATAACCCGATACTCACAGAGCACCCCCACAAGACCACACCAGAGGAGCACTGCATGCAATGTTTACATTTCTGGGATAGACCTTTAGTTTTTGCTATAATTGCCTCCTGAGTAAACTGTGGAGTAATGCTTGATTGAAGGCAGGGAGGAAGGGAGGGAGGGGGGGTCGATATGAAATATTCCCAGGAATGGAGTTTATGTGAATCCAGTGGTCAAGGTCAATTAATGTAAACAATCAAAGTCTTACATTCCGCGCACTCTCTTTAGATGTCTTGGTAGATGATAGAGAAGGTGTCACAGCAAGCACTTTACTGAAAAGAACACTCAATTTCTTTGGAAAGGTGTACTTATTTCTAAATATAATTGCTACTTCGGGCAGTGGAATGGCTTAGACATCCAGAGTTCCATTCTACAACAGACGACCGGCCGTCCACAGGGGGCCAAAAGGGTTTGATGAAGTTTGACTGGACACCCTGGGGGTGCAGAGGCCAGAGAAAGGCCATGTGGAGCTCTTCTAGCTCTCTATTTGTTCCAGCACTCAGGAGTCTCAGCACCTGCTCTCCTCTGAGCTAATGGACACTGAAATAAAGTATGCATCATTAATCAGCTTTCTGTCACATTACACCTGCTGTGTGGCTGGAGAGCTTTCTTATGGAGCCTTTAATCTCCTGGACTTTTCAGCCCCTAATAATATCTCATTTGCTGATGTTGTATGTTCATTTTTTTATTACTCTCTCTTTTTAGTTAATGTCTCAATTTTATAAGTTGCTCATAAAATCCTATTTCTATCTATCCGTCACTCTGCCAAGGAGTAGAGACTTGGTTTATAAGATACCAACCAGATTTGAATGATGCTAAACGTTTACATGAATATGACTTTCCTCAAACAAGTAAGAAAAGCAGGATTAAAAAGTGGATAAACCTAGAAGATCTCCAGAGTTGGAGCCCAATGGAGATCTTTGCAGGACTTTGGAGCCAGATATGTGAAAAAAATGTTGTATCCATGCATTCAACAGTGCAAAGCGGATGTTTGTGTATGCGCTGTGCTATTTCGGTTTGAGCTCCAATGAAAAGTTGAACTATTTGTTGAATTTTTGAAATGTTTCAAGTATGGGCATCAATACCTGAGCTGACGGTGTTAACTGCACAAATTCATTTCCATCCAAAAGCCTTATTCTAATGGGTGTGTGTAAATAATAATGTATCCATTTCTGTCACAATTCACTTTATCTCACTTTAATAATGTGCCATGTTTAGTGTGCAGTAGCATCGTCTGTGATTTTTTCAGATGCAGGTAAGTGCTATAATTCATTATTAATTAGTAGTTAGAAGTTTATCACTAAATAATCTTCAGTACATTTGTTGAAACTCTGCAGGATAAACTAAAATGTGTGAATTTTTGTTGAATTGGAATTTGTTTTTGCCCTGATGTTAAAACATGATATTATAAAATTAATACAGCTATTCTGTGTTAAAGCGAAACATATTTTATTGAAATCTTCACTAAACTCATATTAAAGCCAGCTTTACTTTGGAATACAGTGCTGTGGGCTGAGGAATTTGAAATAGAGTTATTTGAAGGGTCATGCAAACTCTAGTTCCCTTAAGTAAAATTTGGTGGTGGTTCCAGTGCAGGGACTTGGAATCTTGTTAAAGTTGAGGTTTGCATTCCACTCAACATCAGCAGACTCTGGAGAGCATTGTCCAGGAATTAGTAATGAAAATAATGAGGTTCCAGTTGCGCTGAGCAAATATTTTTCAACAAGACAATGATCCTAAATCTACTGAGGCAATCATGGAGTGGAATAAGAACAACGTTATGGAATTTCAAACTCAGTCTGTGATGGAGCAGGGTCTGCTCATCACATTTTTTAAATGCTAATTAATGTTAAGTTGTGCAAGCTGGTTTTAATGAGGTGACTCAAGGTCCCATGACCAGAACCTTCCATTTTCCCATTTGTTTAAGAATAGATTTTGTTTTTTTGGGTGAAAAAGTTTAATGTACTTACCTGCTGATGGTTCGACCCATTTTGAGCTCTCCCATAAAAGAGCTCAAGTTCATTCATTCATTCATTCAGCTGGAGAGAGTGGGAGAGAACAGACTGGTGCGAGTTCACCTGATGAATGGCTGAACCTTGTGGCTTTAAGCTCTGCTTAGAGCTTACCAACTCCTTTCCTCCAATTGGATCCACCACTCTAAACTTTGTAGTAAGGCTTAGCTGACCCAGTTTAGAAGTGAGGTTTTGCTGCTGAGCAAATTTTTCTTTTTCTTATTTCGCAACAGTGTATTGTTTTGTAAATTTATATATTTTTTTTGAGTTTCACTCTAATCACTGATACCACAATAAAACACCTTGCCTGAAATTCATCCTTGCCTTGACCCCCATCCCAGTTCTTTGACCCTTGGTATCCCACATTACTACACAGTCCCCAGACCTGATCATAATTAAAAATTTGTGGTAGGATTTAAAACTTGTGGAAACCATCAAACCTGACTGAACTGGAGATATTTTGGGAAGAAGAATGGTCTAAAACACCGTCTACCAGAATTCAGACTCTAATCGAAAGCTATAGAAGCTGTTATTTATGCTCACAATATTTAGGTTTTTTTTGGTGTCTAAATTTATGCACATGCCAAATTAAAAAAAAATATATTATTGCACATTTCCATAAATCAACTTTATTTCACTATTTGTTTGTCTCCAAAATGATATATTTAAAGGGTATCTCTTCAACCAATCATTTATAAAGGAAAATTAAAGGTGCCCAAACCACTCTTTGTATATTTTCATTATAAAATACGATGAGGTCATAATAAGTTTACAAATGTTCTGTTTGTATATTTTTTTGCTCCATTTTTGGAGAAAACCCTCTTTAACTGCAATTACACCAATAGCTAAAGAGAAATAAAAAAAAGTGCTGGTCATTTTTAATCTGGCCCTCCATTGAAGGCCACTGGTGCTTTGAAAGAACAGGAGATGAGCCCCATCGTAGGATAAATAAGAATGTGTCCTTCCTTTGGAGCCAGAAAATATCTTGAATTGTGTTCCTGCGCTCAGCACCACACACTTCAGTGTAGTGTGCCATGATGAATCATCTCAACAGCTATGTACAGAACGTGCTGCTATGTGAGAATCCCAAGCAATTCATGCTGTAAAGCTGACAGGATTTAAAATAATCACCACTTCACTGCATAGCACTTCTAATGAAGGAGACCAGTAAACAGCTAATTCATCAGTGCTGTATTGAAACGAGTGTCAAGTGAAGATTTCTCATAGTTACAAGACTTTGTGAGTAATTGAATTATGTTTGATTGCCGATGTTCCATTTAATTTGCATTATGACAGACAAGCAACGGAATCAAGCAACGGAAATGGAGAGTTGTTGTGTTTATTGAAATGCAGATCGATATAAAGCAGCTCAGTCAGGTGTAATGGTCCGAGCACCAGGACTTCAAACCCACTCACCCGTCAGTCCTTGGGAAACCTCAATAACCAGGAGTACATAACCCTCATAAAGCTCATATGATATTCACAAGATTACCGCATTGTTTGTTTTCCTGAACAGCCTTTGTTTGCCAACTCAGGATTCTAATTACCAGGTTCAGCTACTACTTCAAATTCTAAGGGTATATATCAAATAAAGCTACTCCTCGTATCTAACCCATAGAAGTCTCTGCACCCACAGGTGCGTGCAATGATACACTCTGTGCACGATAAGAGGCATACCTTGATATCATGTTTATTATACGATATGCATCACAATATTTTACAACACCAGCCATTTAAACTGTTTATATAATGAACAATCATTGGAAACAATGGAATTTAAACATTTTCAGATCACGAAGCTAAGAAGGCTAGAGTCTAATTTGATTTGTATGAGAGCATCCACTAGGGGGCAGTTTTAATGTTTGCATTAAGTAATTGAGAGCGCAAATTTAATGACATTTCTTTTGAAAAATGTGAGTAAAGGATTGTCTCCCAGTAAAACTAGAAAACCTGGTAAAGAAGTTTCAGAAGTGACTAGAATCACTATGACTCCAAGAAGGAAATACACTCTTAGACAATATCTCCTAGTAGCTCCGCAATACGTATTGTGACAATTTTGTATTGTGATATATTTTGGCACAATATGTTGTTACACCTCTAATTATTACTTTTGATATTTTTGGTTTTAAACAAACATAACAAGAGTTATGACACAAGGTAATTCAAATTTAAATGTGAGACAATACACAATCGTCTTCAGTTGCGTTTTACACACTCCAAAATAGTGCCTTCAGTGACATTGAATAGTGAAAAGATAGGATAACCCTTGGAAGTACAAGACCTGTAATATGGCTTGTGTTTTTCAACACAAAAATCACAATGGCACAAAAAGTGCTTGGAACAGTGTGTGGGGGTGATGAAGAGTTTGCCAGATTTTTTAATTACATTTTAATAGTTTTTTGTGTTTTTTTTAAGCATTAAAAAAATGTTAACACTTTAGATTGTTGTTATAAAACATAAAAACTGTTGATCGCAATTTTTGCAGTAAAAGACAAAATGTAAATGTAGACAAAACTGCGTTTTTTAAATTTTCAGGTTTTTGAGAGGAATTATAGTGTAATGTAATTAAAAAGCTGGGGTTGTACTAAAAATGATATCAAGCATTGCCCAAAAGGTTTTTCAGGTAATTTATGAGAGCAAATTGTAAAGTAATAAAAATGCTCCAGACTCTATGCTGCATTCTCTGATGAGAAGCCTGATGAAAGATGGTATGTCAGGTTTTATATATGACTAATTATGTACAGAAATGTCAATACATAAATAAAAATGTCAGTAGAATACCATTCAATATGTGAGTTTGAATCACAGGAAGAGCAAAACATGTTGCCCAATTATGTAAAAGTTACCGTGATACCACTGTAAGACAACTTTTATGATATTAATTTAATCAGAACATTATCTATCTATCTATCTATCTATCTATCTATCTATCTATCTATCTATCTATCTATCTATCTATCTATCTATCTATCCATCAGTCCTTCAGTTCATCTATCTATCTATCTATCTATCTATCTATCTATCTATCTATCTATCTATCTATCTATCTATCTATCTATCTATCTATATACTAAATTGAGTTTGGAACCATGGCACCAGGTGGCAGCAGTGAGCCAAAAGTTGGAAAGAGGCTACCCAGGAAGAAGAAAGCTATAAGCATGGTGACTTTTTTTGTTGGAGTGTGTTTGCAACCCAGCTTCTAGAGACAAACTTACCGTTGCAGAGTTCACACCAGAGGCCATTGGTATGTTCCGTTTATATTTGGTTTATTCTGGTAAATTTAACATTGATTTGTTTCCTTTGTAAATGTGTTTGATCTTTGAAACTTTGATTGTTGTTTAAGTTGTATTTAAGGAAAGTTTATTGATGAAATGTTCTATTTATTTTGTGGATTGGTTTTGATTGATTTTAAGGTTTTTTTGATTCACCAGTCTGGGCAAGGAACGGCCAAGAAAGTTTGAGGAGTTGACAGTGTCATTTCACCCCCAAGAACATCCATTCACCGATCCACAACTGCTAGAAATCATGTAGTGCTTTGTACAGATTATGTAATCAATACTCCTTTACTTAACACCACCACTGAATAACCAGCTGTGAGTGTTTCTGCTCAGCACCAGGCACTGGATTTTTCAATTCTCAAGATGAAGCAAAAAAAAAGATTATGATTACCTCTGTCACACTTGAAAAAGCAAGATATGACCCTTTCGCTCCAGTGCTTCACCTATTGAGAACAAACAGTACTGCAGCACCTCATTCCTTCGTTTATTGAGGCCAATGTGCCTTTTTGATAAATGGAGATCCTTAAAATGAAGTGAAACACAATTTGCAAACAATTTTACATCTGTATTTTCGAGGGCAACAGCGTTCAGGCAAGATTGGCCTTGATTGCATCTATAGAGATTTGCTTGAGTGATGAAAAGTGGTTGGAAGTCAAGAGTTTTTGCAGGTTATCATGACCTGGTTCTTTTGGTTTGCTTGAGCCCACCACTCCAAGCATAAAAAGTCCAAAAGTGCAAAGTAAGTTCAGAATGTTCAGCTGTGTTGGAAGCGTTATTGGAGATTGTAGACCTATCAGAGCTGGGGACATGATAAGATGAAGCTGAGGTGGAAATAGGGAAAATGGATCTCCTGAAGGGGATGGCACAGGAGAGGGACATTTGAGATTTACAGATACATGTCCAGAGGGGGATTTTAGAATAAGGGGGGATTGGAAACAGATGAGAATGCCAGTACTGAGCTTTTCAGTACTGAAGGAGGCCTCCAGCATCACGACAAGAGTGACAAGGAGATGAAACAGCATATTAAACGAGTACAGGATGCAACTGCAAATGTATAATGTGCTCATTAAACATTCTTTATGCAGCAATGAGGTCAGAGGCGGAATTGCAGTGAATTTAAAAATGATATCAAGTTAAATGCTAACGCTTGAGGCGCCACATTTGATATTGGTGAAAAATCAAACATTTTTACCTGTAAACCAAAGTGATATGGAATTAAATGAGGGTTCTCATACTCAAATTGGCAGAGGGCCTAGGATTCGACAGAGGCTTCATTGGAAGGCCACAAGCACAAGAAGTGAAACCTTTTTGGACAGCCTACTGGTCTTACCTGGATCTCCTGTTCTCCAGTGTTCTACGAACTCTCAATTGGTGTCTGGTCAAGTCTATACCTTCTGGATCTCCAGTACTCCAGCACTCACTTTCGTTCATTTTCGATTCCACAGCTGTTTCAAATCATTCATTTGCATGGATACAGTTGTGCTCATAAGTTTACATTTTTACAAGTTTACAAGTAAAACAAACTTGTAAATGACCCAAAGTATAACATGCACAAAAACTGACATAAAAGGGTTTGATTGGCTGTTAAAGATAAACATCGTCCCTTGCGACCTGTTTGCTTGTAATCAATGTTTGTGCATAAAGGGAGTTTCTGGGCTCCTGATAGATCCTAGCCTCTTTCACTCAGTGATGCGCTGACATTTCTGAAATCTAAGCGATGGGGAAAACAAAAAAGATATCCAAGGAACTGTGAATGCCCACCTGCAGTGTTCAAACTCTGATCAAGTTTTTGATTCTGTTGAAACCAGGTATAGACCAACAAAACTCACTGCAAGGATTGCAAAGAATAACTTAAGTTGAAACCCAGGAGGTTTCTGAAAAAATGTGGCGTTTCTGTTTCAAGGAGCGCAATAAGGAAAAACTTGAAGAAAAATGGCTTATGTGGTTATTTAATTTATTTTTATTGTATTTTATTTATTTGTTTTTATTGCACTTTAATTTGTAGAGCTCTTTCCTTTATTAAAAACAACCAGGTTAAATTTATATCACCATCTTTTTTCTTTTTTTTTTACTACAATAGACTCCACCCACCCACTATTGTTCAAAAATAAAACAATAAAAAAATTACTCAGTAAATTCTACTCAGAGTAAAATTTTAGAAGAGTTACTTTTTACTTTTACTTGAGTAGATTTTTGGTCAGTACTTTTACTTGTGCTTGAGAAAAAATGTAATTGAAGTAACAATACTTTTACTTGAGTAGCATATTTTATTACTCTTTCCACCTCTGATAAAAAGATATCCAAGGAACTGTGAATGCCCACCTGCAGCGGTCAAACTCTGATTAAGTTTCTGATTCTGGTTCTGTTGAAACCAGGTATAGACCAACAAAAATCACTGCAAGAGATGCAAAGAATAACTTAAGTTGAAACCCAGGGGTCTCTGAAAAAATGTGGCGTGGCTGTTTCAAGGAGCAAGTTTTTTGAAGCGAGGAGACCAAAATTAAACTTAAACGCTATATTTGATGAGGAGTCAACATGAATGGGACACCATGCCCGCTGGGAAACATGGAGGCGGGTCACTGATATTTTGAGGATGTATGACCTCCAAAGTCACAGGGAACTTTGATGGAAAAATTGATGGGAAGATGAATAATATAAAATTTTAAATAAAAAAAGAGGGAATACAGTTGTTTGACAATCGATGGCTTCACCCAACCACTATCTTTACGAGGGACAAAACGTTTTGTGTTATCACTCTGATTTTCTGAAAAATGGTCAAGAAATCAAGCAATTTTCCAGTGTATGTAAACTTATGAGCACAACTGCAGGTTATTCTTTTATTTGTGCATGTCCACTGTCAAGTGAGAGGACAGGCTGCACGTGGCCTGCGTTTTTGCAAATCAAGAGAGGGGTCCTCCTTCTGAGTGGGCAGCAGGGGTGAGGTGCATCCGCTACTAACTGGAAATCCTCAAGGTTTGCTTCTTACTTCACTTACATCTAGATTTGTATGCACCAACAGTAGCACCAGCTACAAGAAATCACACATTTCCTTTAGGAAATTCACATTTTGTCTGTTATTATCTGACCTGGAATCCCATGCACCACAATGTTTTTGGTCTGAGAAAGAAAACGGGTGAAGAATGAACATGGAAACTTCTAACTGGGAGACAGCAGCAATTCATTCACTCATTTTCCAACCCGTTTATTTCCTTTTCAGGGTCACGGGGGTCTGCCGGTGCCTATCTCCAGCGGACATTGGGCGAGGGGCAGGGGTACACCCTGGACAGCAGTAATACCCACTAAAATACTACACTGCCCACATTCAAAGAGAGACAAAGGGAGGTTATAGAACAAGACGTAGGTTTCTTGTGAGGAACATTTATGTTCTTTGCTTTGCAATATCTACACAGGATCTGAATTGATTTTTCCTCGAAGCCCAATCCTTGGATTCTATGGTATTGTTATGAAATACAAAAACTTTTTTCCCCTCATTTGACCTACATGTATTTATTCATAACAAGACACCGCATTTAGAATTAGTAGCTTATCAGAAAAAGCAGGATTGCTTTGGGCAATGCACCCATATCACAATTTTCCTTTGCTAATCCAGTCACTTCGTCTTAGAGCACACCCGTTTTGATGTGGAAGTCGCTCCCTTGACAGGCATCTGAAAGACTGTAGAGCAAAAATCTGACAAATGGTAATGCCAACCTGACAAATGCAAAGTCCACCCCTGCACTAGCTCAACTGGAATGCCTCTTGGCATAGATGGAAATTAAGCTATTGACCCTAAAACTCACGTTCAATAGTCTCTACATCCATAAAACAGTATTTTGTACCAGTGCTGCACTTCTGATTCTTCTGTGGCTTTGATCTTGAATTAAATGTGGTCTTCTACTGGTTTTGTTATTAGTTTAGAGATTGAAGGAGTAAGTCTCTGTTCAGTCTCTGGCTTTTGGATGAACCCATAACATGTGGGTCAGTCAGAAAAATAGCCACCAAGGAGAAAAAGGAATGCACAAGTAAGTGAATAGATAAATGATTCAGTTGTTTAGTAGATCTGGCCAGTACTGGGGAAACAAACCAATCTGCCATTTGCTTAAGGAGTTTGAAGTTGATGGGTTTTAACAAAGTGCTTTTGTACAAAGTTTCATTAGTGTTTGAGTGAGTCTGGACTGGACTGCGTTAGTACCTCTAATAATTTTACAGATGTGTGTTTACCAGTGGCAGTCCTGTGGTCATGTTTGCCATTCGCATTTAACTAGACCTGTCCCCTCGTTTCTTTTCATTGTATTCACTCATGCACTCTGGTTGCTATATCTTTTCATACTGCTACCACTAAATGAATTCTGGAATCAATGAGAATTCTGGGATAAATTCCATTGACGTGACATGAGGTGAAACGTTGTAAAACTGAGAACCTCATAGAAACTTCAAACTGTCATCAGTTTGTGCAACAACTTACCAATCAATGTTAAAAAGTATTTGAAAACCAGGCTCTAGAAGGGGTTAAATATTATAAAATAAATAAATCTGAAAATATCTTAAAGTGGAAACATCATAGAGAACCCGCTGTTTGTTTATGTTAATGATAGTAACAAATTAAAATGTTTGACATCACTCACAGCTCCTTAGCAACCTAACTGTTTACCCTAGCAACCAAATTTCTAGACTCTATCTCAGCTTCAGTAAATGATAACGACATGGGGGTTGGTTTATATAACTTACAAAGGATATTTCCCATATATATATGCCATTCACCCCTCCATAGCAGCGATTGTGGCATTTCACTATCTTAGTTAAAAAAAATCATTGAGAAATGGGGAACTTTATCATTAAGTTTGATGTCAGTGACTCCTCCATACCAACCAAAAATTATTCCATGAATGGCATTGAACTTACCATTCAATTTTGTTTACAAAAATACTTTTAATTATTTAATTAATGTCACTAGCCTTCCCCTGGTGGCGTTGAATATATACAAAGCTCCGCTTTTTGCTCTTGTTAATATTATCTCAAACAAAGGGATAAGTGCAGCTAGCACAGGAAGCAGACTCAACATGGCAATGAGCATTTAAAAGAAATGTTCTAATGCAGAGTATAATAGTTAAACATCTGCTCTACCTAACAGCAGAACCTATTCTGCAAAAAAAAAGAATAGGTAAAGTTGATTTTTAATGGGGAGTGAGCCAGTGTATGGAAGACCAAAAGAAAACCAGATGAAAGTATACTTTGTATTTTGTAGTGATAGTGGAGCACTACAGATGGATAAACAGCTATTTTATTGTGAGTAACATCTTCCTCTTATAAAGGAAATGCACTTTAATTTAGAATTTGAACCTTAAACAGAGAAGCTGTTTGGTCATACTCACATCTGTCATACTGAGATCAACATCAGTTACCCATCGTAATAGAGCTTCTGCTCCTGCTCAGTAACCCTGCTGACTCCAGAACAAAGCAAAAAATTGCTTGCTCTAGTCCAAACACTTAATGGATTTTGCTCCGGAGGAAAAAGATCACAAATGCTATTTTCTTACACCTTTAAAAATGTGGACTGAAAGCGGATTATCGGAAAGCATAACCCATGGTCTGACAAAGTGACTTAATGTGAATTTAAGGGGATTTTGATCAGTCCCCAGTATAATTTCCCAAAAAGCCAAAGAAATCATTAAAAGAAGAACGTTATTAGGGTCATGAGACTAAATATCCACTTTAAATTAACTTTTGAATGAAAAACAAACAAAAACAGGTCATTAAACCTTTCCATCAGTCTTTTCCCTACCGCATTTTTATTAAGTGTGATCGCTACGGCTACTACACACTGCCTTAAAGCTCACAGTAAATACATTTCTAATCTATTCTACAAAACATAGTAACTTGTTTCCTTTAAACCACATTTTTGGGGTCTGATTTCCTTAGAAGTTCATCTAAAATGAAGGAGAGTAGACAGGAGAGTTTCACCATAGGGACTGTAATTCAAGAAAGCAATTCTAGGCCTATAGAACATTTCCAAATGCATTTAAAGTTCATTAAACTTGTTTGAGTCATTTGGACTTAAAGGAACAATCAACAGTAAATCAAACGGTTTAAAATGTATAAAAAAGACAGACAAGGTTAGATTGATAAAATGGCAGAAAATTGAACTTTACTAGAAATCCCCTTTGATTTGCAATTGCTTTATGTGAACTTTCCGTCAGCTAAACTATTCCAGTGAAAGGTCAGAGCACCAGAACATTTTCGTATCTGACACACTACAGCTTCGGACACAGTAAATCTTTCACTTTGATTAGCCAAATCAAATATCATAATTGACAGCGACATACTATAAGCTTTAAAACCACACATCTATACAAACATTCTTAAGGTTCAGTCACATTAGAGATTATATGGAGCCTTGAAAAAGCCATTTTTTCAAGCCATAATCCACTACAATGGACCTCACACATCAACACATGTTTGTTTTGATTCTGTAGAATTTTGGTCAAATAAATGCACAATTTTGGTGACATTGGAAGTTTATCCTCGACTAGTGGTGTAGCGATACACAATGCAATACATACCACAATGTCATGTCCATGATCCGATCAACATCATAATAATTTACAACATTATTTTAAATCAGCTATTGGATCTGTTTATATAGTGAAAAAAATAGAATTTAAAACGTTTTGAAATCAAAACGCTAAAAGGTTAGGGTCTAGGTTGATTTGTATGAAAGTATTTGATATTACCCATCCACTAGGGGCAGTGTTAATGTTTGCATTAAGTCTTCTTTTTTACACTAAGTGATGGAGAGAGATAATTTTTTCTTGTTTAAAATGTGAGTAAAGGATAGTAAATATTACTTTAAATAAAAAGACAAGGTAAAGAAGTTTCAGAAGTGACTAGAATCACAATCACTCCATGAATTAAATACACTGCAGCTCTTAAACGATATCACCCTGTAACTCCACTATATGTATTGCGACATATTGTGCCACGATATGTTAATACACCCCTGCCATCTACTGTTTGCCTAGAATTACTTGAAATATTTGCCGTGCTTCATTTCTAAAAACAAACATAAAAACTTTTACATTTATTCTCATACAAATGTTCAAAAGTATGCCAACATTTGATCTGGTCATTTTTGTGAAATCCTCTGAAGTTAACAGACAATTACAGTAATCAGATTTTTATCATCATTATTTATTATATCATGTTTATGTGACCATAGAATTTTTGAGATTTCATATTTGATCAGGTCTGAAGGAGCAAAGGGTGGATTTTATATGTTTTTTTTCTTGAGAAATATTTGTATTTTTACATCAGAGATTAATGTTTATTTCAGACACAAGTACGAGCTTAATGGCCTCTCATCAACAACACCTAAATAAAATGATAGAGTGAGCTCTGTGGACTCGAATGCACTTTGACAGGAACTGTAATTTCCTCTACAGTTGACGTTTGAGAGGAAGGAACCTGCTCAGCAAGACAATTTAAGTTCTGTTCTTTGTCTCTTAACGTTTTTTTTTTTTTTCATTAAATATAGTATGTGATTAATCACCAGCAGCTTAAATAATGACACCGATATTACCTAAGCAAGGGCTGGTGCTGGCTCTGCAAAAATACTGGTGCTACTGATCAGTCTCTCCTGCCGCGCGGAGAGAATGTGAGATTGAGTGGTGTGGACCCTCTCAAAGGGAGTAATCCCTAATGTAGTTGTGCTATTGCTATCTCACTGGAGCAGACCTCACAGTCTGTGCCTCCTAATATTGAAATGAAGGGCAAGGTAAAGCACGAGTTTAATAGATTCTTCCTTTAGGGAAATCTGCAGGATGAGCCAAAGAAAAATATTCTACATTTACTCTGCATTTTAATAAATGCTTCATTACCTTGGAGTGGGTTATTGTTTGAATCGGTTAAGGGGATGCAGTGATTAATGTTTGGGAAAACATAAAGTATGTGGCTAATTCTCCACCGGTTTGGAAGTGCACTGGCATGCATTAAATTCAGTGGATGGTGATTGTAAAAAAAAAAACTACTACCAAAAACACACCAATCAGTAAGAGGTATGTAGTTATGGTATCAGTGATGTGTGTTTTCCAGAGCTATACAACAAGCACAAGGCGCATTTGGTGTGTTTTGGTGAATGCAAATGTAAACATTGGCTCTCAAAAATTGCCTACTTTGTTTTAAGTTGTACACACCTCATTTATAATTATTAGGACTCGAACACAGAAAGTGCATCGTTTTTTGGCACGTTTCTGCACTGTCTGGCTTCAGACTTTCACTAGCACTCTCCTTGTGATGGAGCTTAGCATAGTCCATCAATGTTTTATTTATCTATCTGTTTTAAAAGTTAATTAAAGAGTAAACTTCAATTAAGAGAAGCTAAGAGACGTGGTTTAAATGACTTTATTGAGAACAGGTGTGTGTTTGTGCTCCCTTGATTGGGTTGAACCATTTGCCGTTTCAGCAGGGTACATCCAGATGGTTAGACCTGGAAACTGGGACCAAAAGAGATTTAATAGAATGATTTCATTTGTATTTGCGTTAAGAGTTTCGTTTAATATTTCGTAATGATTTCGTACATGGTTAATTTGAGTGTTTATATACTTTGTTCGAGTTGTTTGTTTGATTTATACTTACCTGCTTTTGGATTTTTCCTACCCGAGCTCTCCTTTAAAAGAGAGCACACACAATCATTCAGGGTGGGGTCAGGCAATCTGGAGGACTCTTGAGGGCTCCTGTTGAACAGTTGCTTGAAACCATTGTGGATTCTGCTGCCTTAAAGGACATGAGCTCTATTGAGTTTTTCCTGCTGAACTCATCTACTGCTGCAACCATCTGGTAAGACTTAGCTAACCCCACTTTAGTAGCAAAGTTTTGCCCAAGTGCAGGTTAGCCAAGGTTTTGCCCAATCTTTTTGTTTGTAGTTTCAGTGTTTATTTGTATTTGTGTTTGTTCTTTGTTTGGTTTGTTCCTGTATCCACTGGTGGCACAATAAATACGATGTTCATAACTCTCCTTATCCTTGGCCTCAATCCGCTCCTACAACCCTTGGTTCCCATATTACGACACTGCCACTATTAGACCACTCTGACTACTGCTCTCCTACTATTGTACCACTCTGACTAGCACTGACTACTGCTATCCTACTATTGTACCACTCTGACTACTGCTCTCCTACTATTGTACCACTCTGACTACTGCTCTCCTTCTATTGTACCACTCTGACTACTGCTCTCCTTCTATTGTACCACTCTGACTACTGCTCTCCTTCTATTGTACCACTCTGACTACTGCTCTCCTTCTATTGTACCACTCTGACTAGCACTGACTACTGCTCTCCTACTATTGTACCACTCTGACTAGCACTGACTACTGCTCTCCTACTATTGTACCACTCTGACTAGCACTGACTACTGCTCTCCTACTATTGTACCACTCTGACTAGCACTGACTACTGCTCTCCTACTATTGTACCACTCTGACTACTGCTCTCCTACTATTGTACCACTCTGACTACTGCTCTCCTACTATTGTACCACTCTGACTACTGCTCTCCTACTATTGTATCACTCTGACTACTGCTCTCCTACTATTGTACCACTCTGACTACTGCTCTCCTACTATTGTACCACTCTGACTACTGCTCTCCTACTATTGTACCACTCTGACTACTGCTCTCCTACTATTGGACTTACTTATGTGACTGGCACTCTATTGGATAGTAGACATCATGTAACTTTATCCGTTCCTGAAGCACAATGTGCACACCAAAGATTTAAAAGTGTGTGCTGTCAATGTACAGATTAAAATAAAATGGATATGATAAATTATGTTAAGGATATTTCTTTGCCATCAGAAAAACACAGTTGCTCCATGGAGGCTAACAAGTTTGGTTATTTAGGTAGAGTAAGGCTTTTGAAATATTTAATAATATTTATTAAATCAATAAATAGAAATCCACCAAGGTTATTTTAGCTTAATCATTCTGTTTCCGTTAGACATAAATTACACACAGGGTTCAGACTGATGCGGGAAGTTCAGGTCTATGCCTTACATGAATACAGATGGGAAATGAGCAGCTTGCTGACAGTTACGTTGATGTATTGTCACCAAACGAGTGTTTTTTTACACCGATGTGCAATGTCAGCAAGTTCTGACACTGAAAACTGCAGAGGGCTCAGCTGAGAAGACCTTGTTTAGATTTGCTCGTCCGTGAATCTTCTCTGACTAGAAACGTATTTCAGCTCTCAGTGAAAGAGAACTGTGAGCGAGAGCATCCTCTCACAGTTTTACATAGATTTGCATTCATCAAAGATTTAGTAATGCCTATTTACTTCTCATGGATCCACTTTTCTGGTGTCATCCTAAGTTCAGTATTTATCGCTCTCCCACTGAGTTCATAATTTACATCTGAACTCATAAAAACTGCATTTAATTCACTCTTATTTAGAAATCATAATGATTTCCATGAACATAAAGCACCGGAACCATCAGGCCCTGGGGCTTGAGAAAATTGGGAAGAATTAAATGATGTTTTTTTATTGCTTATCTCCCCATTTAATAGCAATCTTACATAAATACATTACATTTTACTTTGTATGGACTGCTTCTTTTGTATTCACGCTGTGTAACAGAACCTTCAACAGAGAGGGAGCATATCCTTCCCAGTATTCCCCACATGTACTCGTCACCACTTCCTAAAGTATGCCTTAGATTTAGCTACTCTACAATAGAATAATTTACAATTATCTATGCATTGTTCTGGCCCAATAGCAGTTTAAATGTCACGCTTTGGTGACAGTGTGTCCATTGACCACTGAAAAAAATAGAAAAAAAATATCTAGAATTCTTTTGTCCGAGATAGGAAGTTACTACACAACAGGAGGATTTGTTGCTTTGATAAACCTCAGCCCTTTTTTCAGACACACCTGGCTCTCTCAGGGTCTCTCTTTCCCCCTTCCCCCAATCTTCTTTTGTTCTCAATGCAGCATATGCTGTAGTTAAATAAAGCCAAATTTTCTGTTAAATCCAAACCTTGCTTCCAGAGTCTTCTGTAATGGGTTATGAATTAATTTCTAATAATGCCGTTCTAGATTGCTTTCACTTTGTTAACTTTATCAGTTCCTTCATAAATGCACTTTTATACACCTCTGACCATAGAAGTACTTGGACAGTCTGAATTCAAGTGGAATGGAAGTGAAGGGTAATCTTGATTACACCCACCCCAATTGTCTTTATTGAGTAACATCTCTGTTTTCATCAGGGTGGTTGTTTTGTTTGGTAGACATTCAGACGGATGGGCAGATGGACTGACTAATGCTAGCAGTTTGGATATGATTACTTATGCATTAGTGCTATGCATCATAGCTGGAACAAAAGTATCTGTAGCCAGCTCTCAAAG
This sequence comes from Danionella cerebrum, assembly GCA_007224835.1. NCBI lineage: Eukaryota > Metazoa > Chordata > Actinopteri > Cypriniformes > Danionidae > Danionella > Danionella cerebrum. The sequence goes on along the minus strand of SRMA01027393.1, from coordinate 309,798 downwards.
CCACTGAGAGCCATCAGTGATGGACTTTGTTTTGAATACTTTTGCATGCAAAGGTCTAAATTTGGTAAGTTTTTACCACATGATTCCTCTAAACTGTAAATGTTCTCTACCCTCAAAACATTAGTTAGCAGAAACCTAATTTCACCCCTAGTTCTGTCATAGGTAGAGATAAATATTCCTCGGAGCAGCTGCACACAAAATGATGAAAACACTTCCTAATTTAATTTAATGTGACAATGTGCCATTATTTACTCACCTTCAGGTTGTTTCAAACAATGCACTCTGCACACTTGCATAAGTGAATAATAGAAGTAGAGAAATAGGCAGCTGGAGCGGACAGTTACAGATGATCACTTGTGCATGTCGTCCATGAAGCTCTCTCCCCATCAAATCAATTCACATGCACTTATCACACTAATTGATTACAGCTGTTCACTGTCAATCAACTGCTCAACAGCTCCCCCTTGAAACCTGGAAGCCACATGTGTGACTCTCTTTCAGCCCATTTGGAAAATTTTATTTGATAAATATATTTAAAATCATGCAGCAATGTGCCATGAGACTGAGTTACGTTTATTATCTGCATTATATATAATTAAAACCTTGAACTTGATTTGCAAATGAGTGCGATTTTGATGTATTATGAGTAAATGTGCATTTAAACCCTTGTCAATTAAAGTTCGATAGCTGTTTTTATCTGACCGACTTGTTTAACTTTTTTTTTTTGTGTGTGGCCCAAGTACGGCATTAAATTGTGGTACACGACTGGCTACAAAGAATGTTATGACTAAACATTTTGTGTATATAACACCTCAACCGTTCTTGAGGCTTGTTTGGAATAGATACACCAAATCAAAACTATATTGGGGTGAAAACACTTTTTTTTTTTTTTTAGATAATTTTATGATCTTACAGCTCTGATTCTACTTGTTTTATTATTGTTTTGCACTAATTTACACAAAAAAACAGTCCCTCCAGAAACTCGCGATGTTGCAATTGTGCAAATTCACACATATTCAGCCAATCCCTGCGATTTATTTGCGTTGCAAATTCGACCAATAAGTTTGGTCTTTCACTGAGAAAGCAGGCATGAGCGCAAATACATCACACTTACCTACAAATATCACTGCGAAAGACTGTGCAAAGCTATTCCCTAATGTTCTCCATGAAACTGGAGGGAAACTCTTTTGCTCTGTGTGGAACATTGTTGTGGAACAAAAAAAACCTCGCTTGACCGACACTTTTCTTCATGTCATGAGCCGACACGGCAGGTGACTCACCGACACTGTTTCTCGCAAATCCATCACAAGCAGCGAAAGAAAAAGGTAAACAACAAAACTTCATAACATTTTTAAAACTAGGTTTGTGGTGGTTTGCTTTTGTCAGTTGTCGGGCAGTACCGGTGTGGGCAAAGGTGATGATGCTAGCGAGTTTGAGAGGGGCTGTTAATAAAACTATTTTTCATGCTTTCACACGGTAGTTTCATCAATCATTTATTCCAGTGTTTCTCCTACATAGACGTAGCCGTGGTGTTGCAGCAACAAAATGATAAAAGTCAAAATATTTTAGGGGGACATGATTTTTTTTTTTTCCTTAATTGAACCTGCGCTGCAACCTCCTGAGAAAGATTGCGAGAGTATAAGATAATAGAAATAATAAAAGGAAAACACTTAAAAAATTCATAACACGTTTGTGAAATCATAAGGTAATGCAATGCTGTTAAGAAAAATCTGTCACAAATTCTGGCATTTTAGGCTGCAACAATCTCAAAAAAATCCTGCAAAGTCCTGGAGGGACTGAAAAAAGAATGCTATTTATTTATTTTTATTTATCCACTTCTATTACTTTGAGTGCTCTGAATCTATATAATCGACCACAGATTAGTTTAGCATTTTAAAACATCTTTACAGCTTCAAGAGGGGATGGGGGGGGGTCGAGATTATTCAATGTTACAGACTAATGGCATGAAGAGGCTCAAGGCTCATGAAAATGATTAACCTGCAAGGCACACAATCATTGCTGTTCTTACTAAAACTCTTCTTACTTTCTATATAAACACTCAAGCTTTATTTGAAAGTCTGCACAAAATCCCCAAATTCCTCAGATTCTGTGCTCTTTTTTTTGTCATAAAAGAGCAAAAAGATCTATTTTCAAAACACGTAATCTTATAAAATAATCCAAAATCCTTTCTTCACCAATGGTAAGCTGTTTCAGCAAGTTAAATCACATATGCACATGAATAAATGATCTATGGTCCCCAGGATGAGAATTAACTACTAATGAAACGGCCCACACTCCACAGCTGCCCGTTGGTGTTTTGCAAGCCATACTATAATACCCACAATGCAACGGTAGCTCTCAATGATGCAAAGGTTGTAAACTGTAGTGACGAACCATCCAAAATTATTTTTAATGATATTCGGGTTGGTCGGGTTAGTTAAAAACGTTAATCGGTGTGGGTTGTTTATACACGCACTACTGTCAGCTACCCCCTCCCCAAAATTGGCTAAACAAAAAAGTAGTCCCAGAGAACAGGGGGTTCGAGCTGGATGAGATGCAGAGTACATGTTATGAATTAAGCAATATGTTCTTATGGCTCTGGAAGTAACTTCAAGCGGTCTTCTATTTGCCTGCTGAAAATGTTTTTATGCTTTATCCATTTTATAAATAGATAATATGAACAGTGTTTGGTCTTGCTTTAATATGTTCGATCATTGAAATATGTTTTAATAAACATTGAACCTGTCCGGCCCTGAGCTTGTAGCAAATTAGTTTATTTGGCCTTCTGTGACATTTAACTATGGCATCCCCAAATTAAAAGATACCTGTTAATGCAATCTGTTCAAGTGTCAAACAAATCAGGAGAACATTTTATGAGGAGGATTGAAATGAAAACTCGCTTCGTTCTTTCACATGATTCCTCTTAATTCAGAGGTTGTTCCATAATGTACATAAAACGTTGGCACTCTGCTGAGATTTCATTTAAGTTTGTTGCTGAAGGAGAAGACGGTGAATTAAGTTTCTGACTCTTTCAAGTGCTTTCCCTTATGTATCATTATTCTTGATCGAAAAGTGAATGTGAGATGACAGCTGTACTTATGCTTAACCTCACAGAAGATTATCAGAAGCAAGGTTGTTTACTGCTTGCTGAGTACATAGAGAACCAGTAGCCTCTAATTAAAGAGTGAATGCACTGGTTAACGTACAATGCTTAACATGCGTATTTTCATTTTTGTTTAGTTTTTTTGCAAAATTTAAATACAGTGCTCTTTGAGGATGGTTTAAAAATAGCTTAACATGCTCTATATTGACGTAAGGAGATAACAATCTTTATTTTCATGGCAAACCCTGTGAATTGTTTTGTAAGAGTTCCTTTTATATCTATATACATCACTGAAATATAGTGATGATCGTCTAGGTTACTTGCGTAACCCCACGTTCCCTGAATAGGGAACGGAGACGTTAGTCGGGATTAGACTGACTGAATGAAAGGGAGCGAATCACCGTGAGAGCGACTGACGAACATATTAACGGGCAAATTAATTTGCAGGCGAAGGTGATTGATCAGCAATCAGCCGGGTATAAAGCCGGGCGTGCCTAAGCCTCAGTATGGAATTTTCCGAGGAGCTGGACCTACTTACCTCCCAGCTTACCTCAGATCCATGACTTCCAGGGCATGGCGAAGTGTAACGTCTCCGTTCCCTATTCAGGGAACGTGGGGTTACGCAAGTAACCTAGACGTTCCCTTTCAGTCGGTCCCGGAGACGTTAGTCGGGATTAGACCGACTGAATGGGAGCCTCTGTAAAGGGCCATGCCCGAAGTCCTTCCAGACAGGCACTAAACACAAAAGAGGGGTTAGTAACAAGGCCGTGTACCTGAATGGGGAACTCCTTCTGCCCCTGCCCGGAACACTCATTGACGGGGAAGTCGCCCAACACTGAGAGCATCTGCTGTACTTGGTTGATGCTGACGACCAGAAGGAGGCACCCCTCGACCCGCAGGGAGGAGTGGCGGAGATCGCGTCGAGGCCCGAAGGGCTACCAGCGAGTCATCGTTCTGCAAGAGAAAATCGGCAGAGACGGAAGTCATCGTTACGCACCAAAAACAAGGGGAGTAACGGAACGGGTTCATACTAGCCACCTGAAGGGGGAGCTGTATAGAGAACATAGAAAGGGAGCGCCAGAGAGGGACTCCCAGATCTGTACCCTAGTTCTGCGGGGACCAGGCCGGAGCAAAGCCACCACACGGAACCTGGCAGCGCTGACTGCTCCGCTCAGTCAGATGCCGAAGGGGGGAGGATGGGAGAGCCACCCGACGGGGGAGCTCTTAGAAAGGTGTACTTCTCCCGATGACGAGGAGAGTACTGCAAGCTTACACCTGCTCCGTCCCCTAAGGGTGACTGCCACCACTCAGGACCGCAGAGGGAACAGAGCCTACATCAAGGTTGTAGAACCTGATGAACGAGTTAGGTGTAGACCAGCCCGCAGCTCTACAAATGTCGGCGAGTGAGGCCCCTCTAGCCAACGCCCACAAGGCAGCGATGCCGCGAGTGGAGTGGGCCCTCAGATGGAGAGGGCAGGGAACCTCACACACCTCATAAGCAAGGCGAATGGCCTCCACTAGCCAGTGGGCAAGCCGTTGCTTGGAGACCACGGAACCCTTACGCTGGCCTCCGAAACATATGAAGAGCTGCTGGGAGCTGCGAAGCTCCCGGGTTCTGTCCAAGTAGATCCGAAGAGCTCGCACAGGACATAGCGAACCCTGGGCTGGTTCTGCCTCCTCCCCGGGCAGAGCTTGCAGGGTCACCACCTGGTCCCGGAAGGGGACGGATGGGACCTTGGGGATGAATCCGGGCCTGGGTCTGATGGTAACCAGAGAATCACCAGGGCCGAATTCCAGGCAGGATTCGTCGGCGGACAGTGCCTGGAGATCTCCCACCCTCTTAATTGAGGCCAGAGCGAGCAGGAGTGCGGTCTTCAGTGAGAGGACGCGCAGCTCCGCAGAGTGCAACGGCTCAAAAGGAGACTTCCGCAGCCCAGACAGGGCGACGAGAGGTCCCAAGAGGGAACAGAGGGGGGTCTAGGCGGCCTGAGACGCCTAGCTCCCTTGAGAAATCTCACCGTCAGTTCGTGGCTGCCCACTGATTTCCCTTCGACCCGAAGGTGAAAGGCAGAAATAGCGGCGGCGTAGACCTTGAGGGACGAAGGGGACAGCCCCCGATCGAACCTCTCCTGGAGAAAGGTCAACACGACTCTGATGGGGCACGACCTGGGGTCTTCCTGACGGGAGGAACACCAATTGACGAACCGACCCCATTTACCAGCTTAGCATGCTCGGGTAGAGGGTGCTAGCGCATGGTCCAAAGTTCTCACCACGGAGGGTGGTAGAGGCTCGGGGTCCACCGCGGACAGATATGTCATACGTGTAGGGCCCAGAGGTCTGGCCGCGGGTGCCTGTATCCCCCCCCCCTGAGTAAGGAGGTCTGGACTCAGAGGGATCGGCCAGGGGGGGGCTGTCACGAGCGCGATGAGGTCTGGGAACCACGCTCTGTTCGGCCAAAAGGGGGCGATCAGAAGCAGTTCGTGCTCGTCCTCCCTGACCTTGCACAGTAACTGTGCTAGAAGGCTCACTGGGGGAAACGCATATAAGCGTTTGTTCCTGGGCCAGCAGTGTGCCAGCGCATCTGTCCCGAGAGGAGCCAGGGACAGGGAGTAGAAAAGCCGGCAATGGGTGTTCTGGCGGGAGGCAAGATCTATGTGTGCCTCGCCGAAGGTGTCCCATATCTGCTGAACAGCCCGAGGATGGAGTCGCCATTCTCCTGCCGTGGGGTGGAACCTGGACAGCGAATCCGCGATCCGGTTGCACTCTCCGGGGATATAACAGGCTTTGAGCGACAAAAGTCTGCTCTGACTCCAGAGGAGCAGTCGTTGGGCGAGGTAGTGCAGAGCACGGGAGCGCACACCGCCCTGGCGGTTGATGTACGCTACTACCGCAGTGCTGTCGGTCCTGACCAGCACGTGCCGCCCCCGAGGAGCGGGCAGAAGCGCCGTAGCGCTAGAATGACTGCAACTAGCTCGAGACGGTTTATGTGCCAGCGAGAGCGTCTTCCGGTCCAGGCACCGGACTCTCGGTGGGAACCGCACACGGCGCCCCAACCGGTCTTGGAGGCATCGGTGGTGACCACCACAAGGTTGGGGTGGCTCGAAAGAAGCACCCCAGACCTCAGAAAGCACTCCGTCTTCCAGACCTTCAGGTAAGGGAGCATGTCTGCCGTGGGCAGACGTAGCGCTCCCTGACGCCATGCCCAACTGGAACTCGCGAGAGAAGCCATTGCTGCAGTGGTCGCATACGCAGGAGCCCGAGTCGAATGACTGGGGCTGCGGCTGACATATGCCCCAGGAGCCTCTGAATTAACTTCAGTCTGACCACTGGTCGAGAGGACACCGCGAAGAGTGCGGTCAGCAAGGCCCTGGTGCGTTCTACCGATAATCGCGCCAGCATGCTCTCGGAGTTCAGCTCCATCCCGAGAAAAGAGATGACTCTCACGGGGGTGAGGTGGCTCTTTTCCCAGTTGACCTTCAGACCCAAACGGTTTAAGTGCGAAAGCACCTTGCCCTGGTGTCGGATCAACTGGTCTCTGGACGAGGCTATGAGAAGCCAGTCGTCGAGGTAATCCAGGATCCGAATGCCTGCCCGGCGGAGCGGGGCTAGCGCGGCCCTGACAACCTTCGTGAAGGTGCGAGGGGATAGGGCAAGACCGAAGGGTAGGACCTTGTACTGGTAAGCATGGCCCTCGAAACAGAACCTTAGAAAGGGTCTGTGTCTCGGTACCACTTCTACCTGAAAGTACGCGTCCTTCAGGTCGATTGTTGCGAACCAATCTCCAGGACGGATGCACGGTAGAATGCAGCGGACCGTCGGCATCTTGAACCGGTACTTGGCCAGGTGCCGGTTTAGACGCTTCAGATCCAAGATTGGTCGCAGCCCGCCTGATTTCTTGGGGACCAGGAAGTATGGGCTGTAAAACCCTCGCTCCATATCGGCTGGGGGTACCGGCTCGATCGCACCTTTTGTTAAAAGGGCATCGATCTCCTCTCGCAGGAGTGAGGCGCCTGTTGGTGGAACAGGAGTGTGAAACACACCTCGAAACCTGGGGGCGGACACGAACTGAATCGTGTAGCCCTGCCGGATTGTCCGGACCACCCACTGTGAGACCCCGGGAAGCTTCCGCCAGGCTCCCAGGTAAGCTGACAGGGGGTGTGGTCGGGACGTGCCGATGGTCCCCATGGCGGGGCGCCCGGAGGCAGACTTGTGGGCGGAATCACCAGGGGCGGACATTGGGAGATGGTCTGATGAGGGCAGGGGTGTTGTGCCCCCGCGCTCTCTACCATGGCCAAGTCGGGGTCTTCGTCGGAGACCGAGGAAGAGGAACACCAGGCCGCAGGGCGTGCGAGTCCGCTATTCTCGGGTAGGAAGTGAGTTCTATCTTTGACACAATAGGTGCCGCCATGGGGGAGCGGGGTGGATGACCAGACCCAAAGACGAGCTCATTTCTTCCCGAGTCGCCAACCTCAGGGGCGCTTCTTCGTGGAAGCCCTCGTCTGCCGTCGAGAACCCTCTGAGGTTAACTGCGACTTTCGTCGTGCAGGGGTCTTCCTCGGACCAGAGGTTGAAGGGTGAGACCGTGACGAGAGTCGCTCTCTTTGGCGGAGAGGGGTCCGGCACAGAAGCGGCAGGTGCCCGCCGCTTCCGACGCGGGACCATGAGCTCACCCAGACCCTCCGCCTGTTTCCTGATCGTGGAGACCTTTGACGCAAAATCATCCACGCCGATGCCAAAGAGGCCATCTTGGGAGACAGGTGCATCCAGAAACCGGTTTCGGTCACCGGGAAGCATAGAGGCCTGCTCCAACCAAAGATGGCGTCCTGTACCACAAGTGTGGCCATCGTGCGACCGATGTTCAGCGCTGCTGATTTTGTAGCACGAAGCGCAAAATCAGTGGCTGAACGTAAGTCCATTATGGACTGTTGGTCGCCACCACCCTGGTGCATGTCACGGAGGACCTTGGCCTGAAAGACCTGTAAGGTCGCCATGGCATGCAGCGATGCAGCAGCTGGACCCGCAGCCGAATAAGCTTTCGCCATCAGGGCAGACGAAACTTTTCCGGCTTTGGAGGGCACACTCGGACGAGATCGCCAAGCGGCAGCACTGCCAGGGCACAGGTGCACCGCGACAGCCTGCTCCACCTGGGGAATCGAGGAGTATCCCCTAGCTGCTGCACCATCCAGAGCGGTGAAGGGGGAGGAGCTAGAAGCCCTGGCAGACAGGGGAGCCCGCCAGAATTTTGTAAGCTCCTCGTGCACCTCCGGGAAGAAGGGGACCGCAGGAGCGCGGGGGACGGAGCCCCGGCGCTTACCCAGGAACCAGTCATCCAGCCGCGACGGCGCTGAGCTAGAGGGCGTAGGCACCTCAAGCCCAATTGCGGCCGCTGCTTTGGAGAGCACCGCGTGAGCATCGAGCTCCGGCTCGGCCGAGACCCCGGAGGGTGGCAGCGCTGAGCTGGAAGAACTCGAAGATCGCGCCCCTTCCGATGCTGCGATGGATAGCAGATCGTCATCAGGATCACACGAGGGGCCGGGTAACGCCGAAGCGCTCTAAGACTCATTCGCGGACCAGACGGGGAGCACGCTCGGCATTTGGGGGTGGTGCGAGGAGTCACCTGACACCGCTCGACCCAAAACATCCGGGGAGAAAACAGCCGGCTCACTCCGGTTCGTAGGAGCGCCAAGAGCCGAAGCTCCGGCGTCCTCTTCCTCGAAGAAAGACCGTCTGTATCTAAGCGTGCGGGCCGGCAGAGCGTTGCAGTGCACACACTCTCGCCTCACAAACGCTGCGCAGGCGTGTTGGAAGCCCAAACACTCCACACAGCGCTCATGACCGTCTTTCGACGAGATAAATCCACCGCAGTTAGGAGTAATGCACGTTTTGCTCATCGTGTCGTGAAAAACGGACAGGATTATGAGAAAACGGCTGAAACACTGGACAGGCTTGCCTGAGAGATCTTCGAGGTGCTGGCGTTTTGGTGGCGTGCTATTCTGGGCTAGCAGAGGTCAACACCAAGTATGCCGAGAGGTAAGCAACCTACTGATCTTTCAAGCGAAAAGAAAGCGTCAAAGTTCAGGAGAGAGAGTCTCACTCAGTCAGCTCCGAAGGAAAATTGCATACTGAGGCTTAGGCACGCCCGGCTTTATACCCGGCTGATTGCTAATCAATCACCTTCGCCTGCAAATTAATTTGCCCGTTAATATGTTCGTCAGTCGCTCTCACTGTGATTCGCTCCCTTTCATTCAGTCGGTCTAATCCCGACTAACGTCTCCGGGACCGACTGAAAGGGAACTATTATTGTGAAGATACTGGAAGCATGGTTTAAGAAGGTATCATGATTCTTTATTAATTTTAAAACACTTAGAAAGCTAAATAGCTAACAAATTGCTTAGAGAGAGAGAAATTCCTGAGAGAACAGCCTGCTGCTTGTCTCTCCCTTGGGAGAGAAGAAGGAGAAAGATGGTTGTCAGTCAACTTCATTTTCAGGAGTCTGAACATTTCTGGTTGTGATGTAACTTCCAGTTTGTGATGTTAGCTTCCTGTTCTACCTCGGAACAATTCATATAGAAACTATTTTTCTATTACAATGCTTAGAATTTTCAACATTTTCTCAACGACAAATCAAATAGCTGTAATTGTAAGATAAATACTGTTTATTTAATCTTTAGCCAAGATTAGCAGTAAACTAACACTTTAATCAGATTTATTGTCCGTTCTTTCTGAGCACACACAAGGAACTCTGTCTGTGTTCATCCCAATTGATTATTTTGTTTTTGCACTAATAATATGGTGGGAGGAATATACATTTATTAGCAAAATTATCTGATGTGCTTAATAACAGTAAGTTTGCTTAGTGTAAATCTAGTGTATCAATAATGTGCAAGTGCGATTAAAGGAACACTCCACCTTGTGGTAAATAGTCATTCCCTCAATTTTGTGTGTGAGTGTGGAACGTGAGTGAATATAGTCATGTGATGGACTGACAACCTGTCTAGGCTGCATCACTTTTCCCCAATACAGTGGTACCTCAAGATACGAATGCCTCGAGTTGCGAAATGTTCGAGATACAAAAGGTCTCATGTGAAATATTTTGCTTCGAGATATGAAAAAAATGTCAAGATATGAAAACACCAACAGTTCTGGGGGGTATTCCAGAAAGCTTGGTTAACTTACCATATGATAAATCAT
>SRMA01027393.1:212740-299484 GCA_007224835.1 Danionella cerebrum | reverse complement strand
AGTGGAAACTGCTGTTCAGAAACAAAAGTTAAAGACACCGTTGTTTCACACGGGGGTTTCTTCCACTACAGAAGAGCAGTTTCCACTTAAGAAACGTCATATTTTACAAGACCTTGACTGTAACTTTTGTTACAGCACATTGTTGGTAATCTACTGGTAATGTTTTGCTTCAATTAAAACGGATTTAAAGCACCCCAGTCAAGATTGAGTTTCCAAAATCGTGAAAACACGAGAACCTTGTTTCACTGTAGGATGAAACCAACACTGCCATATATATCTATATACATATCTATATACATATCTACATATCTAAGTAATTAACTTAACTTTGAATTTTAACAACTATGGACGTCTTCCTGGCACATATCAAGTTGGTATTCAGTGCAAGACTACTTTTTTAACAGAAATTAACTGTAAAACCATACCTGGAACACACAATACAGCAATACAGAGCACACACAAAAAACATTTACTGTAAAATTACAGTTCAAATTTTTTATATTACACTATCAAAATCTACCGTTTTTATACAGTGCTTTTCGGTTTTAAAATGATTTTAAATGTTTAATGATTGTATTCCTGTAAAAATATATCATAATGATTTTTTTTCCAGTTTTTCAGATCATCATGTTTACAACTGTAAATCTAAAGTAAAACACTGCTTCAAATGTCAGAATATTAAAAACTCCATTAAAACTCTACATTTGTGTACTTTGCGTCTCAATTTGCTTATTGTTTGGCTGAAATGGATTATATCTGCATATATTTACATATCCTCTGTTCTTTTTAATACCTGTGAAATAAATTACTCAGTGTTTTTTGATGCAAGTTGTTTAAAAAAAGATTCATAGAATTTCTATAGAATTCTTCTAGGATTTATATTTTACGAATGGCTAATGTAAATGTGAGTAATATAATTGTCTTAAATGTAAAAACTGTTTCTTGCTGTGAACCCAGGCCTTTGAACAAACCATGAGAAAGATAGCTAGAGAAACCGCAAAGCATTATGGTTTTTTTTTTTGTCATAAAACAGTGTTGTGCTGTGTTATAAAAAGTTACAATGATAATATTGTTTTTGCTGGGTTTTAACGGTGTGTAACTTTGTTTGGAGTGATAAGACTGTGTATTACGTTAGTTTGAAGGGGGTTGGGTGGTGTATTTGGGGTGTTTCTGTTCTGAATTCACTTGGTTTGTTGTCAGCACATGAGAAAACACACTGATAAAGACCAGGACTGCATGCTCTTCACTGACTTTCAGAGCACAAATTAAAGCACTGTACCTTGCTATATAGATTATTAAAGTGATACAGTGAAGTTGCCAGTGAGCTAGGTAGAATGTAGTCTATTAATAGTTTATTATCAATAATTTACATTTATTACTTGTAGAAAGAGAGCAAATATCTGCTAAATATCAAAGAAAGCAAATATCTGTTTGTGTAAATGTCACTCATTTTCCACTTTTTGGCAGAACAACTATGTACTTTAACTGTTATGTGCTATTGAAATATGGCATTATATTGTTTAGAAACAGCATTTTAGAATCAATTTTTTTTCGCACCTCGAAGCAAAAAATTTCCCGCAAGACCCTTCATATCTCGAACATTTTGTAACTCAAAGAATTCATATCTCAGAGTACTACTGCAGTAAAATACTCTAATTTTACCAAAATTTTATGTAATTCACAGCATAATTGCATAGAAAATAGCTGTACATTTTTATGGAATTCTGTCGTAAAATAACCTTTTGTATTCTGCTGTTAAATAGCGGTAACTGTCCGGCAACTTTGCTGCCAGACATTTTACCGTTTTTTTACAAAGACTTTTAAATGGTCATAACTGAAAACTGCTGGTATCAAAAAATGATATTATTTCTAAGAACTTTATTGATGGAATTTTGTTTAAAAAAACAGAGCACTAACTTGTTATGTCTGTTGTTTGCAATAAAACGGTAGAATTTCTCTCTGATCTCGGCTGGGTCGTGGTCTCGATATTCTCCGGTCTTGACTACAAAACTAGCAAGTAATTGAGTTCGAGTCATGAACCTGTTGTCATTTCCCAACCTTCCCCCTCTCTCTACCTGCTGCTCTACCCATCACAGATCTGTCCTATCTATCTGTTCACTAAAGGCAAAAACTTACATTCTACAGATCTTGTATTCGACACAATGTCAGGATTTCACAGCTTTTTAATACTGAATACGCGGTTGGACACACCGTGTATTTCACGGTCCCTCTGACTCCATCTTCTCCACCGTCTGTTTCTATACAGTGTGTCTGTGAAACATTCCGAACTCTGATCCGCAGACAGTTCTGAATATAGAAAGTCAGTTCAAAGAGAAGAAATTGTGTTTGAACCCCAATCAGAAGAAAATTACGTTTTTCATTTTAAATCTGAAGGTGTTCTGTCTGACATCATCAGTACGTCATTATTTCTCGACCGTATCTGTTACAGCAGCATTTTTAAAAATTTTGATAGAACAATTCTTTTTCACGAAATCTGTTCTCAGGTCAGTCAAGAACGTCCCACAAGAAAGCAACCATTGGTTCAGTTTGTATTTTCTGCTGCGTTAAATCTTTATATATTATAATCAAGCGAGTTACGCAATGTTAAAGGTTTCTTTTAAGTGCTCAGAATATTTAGCAAATATTAGTTCATTGTTTTTCAAAAAAAGTCAGCCTCAGCAGAGGTTCTCTTAAATAAAAGAGAGCTAAAAGAAGCTTCTTATCACATATTTCTCTATGTAACAGCTCTGTTTGGCTCAGTTGTTCATGTAAACCATATTCTGCATGTGAGGAGGGTCATGTGATTGGAGATCCTTCAAGGTTGCTTGTTGCCTGGCAGAAATTCAAGCCTAGGCAGTCTTTCACTCTGCCCAATGTGCTTTTTTCTTCCCTGGGAAAGACAGAGGAGGTGCTTGCAGAGGAGAAAAACATGCTGGCTGTGCAATAACACATTGTTATATTCATAGACAACCTCTGACGTCAGGGCCGCACACTCCAGGAATTTCCAATCAGGCTTTTTAAAAAGAACTGGAGCCACAGCGAGGTTGAAGGTTCTGAATTGCGATAAACAGCAAAAATCTCAGATTTTACCTCTCCCAACAGGAATGACCACCAACAATCAAGAATCCAGGATTATGTGGTGGCACTACGATAAAAAAAGGTTGTTATAATCAAAGTCGATGGGGCACGAACAAAAAATGAAAATTGGGTGCAACAAAAAACTAAAAATCCACCAAAGCCAATGTTCTAACTAATGTTTGTCATGTACAAAACTGTGAAGAAAGGTAAAAAAAATTCTAAGCCACAATCAATGACATTATGTTGAAGATCACCAACACAAACTGCATTTTTGAGTTTTTGTACATTTTGTACATGTATGTGTCAAAACTAAAAAGATTCAGTTTGATGAAACAGAGAAAAGGCTAAATTGAATAAGAAATTAGTGATGCACAATTACTATCGTCACCGATAAATATCGGCCTGTTATTGCAAAAAAAATTGTCATACAGATAATTCCAATAAGTTAAATTTTTACCAATAAATGGTAGTTTTCACTCATAATAATAAAAGAAAATGTTTTGGGTTTCGCAGTGCATGCTGTTGTGCTCTTGCCAGCCTCCATAAAAACAAATAGGGCATTAAATGTTGGCCTCCTAACCTACTGGCTTCATCTTCTTCTTTGCTTTAAGGTGGTTTGGCTTGGCCCTACCCCTCCTCCACCGAAACAGTAGCCCACTTGCATTAACACTTTGTCGTGAATGATCTCTTTTCTGAGGAGTTATGTTGGTTTCATTCGGATATTTTTGCAAAATGCTGCTTGTATATGTTTGGCAGGAACGGAGTTTGCTGGAAGTTTGTAAACAGCCATTTTTTGGATAATGATCACAAGTAAAACAGAACGGCATTAAGTTGTTCAAATGAAAGTAAAGAGTTATCTTAAGAGTCTCATCACAATGCAAGCGAATGAATCGACCATTAGGATTTTGAAATAACACTTCACGCAGTTCAGTGCCTGTGTATGCTAACGTGCTCTCGTGCTGTTTGAGTGAGAAAGTTAAGGAACAAAGTTTGGATCTATTTCATGCAAGTTTTGTAGGGGTTTGAAATTGGGAAATTGTTTATTCTTTCTAATGGTCCTTTGTTTAAATTATTTACAGTTCTCAGGGGTTTTGTACAATGCTGGGTCGGTTAGCATAACTGCTAATATTGCTGCAGTTCCATTTATTAAGCAGCAATGCTCTTTGGATGTGTTAACAAATCCATCTCAATGTTTCAGACTGGATATCGTCGATGACAAAATTGCTTGACATCGCCCCACCCTATTGACGATAAATTATCGGTAGCGGTTACAAGAAACAGGAAATTATGTTATTGTTATCGGGTGTAAAAAAAAACAAAAAACAGTTATCGTGAATCCCTACTGAAAATCTCCCTGAAGTGACTGCAAACATCCCTAAAAACACATAAGGGTTGACACAAACACATGTAATACAATTGCATATTACTATTAATCACAGTGCTGCTTCTCTGAAGCCCAGGTCAGGCGCTTCTGCCACTGTTTCAGAAGTGGCTTGAGCTGGGGAATGCAGCACCTGTAGCCCTTTGGATGTTTCTACTCCAGACTCAGTCCACTGCTTCCGCAGGTCTCCCAATGTCTCCACAATCTTCCTTAGGGTCCGGTCATTTCTTGTCGTTGTGCAGCGTTTTCTGCCACACTTTTTCCTTCCCACTGAGGCGCCTTGATACAAGTGCACTCTGGGAACAGCCATTCGTTCAGAAATTTCTTTCTGTGTCTTACCCTCCTGCTTGAGGGTGTCAGTGATGGGCTTCTGGAGAGTAGTCAGGTCGGCAGTCTCACCCAGGATTAAAAGCCTCAGGAATCTTTTGCAGGTGTTTAGAGTTAATTTGTTGATTCAGATGATTAGTTTTAGTGAACGTTTCATGATATGCTAATTGTTTTGTTTTTTGAGGTTTTCATGAGCTGTATGCCAAAATCATTAATATTAAAACAATAAAAGGCTTGAACTTCTTTGGTTGTGTAAATTAAAAAATACGAAGGTCTAAAAAAAAAAAAAAAAGAAAAGTCTAGTGTTTATCAGTACATTACAGAAATTAATTGACTATCACAATATGCTAATTTTGTTTAGAAGGACCAGTATGTTTTAACTCATCGTATTTCCGAACGTTAACCTCTTGCTCCTCTGCAGAGAAATACAAATGATCACGCTCTTTTCGTGTTCATCGTGTTTGGTCATTCAGTTCTTACGTCAGTCATTAATGAGCTGTGAACTAATCGTAGCTTAAGGATCAAAGGCTGACTTGACAAAGAAAGTTGACGAGCTGCTTCATGGTACCAACTGAGCCGGACTCAAGAGGTTTGGTTTTGTCAAGTCAAAACCAATCCAGTAATACTGAGTTTGTTAAGCCAAGTGTACTGCCTGTGTTGCTAAATCATCCCATAATGCCACACATGGCTGACAATAGCAGCTGATTTTTTGCACTTTATTTTAGTTCAGATCACGTTCTCGCAACAGTTGAAGTGTTCATTTGCAAGTGAAGCCGGCATTAGAACACTTCTTGTGCATTTTTCGACTGCTGCAGGGAGACAAATAAACTCTGATGAGAAAAACTTGTTCCCTTTTCGGTCACGGTGAGCTACAAGGAAATAATCCCCAATTACAGTAGCCACATAGCTCTGAACCTTTGTGGTTGTTTGACCTTCTAACCTTGCTAGGAGACACAGGAAAAAGACAATGAAACGGGGAATGACATTGTCATGGCAACTTGCTGATGCAGCAGTGTCTTCTTACATGTTCAAACCTTATATGTGTGTCCCAGAGAGCCCCATCAGAATGGCCTGACACAGCTGTCCCCTTGCAAGCCCCACTCTGCCAGTTCCATTCAGTCACAGCACTGGACGAGGGTTTGCTGGCATCTTGATGACTTTCAGTTTTAAACATTCCTCAAGGATTTTCAAAGTTTCTCGGTTTAAAATAAATTAAATTTAGGAGACGACAAGGAGTAAAAAAATGTATAAATATATGTGATCCATAGCATTAAGATTCATTAAGAAAAAAAAACCCTAGACGGTTTCAATTTAAGCTTGTTCACCGTCAATACGGCGAGATAACTCGTGGCATTGAGCTCAGATGCATTGGCAAAACAGTTTTAAGTCATTCAGACGTACAGAGCTGGTAAAAAGTCTTCTTTTCTCATCAAGAACAATACAAGATTTCAGTTCTACCCACATCAGTAATACGATATACCTCTGAATCTAAAAATAGCAACGGTATCAGTTTTAGTACCTTTACTGAAAGAACAATGCACTTGTATACAAGACAAGGATTTAAAAAAATTAAATTTATTTAAGACCTAAAAAATGTGTGGAGTAGAAAGAGAGAGGTGGAAAACTTCCTCGCTGTATCACGGTTCACATTTCACAACTTCGCTTTTTTTAAGCTTTTATTTTTATTTTTACATTGCATTGTATTCTGAATTCTGATTGCCTGAGGGACTGATCTAGAAGTGCCACACATCACTTTATAAAAGGGCACTATCCTGGTACAGATTGGCGACAAAAAACACGAGAAAGAGAGAATTAGCAGCTGGAGAAAGAGAGAGAAACAGACTGTGACTGTTATTTTGTTAAGTTTACAGTTATTTGCCCGTTTTTCTGAAACTTCTAAGCTCTGGAAAAGCTAATCATTTGCGTCATATTAATGAAATACAAATAAAACAAAACATATTTGTTTTTCATTTCTATTTATTTATATGAAAACGAGTTAACAATTAACGATTAACGATAAACAATTAAAAGCGCGAGTCTCTGTGCCTAAGAACATCCATCACATTAACCTCCAGAGAGACGACCATTTTACTTATGAAAGAAAGGATAACTATCACAGAAAAACAGCAAACCTCTGGACGTGCTGAAGGAAAGTAAAGCTCTGCGGCTGTAAAGCACCATTATGGAATAAATGAAGCTTCGCTTCATAACATAACTGAGTTCTTCTCTTGAAAAAAGACACCGGTGCTGGAGTCTTCAGTAGAATAAAACGCTAAAGTGAAGCGCAGTAAAGATGGAGTCAGAGGGAACGTGAAATACACGATGTGTCCAACCGCGTAGAGTATTAAAATGAGTATTTTTCAAAACTATCATCTGTAAGAAAACGTTTATAATGTTTAGTTTCATTCTGTAGAATACGTCTACTTCATAGTTTTCACGTATCGTGAGTTCTTTATGCAACGTAAACATGGCTGGAACAAAGTGAAAAAAAAAAACAGAGTGCATCCTCGAACTATGCTGTAATCTAATTAATATTTATTTAGGTTAATTCATTCTTTCATTAAACAAATGGACAAATAAAAACTAATTTAGTTTATTTAGGCCGATATAATCATTCATTCATTAGTTTGTTTTAATGCTATAGATTCTGTCATTTACTTTCGTTTTTTTCGAAAAATTTAATAATAATGTATACCACGGTAAGATGCCGAAGACTACCTGAAATCAAGAATCTTCTTTTATACAGTAAATTCATAATGAACACATTTACTGACACTAAAATGGGTTGTTGTAATACTGCTTGCATTTTTAAGCAGAAATTTAAACGCAGGCTTCGATAAATCTGATACACGCAGGCTTGGATGATGAAGATGCAGATACAGGTGATGGTTTGAAGCTGATGACACTTATGCATTAATCTAGCAATGTGAAAATTTGTTTATTTTTATTTTGATCAGGAATTTTTATGAATTTGTTTCATTCTATGTTAAAACAACATTAACATCCATGGATAATTTTCTTGAATCTAAATCGACTCTAAAGGAGGGAACAACAATAATATAACATGGTAGAAAGCTGTAAATAGTTGATTTGGCATTATATTATCAAACACTGGGGCACTCGAAACGTGACAGAACACAGTAGTGATGGCTTCCTACATCAGACGATGTCCTATGAATATCTCAGTCCTCTCAGAGGGCGATCGTGTCCCTGGGGCAGGTGTGACTGAGGATAATGAAGTGCGGAGGGGACAAAGGGGCATCAAAGGCTACAGAGCAGCAATGATCCATCAGACAAAAAGAGGGAAGAGAGAGAGAGAGAGAGAGTCCTACTGAAATCGTCAGAACTCTTATTATACAACACAAAATGTCTCATAGATATACAACCCATCAATTTTTGTTAAGCAATATTGTAAACTACAGGTTGACCGATTCATCGGGGTGCTATTTTTTTAAATATATTGGCATCGGCCAATGTCCGCGTTTAGTAGCGCTGATATAAAGTCAGGCACATACGTGGGCAGCCCTGTGTTATTGGTGTGCGGGAACGTGCTGCTGCCGCATGTGAAGGACCCTACGCCAAAAGAAGATTCAAAGTTAGTCCTGAGAGATAAAGTTATGGCTTTAATTGTCATCCGTCAAAGTCTCATGGCCATATATTTACTATATGTTACTAGTAAACTACGAAGAGTTGCTTCACATAGTGAAAAACAAAAACAAATAGCATTGAACCGGCATCACTACCGTTAGCTAAGCTAGCACAGTCAATGGAGTTTAGTCTATTCAGCTAGCAATGAGTAACAGTGGCCAAAACGGCTCTATATCTGCGCACGTTTGTGTGTGTGTGTGTGTGTGTGTGTGTGTGTATATGTGTGTGTGCATGAGTCTGCGTGTGCGAGTTCTCTATAGCAACAGCTTCTGTTGTGATCTGGATATGATGTGTAAAATAATAAACAAATAATGAAGTGATGTAATTGTTACAAATGTTGATGAATTACTAACAGTACTAACACTAATACTACACTAACACTGATTAATGACTATATGCATATCTGTTATCACAATGAACCTGTCTAAGGGTTTAGCACTGTCCTTGCATACAAAGCTGTGCAGCATGACGTGGTTTTATTCAATTATTTTAGTTACTAGATTATGATCATTTGGTTTGTAACTTGAAGCAATCTGTTAACAACAAAACAAAAACATGTAAGTGAATTTTTGTTTTTCAATTAGAGCACATTTTAAAATTTGTATTCTTGGGATTATAGACTAAATGCTGTCTGATGGCTGCTATATTTTTAATAGTTCATAATTTATTTTTATACATTTCAGTTTAATTTATTTTTACTTATGAAGTGGTCATTTTTTAGTTTATGCAGTTTAAGTCAGTGTTTGTTCAAAAGTGTTGTACATCCAGTTATTTGTATGATATTTTAGCAGAAAATGAAGGGGAAATCATCTGGATATCAGCACTAAAAAATAGGCGAGAGAAAAAAAAAATTGCAGCACTTATCTGTCATTTGCTGACGCTGGCCATTGTAGAAGTACTGCAATACGTCACCAGACACATCTCCTGCCTGAGGACATGTTATTTTACCTGGTCCTTTTTGTACTGTACCAAAGCTCTGATGGACATCCTTGGGGAGTAGCTTATAAGCACTTATACTTACAGTGCTGGTCATCAGAGTTAGACAGTTCAGTGTTAGTTAAAGAAAAATACATTTTATGATTAAAGTTAGGTTTATTATTAGGGCTCGAGCAACAAAGGTGCGTAGAATCCTTCTGAAATTGCTCGGATTATTATTGTTGTGCTTAGAATGCGATGAATCACATGTTTGAGCCTAAAGGAGCTTAAAAAGTCACCGAATTTCACATACAAATAAGACACAGTGAAAAATTTTCTCTGATTGTGGTTCGAATTGCGTGTTAGCTTATGGAATTCAGCACTACGACAAAATTATAACCAATGTGTATTGAGTTTCCAAAATTGACAGAACGTCAACTATTTCGCAAAAACCTCTAAAAATGTCGTACTTTAAGAAACTAATATTTTATCTGTTGAGCTCCAAACTGCACCAATAGTATCTAAAGGCATATGGTATGTTAAATTGCGAAGCGTTTTTTTGACTTTGTTTCATGATGCACAACGGCGTTCGTCAAAAGTCGAAATTATGATAAAAAACAGGAAGTTGTTAAGAAAAACTCAGTGATACAATTTCGATCAGATTCAAATTCACCTTAAGAGTCCATGTCTGAACGAATTCATATGATGGCCTACAGCAAGGGTGGGCAAAGTCATTCCTGGAGGGCCGGTGTCCCTCCTGGTTTTTGTTCCAGCCCTGCTTCAATACAAACACTGGCAACTTTAAACAAACCAAGAAGAGGTAATTTAGTAGAATCAGTTGTATTTTATGAAGGTTGCAGCTAAACTGTGCAGGACTGCGGCACTCCTTGCCCACCTCTGAATTAAGCTCTCTTTGGCTTGTTTACAGTTGCCAGTATTTGTACTGAAGCGGGGCTAGAACAAAAACCAGTAGGGACACCGGCCCTCCAGGAATGACTTTGCCCACCCCTGGCCTACAGTGTATGCTATAGCGCCAACTAGCGGCAACATGGAATATCCCAATTTCTGCTATTTCAGGCTGTGTCTGAAATTTGGCATATTGGAGTGAGTTTCCAACACCAACAGGAAGTGAATTATTTTATACAAACTGCTTTTGCACATCTCGTACTTTAACAAACTCATAGAGATTTTATCTGTTCACCTCAAAACTCCATCAGTCTAATCTAAAGTTATGTGGGATGTTAAATTGCGAAGCATTTTTGACTTTGTCAAACTTCGTACGAACAGCGGCCTTCAAAGTTGACATTTTGCAATAAACAGTAAGTTGTCATAACTCAGCCAGGCAATGTCTGATCAGTCCCAAATTTACAAACAATGCTAATGGTCCATGTCTGAACAGATCTACAATATACACTCTCCGATGTAGCGCCACCAGGTGGTCATGGGTGGAACTGCATTTAAAATTGAAAAGGCACTTATTTTTGCCACTATTGACATGTGACAAGAATATTGGTCAAAATAGCCCTAGAAAATATTTAGTCTCAGAAATGCCGCCTGGGTTTCATGACTCTTTGAGATGTTGTTTTCTTTGCTTAAGATGCCCGTATCACTCTGTGAACAGTACTGCCTTGAATACATCCTCTTAGTTAAGATCGGTAGAGAGGCAATACTGCCTGAGGTGCTCGAGCCCTTGACCGCTGTTGTGAAATTATGTGAAAATGATGGCAACCAAAACAGAAAATAAAATTGTTTTTGTTACAGTTTTTCATTAAAGCAAAGAAGCAGTGATGAAAATGTTAGTCTCATTGAGCCATTACATAGAAAACTCACCCCCCCCCACACAGACACAAACACACAGACACACACACAAAAAAACAGTTATTGGAATCTTAGGTTACTCAGTTCTTAAAAAATGGTATCAGTGCAACCCTTCTCGTAACAGATCTGGAAGGAAGAGGGAGCAGGAAGAGGGAGAAATTGCAGCAAGTGGACCTCAGTGTGAATGGGCCCATAGCATTTTCTCTCACGCTGTTGTTCTCAATGTACCTCATTACAAATTAAATTAAACCACAAAGCGCAACACAAATTAAGATGCAATATTTACATCTAAAAAAAAAGTCTCACAGAATGCTGAAATGTCCAACCAGCGGCTATAACAAATCACTGAGGCTTTTACCGCCTAGCATTAAATAAACTCGCGCCAGGGATTCTCAAAAAGATCACACTGGATTTTTAAAGACTGCCATCAAAAAGTCAAAGGAAAATAAAGAAGTCGGGGCATCCAGCCATGAATGTTTCACTCACACCAAGCCTCAGAGCACTTTATTTGCTGAAGCGCAAGCTCTCTCCGGGGGCTCTAAAGCACATTGCTGACTCCCTTAAGCGTTTCTGCTGATTCTGATGCAAACGTGTGGAACTCCTCTGACCCATGCTGATACTAACATTCACTACAAATCTCAAACAATACTGCTGAGGTCCAGACTCTGCCCTCAACTGAATATCCGAATGCACAAACTACTAACTAACAGCAATAATATAACACTCAAAAGTCACTCTTGAGCAGACACAGCATGCATTCCCATTGCGCAGATGGTGTAGTGAAGATTTGACCGTGTACACTTTTGAGGGCCCCTTCACCTCTCCCTCTGACATCCTGAAGAGGAAGCGCTAAATCTGCTGACAGGCTCCGCATGGACCTGACCTCTACTTCCACACACTAATTGCCAATTTAATGCTTTTGGCTGCTAGTTTAAATGACTCCCAAGAACTTCTTAATAATTTGGAAACTCCAGTTGCATGAAAGGCAACAGAAGAGATTAAAAAAAGCTTCAGAATGTATAAAATAGAAATAAATGTATGGATGCTTCCAAACCATACAACCAGATGTTTACTGCACCGCCTGGAACATTACAGAAACCCTGTTGTCTACAAAGATCAAGGAACTACAAATACAACTTGTAGCCATGTTTCCACCCAAACATTCACGAATAAAGCACCATTTCCACTTCCTGATAAACTGGAAAATGACCAAAACAATATTTCAGATTACATCGCTCCATCGGTTAGTCCATTAATGCTGCCCCATTGCACCACACCCAGTCTTGTAGACCGCCTTGACCAAGACCAAGAACAAGACCCAGGCGAGTACAGGGACCAAAAACAATGACTTTTCTTTATTGCAAACAATAGACTAGGAGAACCTCTGAGTACCTTACGATATGATATACAATACAAGGCTCACGATAACGATTATTTTACGATACTGATTGATATTGATGAATTAATTCGCAATAATCTACGATATATCTATTAAAGAAAAATATTTCTTTTGCAAAAAAGTTTATTTTGCCTCAGTAAAAAAACTAACGAAAGCTAGTGTCTTCTTAACAGTGACAGTATATTAGCGCAACATTTCAATAAAACATTTCTGTAAACAAATGAGTGTCTCTTAAAAGTGACCCCACAGCAGTGAAAACTATTTTGTAAACATAACTGTAGGTGACACCATCTTTGTGTAACAAAATTATTACCTGCATATTTTATTTTAGTGAAACAAAAATCACAAAATACTTTAAAATAGAAAATAAAATGAGTTGCATAAACAAATAGAATAAAATCAAGTAATTTTCAGAACTAATGTGCTTTCTGAAGTATTTCTGCAATGTACGCGCCGCTGTGGGTTTCATGCATTTCACAGGTTTGAAGCACGTAGGATTTCATCTCCCAGTCGCTGTCGCTGATAAAGTACGCAGTAATTCTAATGAAAGACTGCGTAGCCCGTGAGGTCCCACTTTTTCCGCCGAATCGAGGGCACTCATCACATGAGCTTTGGCCTCTTGATACAAAGCAGGTATTGTTTTTTCGGTAAAATGTTTTCCACTTGGTAATTCGTAGCGCGGCTCAAGGGTCCGTATCAGAAATCAAAATCAGTCATTCTCAGCCACGCTGTACGGCCGAAGATCCTTGCAAATGTAAACAGATTTGCTGTGCATGATTGACTTTGCTCTGGGAGAGTTAAAAAGAAGTTTTGTTTGAAATAATGTGTCCACATTGGTCTGAGAAGCCGTTCTAACAGCCACAGCCTTTTTTTGGCACACTAGATCTGGATGATGGCGCTGCAAGTGGCTGTGCATACTCGTCGTGTTTCCCCGAGTACCTTATTTTTGTTTTTGCATATAGCAAAGTCCTTCTCCAGCTTTGTACCTTCCTCATAAAACCCGAAATGAAGCCACACTTTTGACTTGTATGATGCTGGTGCATGTTCTAACTTCCTCCCACTTGGCTGCCGCACTAACCGTGAGGTGCGCCCCAAGTGTAGCGCCGGATAATTGCAACAAGGAACAAATGACAGAGCCCTTCATAGCGGCAGAATATTAAATAAAATATTGATACTTAGGCAAAAGTGTATCGATAATCTATTGGGCAATAAAATCGAGATATTGTCACACTCCTACAACAGACATTGCTGTAATCACACTGTTTTTCTGTTATTTTGTTTATTATGCAACTAAACTTGTAAATAATATCAACAGTTCTCACCTATGACCATTTTACTTTGTATATGGCAAGGAAGACGTTCATATTAAGATAAATTTAAAGATGAATTATTTATTAGTACGGCTGTGTTGGTTTCATCCTGCAGTTAAACAGGGTTCTCAAGTAACACATTTTAGAGAGGTGATGTTCATTAAAAAGGATTAATTAAATCCTTCTGTACAAATTACCTTCCATGCCTACTGCAAACATTTCAGTGTTTCCATTAGAACCCATTTACACCAGATGGCATTTTCAGATGTGGACGTTTTCACCATACTGTTTTCTCTCGCAGCGATTGCTCTCCAGACGTCTGAAGAACGATTGTTCCAGAAGTCTCCGATAAGGTAGTTTGGCAAAATTTCAACTAGAAATCGACCGATATTGGTTTTCTAAAGCCGATGCTTAGAGGTCAGGGTCAGCCGATGGCCGAAAAGTACTGCCGATTTTTTTCCCCACTTATTTTTATTGCTGATATCTGGATAATTTCCTGTTCATTTCTGCTGAAATATCATACAAATAAATGGATGGGTAACACTTTTGAACAAACACCATCATTTATTAAATGGTGACTTAAACTGCGCAAAATAAAGAATAACAACTTTATTAGTACAAATACAGCCATCAGACAGCATTTACTAAGCAGAAGAAACATTTATAGTTAGCATTTCAGTTGTTTACCGTCACCTTCAGTCTTTAATCCCAAGAATACAATAACTTTAAAATATATGCTCTAATTTAAAAAAAAAATTCACTAATATGGTTTTGTTTTGTTGTTAACAGATTGCTTCAAGTTACAAACCAAATTACCATAATCTAGTAATTAAAATAAATAAATAAAAACCCATCATGCTGCACAGCTTTGTATGCAAGGACAGTGCTAAACCCTTAGACAGGTTTATTGTGATAATATATAATCAGAACACATCACTTCATTATTTATATCCATATCATATCCAGATCACAACAGAAGCATTGCTATAGAGCAGCTCTATACCTTGTTCTTAAACAAATCTAAATATATAATGCCCATTTACTCAAATATTGGCGCAATATATCAGCTAGCAGAAGAATCGGTCGACCTCTAATTTGCACCAGGCTGAATGTTTCTTCGTCCTGGAACCTCTACAAATATATTCCTTGTGCTGCAAAAGATTATGTTCGTAGATGGACGACTTTGCTGACATTTTATAATTATTCTCTCGATCTTCTTGAGAGACGTTGAGAGAGCGCTCGTGTTGTCGGTGAGAAAATAAAGAATAATAATGCTTTAATATGTTGCTGATTGGCTTTAATTGAAGAGAGGTGCGAAAAAATGTGGACTATTATTGTTTTATTTGATGAAAGCTCTTGTGGCTTGCTTTTTGTTCCTGGATTAAAAACACCAGAACACATATAGAGTCCAGAGCGGTCTCAAGCACTACAACACTACCCCACGCATTTATTCACCAAATGTGTTATTATCGTAGTTTAACGCACTTTTTTTTTCCAATCAGATAAATTTCATCAATTTAATCAGATTTTTTTATGCAATATTCCAAAAGGGGTTTTTTATGTAATATTCCAAAATGTGCATAATAATAGAAATTAACAAATATTCTTCTTGTGCCAATGAAAGCAGCTACACATTCATCTGCCCACAATGCATCACTATCTGGGGCAGCATTCAGTTGGTGCTGTTTTTGCACTGCACTGTGTCCCTTGTCTGCAAACTACATCTTAAACATCTGCAAGCACACTCGCGAGAAGTGATTAAAATAATACAGACCGTTAAAATAGCGCAAGACTGGGACTATTATCAAAATTTTTTACATTTCTTGGCTCCAAACAGCTAGAGAAGAAGCCCTTTTTTAACTAAAGCCACTGCTGAAAGTGCCACTCATTGCTCTTATGGGCGTCAAGGGCACGGGCCTCAATCGCAGACAGTTCCACACATTCAGCAAGCAAATACCTCCCGACCAGTTGGCAACTCTCTCACACAGCAAACACGCTTGGGCTGTAGTCCCTCCTGGTTTTAGTTGCAGCCCTGCTTCAGTAAAAACACTGGCCGCTTTAAACAAACCAAGGAGAGCCTAATTAGTAGATTGGCGTGTTTCATGAAGGTTGCATCTAAACTGCACAGGGCTGCCCGCCTCTGTGCTAGTTTATAAACTGAAGCAGGGCAGGAACAAAAACCAGGAGGGACACCGGTCCTCCGGGAATTACTTTGCCCATCCCTGATGAAATCATAATCCTTAAATGTGAGTTTACAAAAGTTTCTAAATGTTTGACTTCTGGACCAATTTTCACGTCTTCAAAAACGGATGCTTCAAATAAACAATATACTGCAGTGTTCCATATGGACTAGTGCAACAGAACTTATCTTGTAGCTCTCTCTGAATTAGTTTGGTACGACTGGTTAAATAACTCAGTCACAGAGGGTTTCATTGATAACAATGAAAGATAGTCCTTGATATTTCAGAACACCTAACAGAAAACTAGGGCTGGACAACATGGCCTAAAACATTCCAGATTTTTATTTTCACAAAAAAAAAAAAATGAATCATTTAAATGTAAAAGGGCAGGAGGTGAGCTGCGCACAGTCCTACGGAAGCTCAGAAGGTGAGCGCACATTCTATAGCATAGAAAAGAAAACTTGATTTATCGCTGAGCCATACAGAAAACTACGGCTGCAACAATCAATCGATAAAATCGTTTATCACTACTCACAGATCAAACAAAGATACACAGCCGCCAGTGGAATAGAGGAAGCATCGGGAAAACGCATTCGCCCAAAATCTTCCAAAGTGTGGGATCTTTTCTCATTAAATGCTCCTAAGAGGACGGTGAGCTGCGCGCTGTTTGCTAACTTTGGGACAGTCACTCTAGATCTATTCACTTCACTCGTTCACTCGCTAGCATTACTCTCCTCATAAGCAATAGCGATCAGTGCGACTATAGATTATCTTATATTAAACGGTGTGAATAACAGTATTTAGTTCTAAAAGTAATATTCTTTTCAGTGAATGCAAGCAACAGTTAATTTGTACATCAATGCAAATTATGCATTGCTTTCATTTTAAGCTTTTTACATTTTTCTTTTAATAGTCCACAACAAAGTTAACTTGTTAACTAGCAAATCTTCTCAACACTAGTCTATGGTCTTCGGCTGGATGCTGGAGCCAATTATGAACAATGATTTATTGACCATGATTAAAAACTTAGGTTAAATGAAGATTCATGTTCTGTTCACTTGGAATCCTGATTTAAATAGTTGAAATTATTGTAAATAAATAAAAAAAAAAAGTTCTTTAATGCAAATGCCACTAGATCACAAAATGATTGTTGGCACTCTGGCACTTCAGTGTAATGCAGCTCTTCCTGAATGCAACAGCACAAAAAGGAAACCAAGAGCACATTACACTAATTAGAACTGGAAAAGAACCCTGTTCAATGTATTTAAAACCTGCTGCAGGTTTACTTATGCATATGTCATTTTATTTTTGCATTTCAAGTCAGTGAAAAATAAATTTTTTGTTAATATATATGTATAAATATATATTATACATTTCTTATTTATACTTCTGATATTTCAAAAAAATCTGCTGCTTAATATCATAATGCAATGCCTAATTTCATAATGTGAGTAGAAAAGTACAAGTGTTTTGCTTTTAAATTATTTATGTTTAGTTTTTTTCACTTTTTTCATTTAAAATTCAAACTATTTGTTGCCTTGTTTTGAGTTGCATACAGTAAAAATAGATAATTACTTAATCCATAAAAGTTATTACAACTCCAATGAACAAAAATGGACATCGGAACCGTTTAAGCGTTTTCTCTAAATCGTAAAAACACTGCTAGCATTTCACCACATATTGGGTGAATGTTGCAAATGCTACCAAAAGCAACTAAATAAAACTGACATGGACATACCGTATTTTTCGGCTCATAAGACGCACTTTTTCTTCCCCAAAACTGAGGGGGAAAAGTTGGTGCGTCTTATGAAGCGAATGCAAACCGCCGCGAAGTCCGGTAACGGCCGTATGAGAGGTGTAAGAGCTCCGGAGCTCCGGAGCTAGGCCGAAGCCGCGGCCATATTTGTTTACCAAGCGCTGCGCGCTGACGTCATCGCCCATCTCTGCCATTGCGCGGACGTAACGAAAACGGGGGGAAAAACTACATTTCCCACAATGCCTTTGGCATCCGCATCCATACTTACGTCACGAGCGAAACTACAGAGATCAGCTGACTCTCGCATTTGAGTGATCTCTCACGCTACAAACCCGTTTTCTCACGCTAAAATACATTTCAAGATGTGAAATGGGCACAGCTCATAGTTTGTCTGCTATGTTTTTTGAGCCTGACGATAAGATGATGATCGATAAGCATCGTCTTCAGTCTGTGAGGGTTTTATTTCCGCTAAACATTCACTTGGACAGTTTCACAATCTTGGACAGTTTGATCCTTTGGAGTTATTTGGGTTTTCATAAGCTGACAAAAATCAAAAGGATTTATATTAGAACAAAAAGCATACGCTTGTTTCCAGCGCTCGCTCTCTCTCTCTCTCTCTCGCGTGCGCGCGCGCGCGCTCGCGCTCGCGAGGTAAACAAAACGCTCTCAATGACTGAAACTCTTCTTTAATAAACTCAAACTCAAATCATCTCTCAACGGTACATCTCACACATGTACATACGAGATAACAAACGTAAGTAACATGTTCTGCAATTAGGGAGTGTTTGATTACAGGGGGGCTCGACTAAAAAAGTTTGAGAACCACTGTATTATTACTAATGTGGGGGCAATCTTACTAGATATTATTAGTAATGTAGTGACAATGTTACTGGCTATTATTAGTAATGTAGTGACAATGTTACTAGCTATTATTAGTAATGTAGTGACAATGTTGCACTGGAACAGTAATGGTGATAACGAATGGTGGACTTTAGAGTGATGAGTGGGGGCAAAGAAAAACATTACAGCCTTTTTTTTGTTACTTTTACTGTTTACTGTCTGTTCATGTTACATGTTTGGCTGTTAACTTTTACACAGTTGATATAAAATATTTTACAACAGTATTTGGTTCAGAATCTTTTTTTTCTGGATTTTCCTCTTTAAAAATTGGGTGCGTCTTATGTGCCGGTGCGTCTTATGAGCCGAAAAATACGGTAGTTTCATAACATCATCAAACTTATGCTTCAGTGTGTTTCATCACATTCTCTAGCAGAAACTGATGCTCAGGACACGACTCAGCATCATGTGACCAAGGGATTAAAGGCACGATGCACTCATTAACAGGCTTTGGTACAAGAATGTCATTATGAGGAACCCTCTGAAGAAAAAGATGCTAATCCGTCTGTACCTCTCCCTGCCAGCAACAGCACCAGCTTCAGGTCAGATGCCCACTCTGACCTCCTTAATCTCTAATCCTTTCAGCATCTTTTTCTTGCTCCACCTAGTCCTCTGACTTGGGTCAGCTAGCATCCCTGTTGATTACACAGGCTGGTACATGTTTGGAATGAAGGATCACTGGCCATCAGAAAGCATGTCCATGTTTCCTCCTACTACCGAGATACAAACTGCTCCTTCACAGATTGCATGAGGTTCCCAAATGCCTCTGCAATGACCCAATATTCTGAGAGAGTGACTGATGATGCCTCAGCACTTTTCTTCAACAAGAGCCATCTGGAGCGACGGGCACTGTGCTCACACAAAAGGCTAAACGAGGGTCGGCACAGTGACACTGCACCAGTGCTTTCAAGTGTTTCTCAACACTAGTCTATGGTCTTCGGCTGGATGCTGGAGCCAATTATGAACAATGATTTATTGACCATGATTAAAAACTTATGTTAAATGAAGATTCATGTTCTGTTCACTTGGAATCCTGATTTAAATAGTTGAAATTATTGTAAATAAATAAAAAAAGTTCTTTAATGCAAAGGCCTCTAGATCACAAATTGATTGTTGGCACTCTGGCACTTCAGTGTAATGCAGCTCTTCCTGAATGCAACAGCACAAAAAGGAAACCAAGAGCACATTACACTAATTAGAACTGGAAAAGAACCCTGTTCAATGTGAATGTTTTGCATGATCATGGTACATGAGCATCTGTGTAAAATATCTTTCTGCAAGGCGATCATTGGTCGAATCAGAAAGATGTTTTAGTTTTGGGTGAGTGACACCTTTCTCAAACATTTCTTCATTCTCAGTGAACCTCATCGAATATCAAGACACTTTATGCAGCTATAAATGTAAACGTGTGGCACAATCAACATTTTGCTAACTATAAATGTTTCTTCTGTTTAGTAAATACTGTCTGATGGCTGTTGTATTTTTAACAGTTATTTTAATATATTTCAGTTTAATTTAATTTTACTTAAATAGTATTTATTATTTATTTTGTGCGGTTCAAGTCACTGTTTAATAAATGATTGTGTTTGTTCAAAAGTGTTGTGCATCCAAATATTTGTATGATATTTTAGCAGCAAACAAACAGGAAATCATCGTGATATGAGCAATAAAAATATGCTAAATAAAAAAAATCGTCAGCACTTATCAGCCATCAGCCCATCCGGATCTCAAACATCGGCTATAGAAAACCAAAATCAGTTGATAAAAAGCAGAATAGCATTACTGCAAAAAGGGGTTTTGAGGTTTTACATGATCCCCTAGCTCAGTTCACTAAATGCAATGCTTCTAACGAAGTGCGTCTGACATTCTCCAACAAGATTGTTGGACTGAGAACAGGCCTCACACAACAGTTAGACATTTATTCAACAGCACAACAAAACTTAGGAACTTTTGTGTTCCTAAAAACACAAACCCATTCAGAGGAACACCACAAAAAATTAAAGGCTTCAGGAACTGAAATCCTGAGCTGTTTTCAGTCTCTAAAAAGTCACTTCCTTTTGTAGTCAATACGTTATTTTTGTGTGAACTATGCCTTTAAAATGTCATACACACCGGGAAGCAAGCCACTCTGGAAAATTTTTATTCAGAAGAGAGGTGCTTTATGCCTTGTGACTGAGGAGTGAATGCCCCCTTATGTAAGCCCGAAGTCGATGCCTCTTTCATGCATTTACGATCAAAAACAAACCCAGAGGAAAAGGCAGATTCCCTTATGATACGAAATAAATAACACAAAAAAGGCTGCTGTTATAATAGAGAAAGGTACTGGTTTGGCCTTTCTTTAGAAACAAACCGCACTCTCGCAGCTAGAAACATGGCAAAACTACCTTTAGACAATCGTATATTTCATCAGGGACATCGCAATACCTTGTACGCGATTCCTTCAGAAAACTAGATACTCATAAAGATAGTGTTTTCAAGTAGAGATCATGTACTAGATTATTGAATCTGAGTGGCGAAACATACGGTTGACATGTTTAAATGGTGAGGAGCAATAATTTGTGGAATAAATAGCTCTGTGCTGGTCTCTAATGTGTAGCTTGTGGCAGGATTTAGTGGCTGCTGTTTGGTAAATCAGAACTGTGATGTGGGCGCAAACTTTTTGTAAAACGAAACCAGAGAAAAAGTACACCGTCTCCTGTCATGAACCGAGTGTGAAAAGGAAAAAATTAAACTCTGGAGCATTGCAAGCAGGTGGTCTGGGTGCGTACGTGAAATATAAGAACTGTTGGACAACAAAGAAAATAGTCGCGTTACGATTCTCTCAGTAGTGTAGAGAATACTAATAAGTAGCGTTTGTCAATGGTTGATTAAACATCTGTAACTTTTAACCTGTTAACACCCACCCCTCTTTTTGAACATAGGAACGAAAAAGACATAAATACAATAAGACCAAAATAAAATGGCTGTAACTCTCACATTTTATGGGTTAAATTATTGGCATTGGTGTCATTTAAAAAAACTTTCTAGTTTATCAGGAAAAAGTAAGGAAGTGGATTCCTTAAACAAAACTAAAGTTATAGATTCACAAACTTTGTAGAAATTATCCTTGCATAAGAATCAGATAAAGGTTACATGTGAAGCACCGGGGTCTGAGCAGCCAATCATTGTGTTCTCGTTGTGCATGCAAATCATAAGCTGTGTCTCAAACCAGGTTCTAGAATACTTCAGAGGATGCAGCCTATTCAGCTTCTGGAGGCTACAGCTTGGGAGGATCCTCCAAAGTTTGCATCAACTTTCCTCACAAAAACAGACAAGTCCTGAAACCCATGTAAAGATAAAGAGTGTTCCCTTAGGTCCCTTCCCATGATCAGCCGATAATCAGAATGGCAAAAGAGATAAGAGCCCCCTCAAAGCGCCGATCAGAAAACCCATGAAACTCTCATTTAAGAGAGAGTATAACATGGACGAAGTGTCAGTGACGTCACCCACTGGAGGCTCAAAGTGGGCGTCGCCAGAAAGCGCCTTCGTTAAAGTGAGTCACTTCCCAGTCATTGAAAATGAGCAAAAGATCCAAATAACGTGTATGTAAGTGAGCGTAGATTTTCAGCTCCAAAGATGGCAATTTTAACAGAGAATGAGAACCCGCTCACATTTGAAGCCAGTCTCTAGTGGCCGGTTAAGCAACTGCAGTTCAGTCACATTCTGTTACGCATCGAGAGGGAAAGCAGGAGTTTGGCAGGAGAAAATGGCTTCAATCATAATGACTGCGTCCTGTTTCACGCATGGTTCCATGTTACGCTGTTCCTGGGTAACAATATTTCACCGATGAGTGCCTTTTGAAGATATATGAAGTGGTTTCACTCATCAGGGGCGACCGCAATAACGGTCACCAGAGACACATGGAGCGCCAGCATCGGTCCGGTGTCCAAGAAGATCCTCTTAGAGAAATTTATCATTGAAAATTTGAAAATATTGAGAATGTTTGAGGTCACGGAAGTGCGTTTCGCATTTGTTTGAGGATTCCCAAGAGAAAACACATCAGAGAATAAAGCAAAACACTGAGAAAGCCGTAAGGGATGCTGGCTCTGAAGGAGGGCATCTTGTGCAGCTTCACACATCTAAACGCCTCTTGGAGAGCGTCAGTCACTTTAGACACTCCCCACTTGTTTACTCCAGACCGCATAAACAACTGTTTCCGCTCTCAGACAGTGCAGTAAGCGACTTTTTGGGTCTGCAGGAATTGTAATCGATAAGAAGAGGAACAAGATGCCAACAGAAATGTAGAAGTGCTTATATTTATAAAGAAAAAGTTGCCGTTGATTTTAAATATGCTTTCAGTCTCTTCCTGCCCTGCGATGGACTGGTGACCTGTCCAGGGTGTACCCCCGCCTCTACCCCAATGTGCACTGGAAATCCCCGTGACCCCAAAAAGGGAATAAGAGGGTTGGAAAATGAATGAGTGTCTTCCTCAGAAATAATCTGCTTTAGAATATGTTTGTTATTCATGAAGAAAAAGCTGTTCGCTTTGATGGATGTATCACCTGGATATATATATACATATATGTATTAGGGGTGTAACGGTACACTAAAATCGTATTCGGTTCGGTACAGTGTCTTGGAGAGTTCGGTTCGGTTCATTCGGTTCGGTACAAAACAATAAGAACTTACATAATCTTTATTTTGAAAAGCTGCCAATACACAATAGAATTCTTGCATAAAATAAATAAAAGTGACACATTTGGGTGATATTTTAAATAAATTGCACTCTTTATAAAGAAAAACACATTTTTTTAAATAAAAAATGAAATACTGCAACTAGTTAGGACCTGAAAACTTTTAACACTAGCAACAGCTTCAGCTTGTATATAAACAAAACTAACTATTTAAGTTTTAGGCTAAAAAGATTAACCTATCCACATTTTCTGAAGAGAGCACAGATCTGGTTGCAGTGACAATATCTCCAGCAGTAGAAAATGTTAGATGTGTTGCCTGCCCGATCTCCGTGGAACAATGTCGGCATACAACTTTAAATTTATCCACTCGTCTATCCCCGTTATGTATTTTAACAGAGAAGCCAAAGGCGAGTTTCCGCACGGACGCTATTGAGTGTCGCACAGTAGAGCTGCACGTCACTCAATAGCGTCCGTGCGGAAACTCGCCTAGGAACATGGTTCCGCTGCGCTTAATATCGCGCTAATAATACATTTATATTATTTAATACAAATACCGAATACCGAAACGGTACGCAAGTGTCCCGAACCGAACAGGCCGTACCGAAACGGTTCAATACATACCGTGAACCGTTACACCCCTAATATATATATAGAGGAATATATTCAGGTTTTACTTTTATTTTACATTGACAATCTAAACATTAAGACGGGTGTGTAAAGGGTTCCATTTCAGGTTTTAAGAATTTTGATAGTGATTTGTATCGTGGTCATAATATAATGAAATCTATTGAGAAGTGTGCATTATAATAATGAATGAAAAGCACTTAAGTCCTGGCATCCATGATGGTATGTTAAAGTATATATTTAATAAAATGAATAATAGCAGGTATTATTTCCATTAGCAAGCTAGCCGTTTCATTTTTTACAGTGTATTAACAGTGACAAATAAAAAAAAAAACTCTCCTTAAAGAGCCTGACAATAGTTAAAAACAATGCAAAAAAAATGGGAGCGTATAGCTGCGTTGAGTAGTTTCAGTTGTAGGTGTGGCTTTATAGAAAGAGGCATGAGCTACCATTAAGAGTAGAAATGCACTGATACCTAACTCATGTACTCGTATTTGTAAAAAAAAAAAAAAAACACTGATACCAAAGATACCCTGTGATGTTATCGATGGAACTTTCAGCGCACAGAGACTCAGTATCAACAGAATGTCAGGCTCAACTGTTTCAGAATTTCAGAAATAATGATTGCAACCAACTGGATGGCAAACATGTTCGGAAAATATTATGGGGAGGCAGAAAAACCAATACTATGTAATAAGCTAAGCATGCAGAATGTGCCACTAGCAGTAACGTTAGCTTTCCGCAATGGGAGAAATGGGAGCCAAACAAATAACCGAGGTGCTTACCCAATTAATTGTTTTTGACCAACCACTTTTAGATAAAAATGCTTGCTACAAATCCATAGTTTTGACGTGTCTGTTATTAGTTGCTAACAAAGTTTAGCATAGGGAAAGCCAAATATCACCTCAGCACCTTTGGACGATGGAAACAAACACTTCTGTTTTTCAAATTACTGTCTTGCAACTTGACAGGACATGTAAAGAGTAAGGCGTCATTAGTATTTAATGTGCCGCGTGTTCTCATAGGATAATAGAGATCAGGCTCATGAATAATTAAAATACAGATGAGCCATAGAAGCAGCATAAGACAAAAATATGTCACATGCTGAGATGTTTCAGACAGGATGTCAGAAATCAAAAACAAAAGATTTATTTTTTTTATCCTATATTTTGAACGGATAGGATAGTAGTTAGACAGGAAGAAGGTTGGATAGAGAGAGGGGGAAGGATGGGGAAATGATGACGGGCTTGGGATTTGAACCCAAGTCGTCCTGCGCAACCGTGGTTGTATGTCCGGCACACCCTCTAACCATGGGGGCCAGACTCATCCTGTTTTTTTTTTTTTGTGTGTGTGTGTGTGTGCAAAAATGGGTTTGTCCACAGCGTTTTTGTGATGTGTCCTGCCATATTTCA
Source organism: Danionella cerebrum (assembly GCA_007224835.1). Lineage (NCBI taxonomy): Eukaryota > Metazoa > Chordata > Actinopteri > Cypriniformes > Danionidae > Danionella > Danionella cerebrum. Next base: position 274,066 of record SRMA01027393.1, on the reverse strand, counting down.
AGACAAACAATCTTTCACACTCTAAAAATCAATGCAATGGCCATTTTCAAAATAAAAGACCTTTTACTGCCTAAAAATCAATGCAATGGCCATTTTCAAAATAAAAGACCTTTTAGATCCTAAAAATCAATGCAACAGCCATTTTTACAATAAAGGACGTTTCAGAATCAAAAAATCTATCAAATCGAAATTTTATAAATTATTAATAATTTTTGCTGCCTATTATTAAATGCGTCATGGTCAAGTGTCGGGCCGTGCACCAGGATTTAGTGACCGTTGTTGTGAGAAATTAAAGTGCTTTGTCCATGGATGTCAATTTTTGGAAGGAGGCTAGTAAGTTTCTATGTTGGGTGAGCAAGTATGGCTAACTTTTTAGATTTTAAACGCAAGCACAATATAAACAAAATCAAAAGGCCAACTGGTTCTTGCTTGAAGTTACGTCTTCCATAGCTGCTTTCCTTTGAGGATGAGGAGCAGCTGCTGAGGTCCATCGTCCAGACAGGCTTATCTTTCTATCAAATAGGTGCTGTCCCAACCTTTCTCTGCGAGCTTGGACTGGCCCTTTGTAATTGTTTTGTTGCTCCCTAAAAAGGTTAGAGCAAACAGGGATGAAAGATGTGTTAAACAGATGTAGTGGCATTCACGTGAAGATCTAATCAATACTATTATGAAAGACAGAGCTGGGTTTCTGTGGTGAATAATGCAGATGATCAGATCTATTGAGTGAACTGGCTCCTGAAGACAGTTTTTTTTAGAGTCATTATCAATGAGGAGAGGGTTCCTGATTGGTTTCTGGGTTGACTCTTTGATTGAAGTCTTTCTCTCTGTTCAATGACTAGCTCAGAAATGGTTTGACTGAAAAAAGTTATTACAACGCACTCAAGCACAGTCTATTTTATTCATTAGCTAAATCCTCTTTAAACCTGTTTATCTGAATGAGTGCATTGTGTACATGTTGCTTTAAGGCAGCGGGCCAGGGTTAGAATCTTGTTGAACATGCTTGGCATGTTTATTGACTAGATCTCTTCAACCTGTAACTTTGTAACCCTTTCTTGTGCAAAACAGGCGTTGCATGTCTGTGCAGATGTTGGCAAACACAATGGTGATTTATTAGTGGAGGGTTATTCCGGGTCTGCCAGAGTGGTTGTTTTGGCCCTTGCACTCCATCACAGATGAATAGCTGCTTTGAGCCGATGATTTCACATTTGGTTCTGCTAGATGAGATGTTCTCTCAAACATTCTGTATTTCAAGGATGTTTTTGTGAGCTCATGAATGTTTGACAGGTTTCTCGGGTATTCTGCACATTTAAGCCACACCCACAGATCACTTGTATTTGAAAAATGACTCTCTCTGAATGTTGAGCGTGGGGTAAATTAGTTAAGCTAGAAATGGTGTCTTCTTTTGACTCCGGTAGTGGAGCAAGGCCTTGAATTGTCCAGATAAGTGATTCTGTTTTATCTGCATGCTAAGGTCACTCAAAGGATTATTTGGATCAGGGTTGTTTTGGTCTTGGGTCAGGCTCTGCTTGTTTACAGTAAGCACTTGGATAACGGTGTCTATAAATCAAGTCTTTACACACAAACAGTTTTAACATATTTGTTTATTAGAATCCCATGCTCTACTCACTGATATATTTGACTTCTCTAGGGAAGGGATTATTAGTACTTGGTTGTTAAAATGGTGTTCTATGAGGTCAATGGCCTGTTTCTTCACAGCTCAAGTACTTTTGGTGTTTTATGTCATTAAGACAATAAAATTTGGGGCCCCTGGGCTTGGTGCCACTGGATAAGCTTGTTTATGGGGTTAAACATGGCCCTTGCTCGACTTGTTTACCCGTGTTGTTACTGGTTGCTTTTGCACTTTGACTTTTTCAGACAATAATCTCTGATTAGAGCAGTTGTTTCATCTCAGGGATGGGGCCGCTGGCTATTGAGGAGGTCGGAATGTCATTTAGTGATTCAAAGAGAACAGAATCTTATCAAGACGTCTGTGCAGCTACCAGATAAATCAGGTTTTTGAAATGGTTTGCTTTTTTTGTTATTTGCTTTGGAGCTCCTACACAGACAATATTTTTCTAAATAAGCGTTTATAATAATCTTTGCAGCAGAAATTTGAGGGCCTGAGATTTAACTGAGTGACTGCATTGCTCTTGTTTTGCATTGTTTTTACGTTTCTTTCGTTTCTAAGATAATGAATAATCCTCTGTAAGAAAATTGTCTTTTCTCTGACTATATTGCATATCTAGATCCATTGATTTAATCTCTCTTCTGCATTAGACTTTGTTAATCTGCACAAAGCAGTATTGAGCTTTGAGTTTCCAGTCTCCGTTGGTTCGGTTCAGTTGTAATACACAATCATGATTTAGATTTAACTTTTGTCTGAGCATTGTGTAATCACGGTGTTTGGGCAGTTCGTCATGAAAACTAGCTGTTTTCCCACATCCATGCCAGTCTCTGCTGGTCTAAGTGGCAGAAACCCTTTCAGCAGCATTACAGAGATTCAGCTGCAAGTCGGAGCCTGTTTGTCCTGCGGAGAGGGAGCTGGTTTACCTGTTTCCCACCACACCCTGGGTGATATCCCAGCTCAGGTTTCAAGCTGTCTGTCACACAAACCAGTCGGTGACGTCCTCTGGCCTCTTTCACCCAACCCCCATATCACAACAAAGGAACTGACCCTGAAGGCTGGCAGTAATGACTGCTGGCAGGAACGTTAAGCCATAGTGGACACCCTGGAAAGAAAAGAAATTGTGCTACTGTTCAAACCTTTTGTCTGTTTTAACCTTTAGATGAAATTTGAGAGTTTCTAAATGGCAGCAGAATTTCTTAATGGCATCAAAACATCTACTGAGAGAAACTTAGACTTTGTTCTGAAGAAAAATGTCAAATTTATCTTGAATTGATTGGGCTTTCCTGACACTCTTGTCAGCTTTGACCTATACGGATGGCTCAACTTTTTGTTCTGTCTGGAAATAAGTTGGGTTGTTAAGAACTATAAACACATCGTCAAACAAACAGCAGAGCATCTGCAATCCCCTGTTCTCACTGTGAATGCACTGAAACCGATTTTTACCACATTACTGATTTTTCTTTCTGTTTCAGGTTTTATAGGTGCAGATGAGGAAGTTGGAAATGGAATTGCCAAATCATGCCAAACAGTTGCTCCTGCAGCTAAACCAACAAAGAGCCAAAGGTTATCTGTGCGATGTGATCATAGTTGTAGAAAACGCCCTCTTCCGGGCACACAAGAACATCCTCGCAGCCAGCAGCATTTATTTCAAATCCTTGATCCTCCATGACAACTTGATAAACCTAGACACGGACATGGTCAACCCATCCGTGTTTCGGCAAGTTCTGGACTTCATTTACACTGGCAAGCTTTTGTCATCGGATCAGTTCAGTGACCACAATTTCAATGCCCTCCTAACCGCAGCAAGCTACCTCCAACTTCACGACCTGGCTGCTCTTTGTAGGAAGAAGCTCAAGCGTAACGGCAGATCCCTTCTTAGTAAACCCACTACCCCAACCAATGGAAGAACGTCTAGGAACCAAAGGCTGTCCTCTACACCTGTTACACCAAACCAAATGTCAGGGTCAAAAGACAATGAGAAGTCCAAGAGGCATGAGGATTTACTCAAGGACGACTTGTCAGAGGATGAGATGTTTGTAAGAAACACTCACTGTACAACCTCCATAAACACGCTCAGTCCCTCCACAAGCAAGAATGGAAGCAACGGCAGTTGCGGCATGCAAGAACTTGGTCTAGACCTTTCCAAGAAAAGCCCCTCAGGGAGCACAGCCACTGAAGAAGTTAGTCCAAGCAGCATCCCACAAGAATCACCTCAATCTGCCTCAGAATCTACAGCCAACAGTGCCTCATTTGATGACCATACCAATGCACAGAACCTCACTACTGGAGAACCCATGGAGCTGGCTGGAGGAGAATGTGAGGAAAACCAACCACCTCCAGATGTGGAGCAGCATAAAAGCTCACGGCAGACAACCCGGCAAAGACGGCAACCCAAAAGTGAACACAAAAAGGCTGAAGATGCAGAAAGAGTGCCCAACGGAGTAACCAAAAGATTGAATGTGACTGTAGACCGGCCCCCAGGAGGAAGGCATTGCAACTCCGATGTTTCCTACCAGTGTAGAGAAGATGAAGAAGCTTTAGAGAATGGACAGGAGCAAAGTGAAGACAGTGGGCAGAGTGAAAGCGAAGGTGGGCGAAACAGCACCAACTATGTCTACAGACAAGAAGGCTTTGAGCCAGCCCTTGGTGACAACCTGTATGTCTGCATCCCCTGTGGCAAAGGCTTTCCGAGCTCCGAGGAACTGAATGCACATGTGGAGACCCATACAGAGGAGGAGCTGTACATAAAAGAGGAGGAGGAAGATTCTTACCCAAAGGAAGATGAAGTAGAAGCAGAAGACTTGTCCTCGCAAATAACCCAAGTCCATGGCACAGAGTCCCGTCGCTTCAGTTGCTCAGTCTGTAACAAGAGCTACAAAGACCCGGCCACTCTTCGCCAGCATGAGAAAACCCACTGGCTCACCCGTCCCTTCCCCTGCAATATCTGCGGTAAGATGTTCACCCAACGCGGCACTATGACGCGCCACATGCGCAGCCACCTGGGGCTGAAGCCCTTTGCCTGCGAAGAGTGCGGTATGCGATTCACCCGCCAATACCGGCTTACAGAGCACATGCGGGTTCACTCAGGTGAGAAACCGTACGAATGTCAACTCTGCGGGGGCAAGTTCACCCAGCAGCGTAACCTCATCAGTCACCTTCGAATGCATACCTCCCCATCATAAGCCAAAGACACCTTGAACAGGAGATCTTCAGCAAAAAGTCAATGCACACCTCTTCCTTTTGAAGTACACTGCAAAGAGCCAACAACCCAAAGCAGGATTCTCTTCTGCTGTAAACACAGGAGGAGCCTTTCAGACTGTGAGTCCAGCAGTGGAAATTAATGTCAGATCGGTATGAGTGTATGGGTGATGATGATTGTCTTCGTATTGCTTTGCCTTCTGAATTTTTCTGTGAATGTATAACTGGAGTACTGTTGTGACCACTCCCGATCGCTGCAGTACATGCATTGATTTTACTATATCTTTAACTCTTGGGTGTATATCCTGACTCTTCTTGGTCTCATGAGTCATTGGGGAAAGATTTTGGCATGTTCCAAGAAGATTTCCACTTCTTTAAAGTGTCTTCTATGGTTCTCAAAAATAGCATTGTCTTTTAAGTGGTGTTCCAAAAAAGCTTTTTGCATCCAACCAAACGTTTTCCAGTGCTGTCTCTCCACATCCCATCCATTGGCTTCGTTCTCCATGTAGCTGGAAACTCATACCTTTGGTGCACTCTATGGATTTAGTTATTTGGACACAAGCCAATGGGGAAGTGGTGAAGAGAGGCCACAGGGCATCCTTCGTTTACTCGAGTAGTATACAGAGGTTTACTCTGAAAGAAAAGCCAAACTCAAAGGTACTTGTTTTTAGATAACTTATTGATCTGCTTCTGTGAATGTTTTAACTGGAAGATCTTTATTTCTTTTCGGATCAAAGAGGGTTGGGTTTGTTTGGGTGGTGGGTTGGGCAGTGTTTATTATAGTGATTCTAAAGAGCCTTTTTACAGATATTTTCACTGTTTATTATCCTTTCCCCTTCACTGAACACTGCAAGTCCCAATGGTCTTGCGTCATTGCTACCTCTTACATAAAAACTGATTTGGAACCATGGAGGTCTGTAAGTATAGCTGTATAAGATTTGCTGAGGTTGTTACCTGTCCATCAACAATGGTTATACGTTTTAAAGCATTAATGTAGAAATTAGCTTCGTGGGCGCATGTATTTAAGGTATTGAGAGTTTTTATGTCAGAGAAATCCAAAGAGAAAGTAAATTTTTGGGAGAATGTCTTACCAACAAATGTTTCTGTAGAAAATCCCTACCAAAGGTTCTAGATTGCATCAGAGGTGGTACGGATCTACTTTTTGTCTTTTAGTTTGACAAAGAGCAATGTAGTGAGGCTTGTACTTGACTAAAAACCAATGAATTTTGTCTTCTGGTTATTGCTTTTCTTTTTCTTTTTCCTTTAAGTTTACAGTAGTTTCTCGAGTTTTTTTTTTTTTTGTTTTTTTTTTGTTCGAGAACTCCGAAGGACCGAATCACTTAAGTTCAGACCAAGAAAGAAACCGAGATCGGACCTATTGTGAGGGTTTAGTGTCAACCTTTGCTTACAATATGTTCTGATTTGAGTGGGATTTGTTGCACTAGACCGCTTCTGTAGTCCCCAAACCCAATGCCAAAACGCACAGCAATCCATACAAACCATCTACATTGGTTCAAGATCTAGGTGTTCTGGTTAGTGCACGTTGGAAGAAATTAAGATGATCAAAATGCTGGTTATTTTGCCTAGTGCATGTTACATGGTCAGTGTTGGGTGGACACTGATTGATGTATTTGTCCCATGTTTGAGTTCACAATCTCTGTGCATCACATTCCATAAAAAAACTGTCAGCCTTCTTGATGTTAGTCTTAATGGCATTCCTTTTACAATATTATTTTCATCTCCAAAATCTTGTGTTTGTGCTAACTTGTGACAAACTTTGAGGTGCAGCTATAGCTCTGTTAAAGGAACGATGTATAGAGCTGTTTTTTTCCTGGAATCCTTTTGCTCTCGTCTGCTATGATGATGTCTCATTTCTGTTTACATTTGTCAGTGCTCCCTTTTCTCCAAAACTATTTTAAGTAGGTATTAATGCAAGACCACCACAAAAAGATGACCGTGGTTGTTCCTAGTGCGTTCTGGCGTTGAATCACCTCAACTCAGGGAGACCGTTGAATGGTTTTCTGCCAACGCTGTCAGTAGTACAACAGGATTCCAGGAAAACGTTTCCGCCTGTATTGTGCTCCTTTGCAGCACTTCGTTAGAATATCGTTAAAATAAGCAATGCGTCAGCCGACGGTGTTGAAAGATTCAGCGGTTGGGACGTTAGCTAAGAGCTCTCGGAGAGAGGAGGAAAAAAACGATGACCAAGATTCAAACTGTGACAATAATATTTCTACTTCAAGACTTCAGGGATAGTTCTGCGTATTTTGAAATGTGGAGCTTTCGACTACATTTGTAAAACTGTGTCCGTTTCTGTATTTTATCGATGAAAAGTAAAACACTAGTTTCATATGAAATAGATTCTACGAGTGTGTTCTCATTTCAAACGCCTTCAGAAAAAAGCCAGAGATGTACGTCAAGGAGTTTAAGTTCCAGCGTGTTTTTGAACAAAAAAAAAGAAAAACATTAATAAAAAAGTGCTCTAATTATCAAAAGTGTATAAATGAATAATATGAAAGCTCATACCCAAGATTTTTGACTATTTTCTAAACCAAAGCACATTTTGAATGATTGACAGCTCGTTAAAGATGCGTGTATATATTAAAAAAAATCATTGTTTACATGATCTCTACAGTCACAGACCTCAGGTGAGGGGAGGCCAGTTTGCCCTGCTTCTGTTTATTGACCACAAACCAATACTGTGTATCTGACCTGTGAACGCGGCCGCATGCTTTCGACTTGTGTGTGGTGGGGGGGGGGGGGGGCTTCATTTATTGACTGACGTGCCGAGACATCTCTCTTTAAGACATTATTTTTAATGAATCTGCTGCTTTTATTTTTGAATATGTAAATAAGCATGAAAACGACATACACGTATACCTCAAGATAACGTTTAGGATGTGCTGCATATGACCATATATATAGATCTATATAAAAGTATATAAATATTTTATTTTTTAATTTCGTTTGTAGGTAATGTTAGTCTGTGGTTTCACTTATTTCTTTATAAATGTGCTGTGTGTGTATTCGGAGCTGCCTGCTACGATTTTTTTTTTTTTTTTTATCTCCTCTGAAGAAGCATCTGAAACCTGACTGGCCTCTCCTCCATCTTCATTGGTGCAAACACTTACTGACAGTGTTCACTTTTTTTTTTTATTTTTATCAAATGTCTATCGTCAGTGATGAATGTATTTATTTGTTTGAACCTGTTTTCGCTTTTTATCGATTGACTTTGAGTGAGACCATGTGTCTTCAGGGTTTGTTCAGTAGTTGAGAGGTACATTTAAATAATAAAAAAGACACAAAACGTAGATCTTTCTCAAACCTGTGAAGACCTAGACATGAGGAATGTATTTCTCCATGAAGTATGTATCCACATCACTCTGTCGTTCTTATCTTCTCTTAGTTGAAGCATGCGTGTGCTCTGGATCATGTGTTGTCTGTCGTGGACTCTTGAAGGTCTTTAATCAATTGTAAATGCTCTCTGCTGGAAGGGACCCTTTAGAATTGTGTCAAAAGCATTCAAGCTTGTGTTGCTCTGTGTAAAAAGCTGCTGTTGCTGCTCGTCGTGACTCAAGGCTGCTGCTGGATTCAGCTTTTCCCAAAGCATCTCATTGCTAACAGACTCTTCTACTGTAATTTTGCATATCAGTTGATCAAAATGTAGTAGGATCGTATTATAGGATGTGCATGGCCCTCAGCAAATGTGTACAGGGTTTACAAGGACACCAAACTGACTCTAACCAAAGCCTGATTTTATCAACACATGCTCAGCAGGTGCCATGTGTTCTCTATGATGGCGTTCTTAGTTTGACCATCACCAGACTTGGAAACTTCAGCCTTGAGCACGGTTTGCAGACGACACGGGGATCTGTGTTCCTCAACGAGCTTGTATTCAGGTCAGAGCTACATGCAGCTCACATTCTGTCTCATGTGAATAAAACAGTGTACAGAGCTCATCTCACGCTCACAGTCTTAATGTACAGCTATGAGAAGTCATTTTAGAACCTTTTCATTAAATTGATCAAAATTTATGTGTTGTCTTTGGGTGGTGCTTAATAGGGAAACATGTTTAAATTACATTACATTTTGAAATTTAAAAAATGGCTATAGATGGTTTTAAATAAATGTGTATTACAAAATGAAAAGCATACTTTGTAATTTACATTTCCAATTTAAGAGGAAAAACTTTATTTTATATATAAAATTGTAGCAAAGTTTTTGCTTAAAGCTGTTTGTCCTAAAATTAATTACAACTAGAATTCAAAATATATTCTGTGGTAAAGATGTAGTAAAAAGAGAAGCAAATTTTATTATTTTTAATACACTGCAATTGACCTCATGTCCATTTTGAAAACGCCCAACGTCGACCATATATGTGGATTTTAATACATATTCTCAAAGCTGTGAATTCTTTAACGGCAAATGTAGATTAAAATCTCTAGTTTATCATATATGTGTAAGGAAAATAAATCTCTATCTTACACAACCCATCGCAGTTTTTCAAAATACATTTTAAAATCATTTATGCTTTCGTAAATCAGGGCTTTAAAGGAGTATGCACACAATCTGAAGCTCATGCTCTGTGAAACGAGAACCCTGCAGCGCTACAATCTTTTCCACTGAAGATTTGAACTGAAACTGATTATTGATTGATTGTTATAGTAAAAATGTGTCAGGAATATACTGCCTTCAGTAAACAAACAATCTGAAATTATGCCACAACCTCCTCCTGGGAGCATTCACATCAAACAGCTCTGTGATCAGCTTTTAAACAGGAGTTTTGACCTTATTTCCTGTTGCGGTATGATCTGTAACTAACAATGACAAAGCAAATACTTGAGTTTACTTAAAAACCCTGCTTGAGTTTACCACCCTTTGGCAAGTTTACCCTTGGGCAATTTGCTGCATTATGACCAATCTTAATTTACGAAATGTATTCAAGCGAGGGCTGGTAAAACCTCACAAAAATGTGCGCTAATTAATAAAAATATCCACCAATTACCACCAGGTGTGCCTTGCATTAAGAAATAATATTTTTCTGTTATAACCATTTCCTGTGGCCACTTGGTGGCACTATAACTGATTGCTATGTCAACATGTTCAAGCAAGGCATCTTAACACATATGGCTAGTTTCAACTGCAACGGACATTTTGTATAGTTGAGTTATTGACAATTCAGCAGTCATTCAAGTGCGAACCATTCAACTGATTAAAAAATAGCTTTCCAATTTAACTTTAGGCTTTTAGATGCACCTGCCAGAGTTTGATGGTGATCAATTTAAACAGAAAATGCTGAATAATTTAGTTTAGACATGGACTTAACAGGCATGGCAAATTTGAACCCAATTGGACCTTGCGTGGCTGGGTTATTAACAACTTCTTGTTTTTGGTGAAAAATGTAGAATTTTCTAAGTGAAATGCATCAACAATGCACAGAAAGCCTAATAAATTCTATGGAGCCCTAATGAAACAGCAGTGAGACAGCCGTTGTTAGCCATCCCATAAAATCAAAGTTCTTGAAAATGACCGTTCAACTGTATACTTTTATTCTATCCTCCAGAGCTGTACCTGATTTCTGATTTGCTCTTCTAGGTTGTAAGCTATCCTGCAAAGCTAGATCTGGATCTAGAGGGGTCATTGATGATTAATGACAAGAGGGTGAATGATAATGTGTCCTTCTAAACCCCACCTTACCGGCCGTGCCACAAGGGTTCGTCTGCCATCTGGGAGCCCTTCCCAGAGCAGATTCGTCCCTCGCTGCTTCACCAGCAGGCGTTTCTCCCCTCTGCTTGGTATTCCAGGGCCATTCAGACTGGCCCTCCTTTTGTTCCCCGCTTGGGGCTTGCCAGTGTGTCAAGAGGCCAGTGTACTCCTCCCTGCCCCGAGGGAAAAGAGGGTTGGCATTTTTATGGTTGTTGTGCGGTTCATTCTGCAGGGCCATTAAGCCCCGCCTCAAGTGGTGTCACATGCCAAATGACCCTGAATGGGGTCAGTTTCAGGCACAATGAGCTGTATGTTGATGCTGCCTCCCCCCTTGGCCCGTCTGCTAAGTATAGATTAACTATAGACGCATCTGCGAGGAAGCAAAATCACATGCAGATCTCGGAGGAAGCCCTCGAACCTTTGAAAGGCCATGATCAGGCATCTGCCGCACTATGCAAATGTGTCCTGAAGACCTTGCTGTTGGTTAGGCAGACAAGAACCTCAGCCGTGGGCTACACTGACCCCGGCCAAAGATGATCGTATTCAAGCTTATGCTGCATGGAAAGCTACTCAATGAGTGGAGCTGCTTAATGAACTTTTGGTTTTTGTAGCAGCATTAGTTCTGGAACTTTTATTATTTTTTTTCACCTTGGACAGATTTGAGGCTGACCGTTACACCAGGTGTCTGTGTGAGTCCTGCAGCTGCCCCTTCACTTCTGGATTAATGCGCTGCACACATGCGCACGCCTGTCCCGCAGGATTGAGCCTATTCTTCTCCATTCTTTCCTTCTCTCTTTCATTGGGCTGAATGCAATGGCACAGACTGCCAGTCTGACAGCGCGAGAGCCCTAAAGAAAGAGCCCTACAGGTGGTGGGCACTGCAAGGGTTTAGCATATTGATCCTTTTACAGAAAGAGAGAGAGAGAGAGTGTCCTCCTGCTCTCTATTTACAGGCTGCCATGGTGCTATAGAAGCAGGCTTTAGCGTGACATAATGGGCTCCTTCACCTCAGCTTCAAGAACCACAAAGAAGAGGGAAGAGAAAGGTTTGCTGCTTGATTCTGCTGCTTTTTCTCTCTTCCTTCATTCTTTTCCAGGCGAGCTGATGTGAAGCTGGATCATTCGATCTGAAAGATGCAGAAATTGGTGCCAGCCACATTTTTCCTCCGCTTACAGTTTCTGATTCTGCTGTGGGACACTCATAGAACAAAAGTGTATTCTGATTCATCAATCCAAACAAATTGAAGGTTCTAGACCTGTGGCGCCATCGCCTTGTGGTGGCCGGGTTGTAGCATCATTAACTATGTCCAAACCTTATTTAGGAGATATATTCAAGTGAAAATTGTTAAAAGTACTAAATAAAATTGGCAAATCATGAAAACCACATCATTAAGTGTCATGACCACCAGAAAACAATTGATTTTTTTTTTCATTGTCATCTCACTGTACATATTGTGGCTTACAAGATGTACAGGATTACATGCGTATGTTTTCCCGTTGATCACCAGAGACCCCTGTGTTTTTGCTCATGCAGTGTTAGTTAATAATTTTTAATATGCCATGAATTGAATACAACCTGTTGGTTTGGTCGAGTTACTACAGATTTTCAGGGGTGTTTGAGTGCTTGTGTAGATGTGTTTCTTTTTTTTTAAACGAAGAGGTGTGGCTGCGTTATCACAGTAAAAAAAAAAAATTAAAAAACCTGGGTACTTGTGGACATGGCCCATCTTTCTCCTTCCCCAGTTTTAGCACGGTCCTGTCCAACAAAAGCATGATCCCCCAAAAGATGAACTTGATTCAAAACCACATCCTGGTGCCAATAGAGACCTACCTTCATGCATTTAAAAGAACAATCAGGGGGTTTCTCAGGGATCTTTCCACCTACAGCATGCTTGTTTCCTCCAAAGCCTCTCGTCAGCAGCTGTGGAGCACAGCACCCCTGGTTTTCATCAGATGGGTCACATAGGCCCCTCCACCCACCCCACATGTTAATGTAGAAAGGGTCTGGCACTCACCCATTCATCACTGTCAACAGAATCTCTCTTTTCTCTCCCCCCCCCTCTTCCCCCATCACTCTCTAGTGCCCTCTATCCATGTTTCTCTTCTCATCTTGCCTTTCTTGGTTTGTTACTTCGTTTCTTTTCCTGTGTACACTCTCTTTACCTTTCTCGACCTCCTCTTTCTTCCAGCCTTGGTCCAGTGATTCAATGTGCTACTTGGGTCACCAGGAAATAGGTGGTTGTCCATTCTCCTATGGTCTGCCATCAAGCCACCATCAGTTCATCCATGTTCGCCTCCAGATCATCTTCCTTAGGTCCATGAGGAAAAAGAGGACATCTGGATGATCCTTTTGCAAGGGGGAGGGAGAAAGAGAGCTTTACCCTCCTCAGGGTCTCCAGGAATTTCATATCCACTTCCATACATCAGTGGATTGCCGTGGAAACAGCTCCTGAAGCTCAGGGGAGGATGAGGAGGGGGGAGGTTGCAGCATGATGAAGATTGCCTCTGAATTCTCGTCCAACATGAGAAGGTGTTCACCATGTGTGGATTTCCAGAGTATCCAATGCTCCTAGATGCACTCAAAAAAAAAAAATTCCCAATATAATTTTTTTTTATTAGAAATGGCCAACATAACTCTTATTAGACATTTTATAAACTATTTTATTCCTTATCAACACTGACTTTTTGTTTCAATGTTCCTTGCAATGCCCATAGTTCTTACCTTGCCCACTGATCACTCAGAAAGAAGTGAGGGCAGCAGATCCGCAGAGAAAATGTGTTTTTTCTGTCGATTATTGTGTAAAAAGCATTAGGAATGCACAATGTCAAATGTGAAACGTCGCCATGGATGAGGACATCGTCCCAATAACCAACTTAGATTTGTTATCAGACACAACATTACACGGGCATTTGCTGCCTAATAAATTGTGTTTTTATTAGCGGTTATGCTAAACTACCTAGCATTGCACGTAACACCTGAAATCTGTTAATAACGTAATCGAAACACCATTAGAAAAAATAAATACATTCCCGGTTTCCCCAAAACCCCTACAATATTAGCTCCAAAGGGATTGTTATGAGACAAAAGTACGTCGTTATTTCAACACGTTTATAGTGGATTCATTAGTTTGCAAAGAGACGAGACTTACTCTCTTTACACATTATTTTTGTCCTTTTCCAGCCTGAGTGACACACAAAAAACTTAATTCTCAATTGTAACAATTTCATGCTGTTCTATTTGACATCCCGCTGACGTCCATTATGCACTACATTACCCATGATTACCGAACAAGTTTTTTTTTTTTTTTACAAAAGTATTAAAAGCTTCTCCATTTAGCATCCCATATGCCTTAAGATACAACATAGTTTTGGGATGAACAGATAAAATCTCTAGTAGTTCATTAAAGTGTGAAATGGAAAAACAGCCTTTTTTTTTTGCAGAAAAGCTGTCAATTTTGGAAATGCACTCCATGTAGTTTATGTTCAAGACTGAACACTACAGGTGTGCTGATTTTAATTCACCAACAACAAATTGTTTGAGCACCGTACGACGAAACGTATTAGAAAAGTATAATTACAATAGGTTCTAAGCACATTCAGTGTTTGAGCCCTAATGAAAACTATACAGGAAAAGAAAATGTACTCAAGACAAACCAGTACCTTACAGTAACGTTTGAGGTTATTGTGTTCTGAAGAATGTGTTAAAATTGTGTGTTTTTTTTTTTAAATGGAACAAGTGTAAAGGAGGAAGAAATATTTAATTTTAGTTGAATTTTCTCTTTAGATCAATAAACATCACAAGCAAAGGAATCACATAACGTTACAGAGAAAATGAGATTTAATACTCTTCAGATTATGACATCCTTCTCTATCCATTCCTTTGTTTGAAATCATTTTATCTCCTATGAAATTGTGTTCCAGTTTTCACCAAAATAACAAGGTAAAGATGGGTTGATTTAAAAGAAAGTGCTAAGACGTGATGTTTTCATGAAAATCTCTTCAGAAATCTTCCAGGCGGGCATTCACTGCTAAACACAGATAAACAAGGAACCATAGACACAACTCTTATCTGCAGCCTGCGCCAGTTACACCATTGTTATCTCAATAAAACAACAACATACAAATAACTCTGAACTAACATTTCAAAATTATGATTACAGCCAGAGTAGCCCTCGGAGGGAAGCTCCAGAGAGCCAGTTAAACCTGCATGTGCTCCAGGGGTTCACCCACACATCATGAGCCGGTTTATTCTGTTCCCAAAGCCGATCAGTTACAGATGCAACTTTCATATTAGATCTCACTGCCGAATGTCTTTCGGAGATTGCAGAGTGCATACACATGGGTCAGGAGACATCGAAAGGAAGTGACATGCAGCCAATCACAGCAGAAGGGCTATAGAGATCTATAAAGTGCAGAAGAGAGGACTGGAATGGGCTGATGGTGTGTTCAGTACGGGATCTGGTTCTGATAGTACTGCAGCATGTCGTAGGTTTTGCTCCTGTAACACATCAACAGAAAACCAGTCGTGATCAGGATTCGTGGAATATTATGCAACAGATGAGACGATCGTTACCTGCTACTGAGAAAACAGCGCTCTATCACTTTAATCATGAAGGCGGCCGCTTCTTTTTCGCTCATGTTGGGGTTGAATCTTTGCCTGTGGATGGTAGCAAGTTTCACACAAAGTGTTTCGGTCAGTACAGAAACTTTAAAACAAATGCGAACTGAAAAAAAAATCTAGCTGTTTTCTGATTGGTCAACATGATAAAACAGATGGTTCCTCCAGGAGCACTGCTCAAGCATGATGCAGCTCCAGGTCTACACACCAGGAAGGATTCTATAGTGCATTTTTGCTCCTAGGTCTGTCTTCCCAGCTATTGTAGGCAAGTGAAACATGTCTGACCAATCACAATGCAGCTTGTTGCTAGGTTACGGCAACAGGTAAGTCTACATGATGGAAAAATTCATTCGTTTTGTGGACGCAAACACTGTATGGTGTGCAGATAAATACAAGCACTACAAGGACCTAAAGGAGAATTGCTTAGTATCTTCAGTACGACAGCGGTGTTTGAGGGAGGTAATTGTAATTTCATTGTAATATATTACGTTAAAACAAGAGCTGTTTATTATACAGTAAAATATGTTTCGAAACCACTAGCAGTGTCTTTTAGAGATTTTATGATGAATACATTTGACATCTCTCAAAACTGTGTTGCATTTTCGACTCGCATTTGATGTGTCTTTAACGGTGCGATAATTTGCGTATTAAATATTCGCCTTTTCGTAAAGTTGTGTAAAGGCGTTTATTTGTTGTTGTTTTTTTCCTGGACAGAAGTTCTAGGGAGAATCCTGGGCTACAGGATTTGTTCTGTTCTCTTTACGGAACTCATCACATAGACCTCATTGAACTCATCCTCCTTGATGAGGATCAGCAAGTTTGAGGTCATGGACCTTGACTGGAAAAGGGCTGCATGCTCTCATCTCTTCCATCAGGTGGAAGGATGGAGCATTGCCTTTAATGTTTTCTTTTCTCTACACACCCATCTGAATTGAGATTCGCACAAATCTTCGGTTGGTTTCGTCTTACATCCTACTCACGTCATCAAAAGAGCCAGTTTTCCTTGGTCATTCTTATGGAAAATTTATCCGATATGGCAGTGAGAAGCTTTTTTGGTTGGCACCACTCGTTCGGTCTGATTTTTGAATCCATGGTTTTTGATCGAGGCACATTGTTGCACAAAACTTCGGACCAAAAGTTCCAATCGGTCTTAACTCTCCAGACTGGGGACCTCTGCTTTCTCCACACTGTTCCCCTCAGATCCAGGTTTAGATTGAGCTGCTTTTTTTAAACCCTGTGCAACTACTTCCAGACTCTTAGCAGAATCAAATCTGAAATTATCTTATTTAGAAAAGAATAGCAAGTTCTTTATCTTTTAAAAGGAATATATTATGTAAAATAGACTTTGTAGAGCATTCTACCATGATTTATTGTTTGTTGCTCTCTCATCAAAGACATACAGGAATTCGTATTTCGTCGTTCATGTTAAAAAGGCTTTACAAAATTATCTGCGTCATTAGCAGCGTTTCGTCCACCTATTTCTATGCACACTTTGGAATAACGCATAAAAAAACCCTGTATGCAAATGCCAAGGTGCATGTAAATTTAGAAAATACTCAAAAACTGAGAAGGATAAATCTTTTATATATTATATTAATGTGCAAAAACTAAGATGGAAACCAAATAAATTCATTTTTGGCGGAAAAGGGGTTCGTTGCACAACATCTAAATTGTTGTTTTGGTCATTCTAAAATTCCTAAACTCATCAAAGTG
This sequence comes from Danionella cerebrum, assembly GCA_007224835.1. Lineage (NCBI taxonomy): Eukaryota > Metazoa > Chordata > Actinopteri > Cypriniformes > Danionidae > Danionella > Danionella cerebrum. Next base: position 257,205 of record SRMA01027393.1, on the reverse strand, counting down.
GTTTAGGATCATCACCTCCCAGGAACCGCCAATACCCGGTGAGCCGATGCACATTTGTGAGCCGGCCGGTCATAATTGAATATATTTGAAAAAGTCTATTAGTCCCATTCCTATTCATCCACAGCAGTAGGAAAAGGAGACACGAGTCGCGGCCCATTGGTTTATTGTCTTAAAATACGCTGGGCTAGTCCAATTAAATCTCAGGCCTCTCCTTCCGGGGCCTTCATCTCCTCCTTCAAACTGTTAATCTATCATAGGAGACTGTTCAGACTCATAGTAATGTTGAGACCATTTGTCAAGCACAAGGGGGTGCTAAGAAGCTCTGAGAGAAAAGATGAAAAAGCCTACAAGAGAAAGTTGTACCAAAATCTCACAAATGTTTGCCACCAATAAACATTTGCAAAATATATATCAACTTGACTGCGTAATACAGCTTCCAGAGGTGCCACGTTTGAAAGTGACTGACAGTATGAGCTTCCTCAAATGACATTGTTTATGACATTTATAAAAGGTGCAGTGCTAGTTTAGAGGGGTCCAACTTTTCTTCCAAATGCATTGAAAAAGGCATAATATGTCCTCTTCAATGATGTGTTCTGTTCTACTCAAAGGGGTTCCCTCTGGGTTCTCCATGGCACTGTGATGGAATGCTGACCTGCTCTACTGAGAATCAAATAACACAAAAAACTAAAATGTAAGATTTCTGATTAATGTTCAGTACTTAAGGAGCTTTATGGTCTGTCCCCTGAAGCAAGGGAGCCCTGTGTCCAGCATCAGCGTCACCAGCGACACCACGGCATCCATGTACGGCCTGAGGGATCGACAGAGAAACATCATGAACATCTCCAGGCTGCTCTCGTACACCAACCGCATCACAACGTGTTTTCAGAGCCAGAACCTGGCGATTCTGAACGTTTATCAGCAGTGTCCTTCTTAAATCTTTGTATTCAAGGAAATCTCGGCCTCTTTCAGGAAACAAACATTTAATTCTGCCATCAACAGTTCACCACTTCCAAACCTCAAATCCAGGATTGTGTCGGGGAATGCAGATCTCATGTTCTCTCGACTGATTGTTAGCGAACCCCTTCGTGAGCACTGAGGCATGTTTCAGATCAAATTCAAACAGGGAACGTTTTATTTAGGGAAGTGGTCCCCAACCTTTTTCACCCCACAGACTGATTTAAATCAGTATTTTGCTGCCCTGTGAAAATTTGCTCATCTGGCATTGTGCGCATATACAGAATACCTTTATCCATTTTTATTGGGGCTCAAGCACCATAGGTACGTAGAACCCTATTGTAATTGCATCCTTGTTTCGTAGCTTTCGGTTCGTTTTTGAGAGCCAAAACATCCTGGAAAAGCCACCGAATTTTACTCACGTCAAGAACTGGTGAAAATGGTTGTCTGGTTGTGGTTCGAAAACTGGGTATGGCAAAATGTTGCGCTCCCAGTTTATCATACGCAAACGAAATTCAGCACACAACTGTAGGGTACCATCCTTAAATATAAGTAATATGGATTACGTTTGTAAAATCGACAGGATGTCGCTATATCGCAAAAACCTATGAGGTGTTAAATTGGAAAGCTTTTTTTTTTTTTTCTTTGTTAAACTATGTGCACACAACGGCCATTTCGCCATAAACAAGAAGTTGTTATAACTCAGCCATAAAATATCTGACCGGTCTATGACTGAACACATTAACAATGTACACACTGAAGAATATTCAACATTGCTATGGTAACTAATTCACAGCGCCACCTGGGGGTCAAGACATCGTATGATGCATTTTTCATTAGTTAGCTTCATTGCTGCCTAACATGTCCGAAGTTAGTGATGGCTGTTGAATCTCACCAGGTGGTAATATTCGTTAGAACACCGGTCCTGAGGATACGCCTCAATAGAAAGTCCCAGAGTGGTCTTGGCGAGAGGCAGCAGGCTCAGGTTAAGGAGCGTTGAGGAGAAAGCTGAAATCTCACCTTACAGCCAGGTATCCGCGGACGCACATCTCCATGAACCATTTAAAGGGCGTGGCCTCCATCTTGCCACCCATGATCATCACCATCTCATCAGTCAGCTTAACGTCAGGCTCCCATCCTAGGTTTCCACCTGGAGAACTCTCAAACATGAAGCCAAAATCTGGTAGGGATCAAAGAGATCAATCAAAGAGCTGCCTTTGTTACTTAAAGGATCATTTAAATGCAGTTGCTGGCAGTTGCCTTGATAAAAGTCTCCCGATCTTGAAAAAGTTTCTTTTAATGAAGAATTTTTAGACTCTTAAGGTCCAAAACTGCTGTTAGAGTGTTTCTCTGTGAAATTTCTCTCAAATTGTTAGTTATAACATGATTTGAATAGCCCAGCTCTAGAAGAGAAAGGGACAAACCGATGTGAATGAGGTGGCCTTTGCTATCCAGCATGATGTTGCCGTTGTGTCGGTCTTTGATTTGTAAGAGGAAGAGCAGCAGACTGTAGGCGGCCATACTGCGGATGAAGTTATATCGAGCCTGTTCAAGTGAAACACAAGAAAATATGGTGAACACACAATTGATCGTGATCATTTTTTAAAATCATTTATCACACAGTAGTGTTTTTACGTTCGCTGTGCAGAGAATCCTTTTTAACACCTAGGCGAGTGCAGGAAATGCGATTGACTGAGATTGCTGGACGCTTAGAATTGCCTCTCCGTCGCAGAAGAACCTTGTCTCTCTCAACAACGTCTTATAATTGCACACAACATACATTGATTTTTTTTTTTTATTTGATTTTGTGTTTGATTTCTTTATCCGCCCCAACCCGACATGCCGGTTAAGAGATGACCCGCGCATTACTAGTGTCAGACGTGCTATAGAAATAACGAAGGACTGTTAGAGAACAAAAAGCCTGCTGCTAGTGCTTTAACAGAGCACCTGGATCAGCATCGGTTGTAAAAACTTTTCTGAGAAAATCCACATCCAGCTCACAGCGAGCAGGAACATCAGTGTGGTTCAGTCCAGCCGGCTCCCAGTTAAATAAAGAGTCCCTGTCAAATGAAACAACTATCATTTCCCATTGGAAAACGTTTCCAGTTACCAAGAACTTCTAAGTGACTCAGCGTCTTGTATAAACTAAAAGGCAAAACTTTGCATTCAAACTTTGATGTTAGATCTAACTAGTGCAGTTAATAACTAATTTTATAAGTTGTCAATTTCCCAACGAGTAACTGAAACCAATCCCCATGTCTCTATGACTTTCACAAGCTGAGATAGACATATGCTAAACTGGTTGCTAAGGTAAACAGTCTGGTTGCTATGGAGTGGTCAGGGAAATGGTATGATTTGCATGTTGATGAAAACATTACATCATTATATCACCATGCAAATATAAGTAAAATGAACCAAACTCTATCTATTTCTTTCATAAGCTGAGAGAAAGATTTTGGTTGCTAGGGTAAACAATTTAAGGGTAAACGTATGGTTGTTTCTGATGGGCGTGTGATGGACCCTGTGAGTAAAGCCATGAGGTACCAGTGAAAATAACGCTGTTAATCACCTTCTGGAAGGCCAGAGTGGACTCGTCACCATACTGGTTTCGGAAGTAGTCATACATGCCGAAGTCGGTCTGGCGGCCAAGTTGATCACGTGACTTACAGTCAGGGATGCACTCAATCACGCCACACTGGAAGCAAGAACACAGCAAGTAAAGCTGAGGTGAGTAACTTCACAGGAAGCTGAACTCTAGACAGGAAAGTGACTCACTCCTGGAGCTGTGGCCACAACGCGGTACGGGAACACAAACAGATCCAAGCCCACCAGCTGAAAGATGTTCTTGAACAGACCGATGATCTGCAGCGCCAGCATGTCCTGGGCACAGCACACATATCATCAGTGATAGCTCCCGTAGCGAGATGGTAGCTGTGTTCTTTAAGTCTTCACCTGTCTGCAGTCATCTCCCACTTTAAAGATGGCCGCCTGCCAGCAGACCCTCTGAGCAGACACCGAGTTCTCATCTCCTTCTTCCTGAGAGTCTGATGGGCAGCGCAGACCTGCAGGTGAGAGATGGTGAAATGTAGATCAGAACCAGTTACAGAGAAGAAACTCAATCCTGAATCATTCCTGAACATCTGTGTGCTTCCAGGTAAACTTTAAAGTCAGACATCTTACTAATGAAAGCAGCTCTTACCCTCCTTCTCCAGCTCGCTCACCCCGCACCTCTTCACTTTGAATTTGGCAAGATACGGTGCTTTAGCAGCACTGTACAAACAAAAGCTGAATAAATGAACCAATCACAACGTCTTAAAGAGAACCGAACAAACAAAGGTACCTCTGCATAGGTGTTCCTGACTTGTAGTCAATATCCAGGACGATTGCTTCAGGGTTGCTGGGCAGATAACATCCTGAGGACCACAGCAGAAACCAACAGATCAGAGAACGTGTGTCAACACATATCTTTAAAGAGATCATGACATAAAAAAACAGAAACAGTTTTATCTTCTCTCAGAGAGTCATGACTTTTTTAACCCACGCCCCCATTCGTAGACTGATGCTCTCTCAGAACTCCACCACAATGAAAGCTGCAAGCAGCGATCAAAGGGCTCAAGCGCCTCCAGCATAATTTGCTCTTGGTGGCCAGCTTGTTGCAATATGCACGACGACCAATCCTTCTTTAGAAGATGAATTCAAGCATGAAATGTAAAATTTGCCAAAAAAAACACATCTGTTAAACAAGTGCTAATAAATCTAAATGATGTCTAGATATTTTTAGGTTATGTTAATGAAAAGCTTAAATCTTTGTTTGTTAAAGCATGACATGAGCAAACGTGACACAGTTTCTTCAAAGCAGCAGACTTCCTGATGATTTTGTAAACTCCTACAATGTAAATAAAACGGCACATAGACGAGACGAACATAAATTTACTCAGAAAACGCCTGGGACTCACATCACTGCTATCTCTGACACCTTTCATCATAATCAGCAGCACTGTTATTGTCATGAGAATTATTTTGATTAGAAATAACAGAGATTTAAAAAAGCTTGAAAAATACGCTTTAGATTACCGGTATTTATATTTTTCAGGTGTTGAAAGGCAACAGGAAACAGAATATTCAGAACTGGAAACCACCCTGAGCAAGAGACCCATTGCTGCAGAAGTCAATATGCTACTGCCCTGAAGATGGTCTTAAAATGATAATATTCTCTGCTGTGCTCCAGGAAAACACAAACAGAAGGCAGTTCTTGAACAACAAATTGCTCTACAAACTGACCGGGCTGAACTTTGATTTCTGACAGCGCTTTCAGACATGCTCTCTTCCGCTCATCTCCTTTAGGAACAGGCCTGAAAAACAAGAAGAATCATCAGCTTTCAAAGCAATGTTTAATTCTATTTCACAATAATTCAGATTGATCATCACCACCATCATCAAAACAATTCCCATAACAATCTTCATGTTGCTATCATCATATAGCAATCATAATCCTAATATAACCATCCCCAAGTCACATAATCTCCATACAGCAATCATCGTAATCACTACATAATCAATCATCAGCACCACCACCGTAGCAATCACAAAACTACATAACCTCCATATGGCAATCATCATCATAATCATTACCAATTTACATAATCTCCATATCAATCATCATAATCATTATATAACCATCAGCACCATCATAATCACCACAATCATCACCATAACCATCCCCAAATCTCCATATAGCAATCATCATATGGTCATCCCTACCATCATAATCACCATAGCCATAACCACCTTATAAAAAAAAAAATCCATAATCATCACAATCTCTACATAACTATGACCATGGTAAAAAAAAAACACCCTAATCAACACCATAATCAACCAAATCACTATAAGAATAATCATATAACCAATTTTCATACAATCAGAATCACCATAATCAATACTCAACCGTAATTGTTCATTTTAAATAACTTTTTTTCCCCTCAGCAGTAACAATGATTGAGTGAGATAGTGAGCGAGAGAGAGTGAGTGAGCGAGAGAGTGAGTGAGAGAGCGAGTAAGAGAGCGAGCAAGAGAGCGAGTAAGAGAGTGAGCAAGAGAGAGCGAGAGAGTGAGTGAGCGAGTGAGCAAGAGAGCGAGCAAGTGAGTGAGCGAGTGAGCAAGAGAGTGAGCGAGCGAGCAAGAGAGCGAGTGAGCGAGCAAGAGAGCGAGTAAGAGAGTGAGCAAGAGAGCGAATAAGAGAATGAGCAAGAGAGCGAGTGAGCAAGAGAGCGAGAAAGAGAGTGAGCAAGAGAGCGAGTAAGAGAGTGAGCAAGAGAGCGAGTAAGAGAGTGAGCAAGAGAGCGAATAAGAGAGTGAGCAAGAGAGCGAGTGAGCGAGTGAGCAAGAGAGCGAGTAAGAGAGTGAGCAAGAGAGCGAGTAAGAGAGTGAGCAAGAGATCGAATAAGAGAGTGAGCAAGAGAGCGAATAAGAGAATGAGCAAGAGAGCGAGTGAGCAAGAGAGCGAGTGAGCAAGAGAGCGAGTAAGAGAGTGAGCAAGAGAGCGAGTAAGAGAGTGAGCAAGAGAGCGAATAAGAGAGTGAGCAAGAGAGCGAATAAGAGAATGAGCAAGAGAGCGAGTAAGAGAGCGAGCGAGTAAGAGTGAGCGAGAGAGTGAGCAAGAGAGCGAATAAGAGAATGAGCAAGAGAGCGAGTGAGCAAGAGAGCGAGTGAGAGAGTGAGCAAGAGAGCGAGTGAGCGAGAGAGTGAGTGAGAGAGTGAGCGAGAGTGAGTGATAGAGTGAGCGAGAGTGAGTGATAGAGTGAGCGAGAGTGAGTGATAGAGTGAGCGAGAGTGAGTGATAGAGTGAGCGAGAGTGAGTGATAGAATGAGCAAGCAAGAGAGTGAGTGATAGAGTGAGCAAGAGTGAGAGTTAGAAAGAGTGTGAGAGTGAGAGCCAATACACACTTGATTATGGCAGAGACGTTGGTGATCTTGTTGAAGAAGTCAAACTCGCGCTGGTAGAAATCTTTGGCGGGACCCGAGAGAGAGTGTGTGATCTCTTCCATCATTTGCTCCAGAAGTTCACCAATGTCCGCTGTTCCACAACACAAAAATCATTAAAATGAATTCACTGTTCTCGTCACTCAGACTGAAGGTGTTCAGCAGTGTAAGCTAGGATCTATGAGCAGTGGAACAAAACATTGAGAAATTTCTTGCTTTAATCTCAAGCAACCACTACGCAAGACTTCCTGATGATCACATGGAGTGCTAAAGGTTTCTAAACGTGTGAGGCCCCGTCATACCCTGTATGACATGAGCCTGACTCTAAACAAGGCTCCTCTTGGGCCAGGAATGGACTCTATCATCTATTATATCTCAGAGGGTTTTGACTGAGCAAGAGCATACGGTCTTTCCGATGTGCCTCCTCATCCAGATAGATGTTGGTCTTCATGTTCCAGATGAACTGATGTGCAAGGAGCTGCGACTTCTTTGCTGCCCACAGGATGTACTCACGCACATAACCCATCTGTCAAACACAAGTACAGCTGTAAGTAGTAGCCTGAAGCAGAAGAAACCAGCAGGTCAGAGGTCACATGCTCACCTTGTCATAGCGCAGTGCCTGAACAATTTGAGGAATGTAGAACAAGATGGCATCCTGCGAGAGGAGCACAGCTGTGAGGAGGTGATCTACATGAAAGGGCTAAAAGATAGAGCCACTTTTACGTACGGGAGGGAAGGAGCGTAGCACTTTGACTCCATACTGAGCTGTGAGAGGGTGAGGAGGATACATGCTGGAGAAGTACGAGAGGCCGGTGGGAGGATCCGCGGGAGCCCAGCACAGGATGTGGCTCAGCTCGGGAGAATCTGCATCGATGGTGTGCCATGTCACCAGAAACTATAGAGAAAAGCACAAATGAGAGATTGAGCGTCACCTGTGAAGCGGAGCACGCTGTGGTTGAGCCACATTTCTCACCTTCACTGCCTCGGGAACATCGCTCACAGCACCAGGATCCAGACGAACTAGACGGGTCACTTCTGCCACGATAGCGTCAGCGTTCTTGAACCTGCGACACAAACAATGAGCCAAAAACATGCTTCAGAACTCATTTAACATTTTTAATTGGAATTATCTCTAGAAAACAAGGAGCCCTGTCCCCTGTATTATTGCGACAAACCCTGGAACTGTCTTGACCCAAAGAGAATGCCTCCAAAAGCAAGATGACGTGACTGTGATTTTTGCGTTTCGTCTATGTGTCCTAAGTTATTTAGAATGAAAAAAGGTCTTCTGATGCAGCGACTTCCATTTTACAGTTTCTCGCATAAATTTCATTTGCATCTTTGAACTGAAACAGGGCTAATGATGTTCTCACCAAAGGAGTATCTTGCTTTTATCAACAAGCAGCAGGAATGTGCTTCTGGAGATGCTAAAGGCTGAACCTCCAACAGCAGCATTTCTTGACTCGATTATTTTCTTTGAGACATTGTTGCTTTGCAGTGTCAAATAAAAGAAAAAAACAATAACTTTACATAATTAAAAAAAAAGTTAAAAGAAGTTAAAGCAAAGTGATGTTTGTCCCTCTCAAAGTTATTTCTTTCTTTTGTTTGATTCTTTGGTTTTTAAAAGCCCTTTAATTATACTAAATAAGATTATTTAAATTGACTTAACAAAAAAATGTAAATCATATTTGGACTTACCTGCTTAAACATTTGTTCCAATGTAAAATTCGGATAGAATTGCTTAAAAAGGGACATTCTGATAAAATGTGCTTTATAGTTAAGGGCACACTGCAAGAGTTACTAGGGACTGGTGTGTAAGCATGGCGTGTCCGATCCTGCATCTTATACACATTATTTGTTCCCATCAACTGATGAAAGGTATATGTTTTTGCCCAATGTTAGGAAGTTTACTGCTAGTGCATTTGAGTCTCGCATCGTTTCACAACATCTGAAGCTGGGATGAGACGAGAGTTTGTGGTGATAGTGTTTTTTGATATCATCCGCACGTTCATTTCCTGGGTGTGCTAGTTTAAAACGTATTTCTGTGATTGTCAGATGACTTTTTTTAAGTGTTTCAAGTCTTGGAGTCAGAGAATATGAGATAAATTTTGCGTGTTTTCGTTTCGATGAAATTTAAGGCCATGAGCCTTTGCTTCAGCTGTAAATACCGAACTATGGTGTGAGATTCAGATTCCTTGGTGATGGTACCCAGGTGTAAAGGCTGCAGCTACTTTATTTCCTCAGAATTTTTCTCTGAAATCAAAAATTGTTTGTATACATTTGGATGAGTTTTTGTTTTCCCATTTCCTTGATTGAAGTAAATTGAGGGTTTTTTGAGGTCCCATGGAGGTATTTTATAGAAATGAGTCTACCAGGAGGTCATAATTAATTTCCACATTTTCCAAGTGCATTTTGTTGTGGAAACTGAAGGATAATTTTGGTATCTCCCAACAGTTTCATTTTCTCTAACTATGTGGTGTATTATGTGATAATTATTTGAGTATTAAATGTAATATTAAACTGAAAAATAAATAAATGATAATTGTGTATTTCTTTTGTTACTTTAATTTAATCGATAGGATATTTTTATAGACCTGTGTTATCACCTGCCTTTTTCTCTGTGCAGAGGATCAAAAGACAATCCACCATTACAAGAGGTGAACGGCTCACGTCAGACATGTGGCTCACCCAAAAGGCCAGAGGCAAACGGAACTACGCCACAACTAATTTGCATTTTTAAGAACATATAGAAGACCATGTCACAAGGGAGGGACGAGTGAGCTAACGCATGACGACGGAACGCTTGTTGTGTAATGCAGTTAGAACCCCCAGATATATCTGTAATGTGTTATTCATTAAACTCTTAGTGAATATTTGGACTTCAAGCCCTCTCCTGTCTTCTCTGGAATATATTATTATATATTCACATCAAAACCAAGAGGGTGGATATTTTGGACTTTTTGTCATCAAAAACCGATAGCTGGTTTTTAAAACTGGTTTGTCTTTATTTGTTGTAACTTCAGCGTATACTGGAGAGCAAGTTTTAATCGTCTATTCTCTAAACAGGTTCATTAGCTTCTACATATAAGCTCGGAACAGGAGAAGTTTATAGGCACCTAGAGCCAGTCGGATGCCTTGGTGATGAATGGTGTCAAGAGATCGAGATACGATTTCCTGGTTGGCCCATAAATGATGCTCCCATAGGTGATTTTTGATTGGATCAGGACCCAGTATAGACTCCTTAGGGTTGCGCTGTCTGCATCCCATTTAGTTTTGGGTAAAACCTTTAAGATATCCACATTTTTCCTTTACAATTTTAATATGATGGATGAAATTCAGCTTGCTGTCAAAGGTTGTGCCAAGACATTTTGCTTTTTTGAATATGTTCATTGGAATTCCATCCATGAAAAGCTCCGGTTCATCATGTAATGACCAAAGTTGACAGAAGTGTGTGCAGACAGATTTATCCTGAATCTATTTTTCAGTGACCAGTTCTGTATATTGTTTATTTTCGGCTGAATCATCTTCTCAATAGTCACAATGTTTTTGCTTCCGTAGCAAAAGCAAATGTTATCTACATAGAGACTGCAGAGTCAGGGCCGATGGCATTTGCAATGTTATTGATTTTGATGTTGAAGAGGGTCATTAAAGTTGATTTTCTCTTGTTCCTCGTCATGAAGTCTAAAAGTAGAACTACGACTTTCAAGGGAAGAATTCTACGCTATTATATTGGGATGTCCTTTTTAGATGTCAAAACATCACTCTGGCACTTTATATGTTGAATTTGTAGGCCACTGTTTCTTCCTTTCATTTTTCAAATTAATCTCCATATTTTAGTTGATGAATTGACTTTTTTTACTTTTGTTTAATATTCTCCTTGTTTGCGCTCTTGCAATTTTGAGTTGGAAAAGGTTTTCTGTAGAAGTATCTGTCAGCTTTCCATTTTGCTCTTTTAAATTGCCATCTTTGTACTTTAAGATCTTCTTCTCTTCCATTGATCGTTAAAATTATGGGGAAAAGTGATCACTTCCACATAAATAAGGGTGAACCTTCCATTCCGAAAGAGTTTGGGCTGACCGATGGTTAGATCTATCGTGGAATATGTATTTGATCTTCACAAATGTTTTATAGATTTTGTCCAGAAATATGTGGATGGGATTGCAAATTAATCATGATGTAACCCTCGTGGTGGGGGCTTAAGGGATAATCTCTATTGCCCAAGGAGAAGGGAAGGAGTGTGTCACTGTTCCTTTAACAGGCTGCCATCACAAGGATTGGTCCTGTGCAGTACCCGGCTCAGGGATCTTAAAAGGGGTAAATCACCTGACGCTCCACAAAAAACCGGGACCAGTAACCAGGGACTACTTGTATTCAAAGTTAGCAAAACTTTTGATTAAAAGTGTCACTGGAGAAAGAAAACAAGCAACTAATCTAAATTATTTTGATAATCAATTAGCTTGGCGATCATTTTTATTTTATTTCAATTAATGGAATACAAACTAAATGCATCTTTAAATTGATGTTTCTCTTACAACTATATAAACCTCAAATCAGGGTATCATTTATGTATAAAATTAACTTTAAAAACAAAAACATTTTAAACCTGAAATGAAAGACAAAGATTGTTTTCGAACAGTGAAACTTCTAAAAATATCCAAAATATAAATAAGTTAAACGCAAAACAAAAGTTGTAATTTTAATATATTCACATTATGAGAAAATTAAATTAAGTAGCAGACTACTGTATGTTGAAACATCAAAAATTATAAATATCAGAAGATCTATAAATATTTATATATTCCTCTGACAAGATAAAGTAAATGCTACCAAAGGTGTTGAGTGTATATTAAGATTTCTACTTGGATTTTTGATCCACACGTAAAAAATGGCCTGTAAATATAGAGAAAACAAGGAAATTAGTGTCAATAATGTTCTCAAGAGGTTTTTTAAAGAAAGGTTAAAGAGAATTTATTGAAAATATTTTGAAAGATTAGAAGAGCAATGCACTCCTTTGGATGATGATTGAGAAAAATAAACAGAATTTTCACACAGAAATGTTTAATTTCAAAGATATTGTGTTAAAGTTTGAGGAAGTAAGTTGAGGAAAATACATACTCCATTTTTACTCTATAAAGTGCCATATGTCAATTTAAGATATTGGTGAAGCAAACTGTAGGAAAAATGCAAATTTTCAATACAGATAGATGAACATTTGAAAATTACACAAAAAAACCTTTGTCAACCGATATGTCAACCACCCATATATATGATAAAATGATATATGCATAAGTAAAACTGCATCAAATTACGTTTGAAAACAGATTTGCAAGTTAACGTTCAAGTGGACAATTAAAAAAAACTGATTAAAATGAAAGGAAAGAATAGACATTGATACACGAAATATTATTTGGATTAGCTAAAAACCACAACAATTACTAAATGTAACGTTATAGTGTTATTTAGTTAACATTTAATTATAACGAAACTAAAGTAGAACAATTTATTTATTCATTTTTGATCATGAGGTGTTTGATCATGAGATCATTATTGATCGTGATGTAATGCTAGCAAGTTTCAAGGGAACATCTCTAGCGTGACTGTCTCGAAGTTAGCAAACCGTTTAAACAAAAGAACCAAAACTATCCTCAGTGACACGAGCAGCCCGAGAACTTGCTTGAAACACAAGATCTCTAGAATCATCTCTGGATGGGAATGAAGCTTTCAGAGCGTTCGCTTCTGTCAGCTTCGTGTTTCTATCTGATTAAATATGAAACAGTCTCTGCAAGAACTATACCTTGCTGGCAGCTGCATGGCGAGGTACGGAGCGATGCCCCAGGCCAGATTCACGTTGTCCTTCCACTGTTTCTCGCTCAAGTTGATGTACTTGGATCTCCAGTTTGAAATGCTGGTTTCCACTGACTGCTCTGTGGCGATTGCAAGCTCCAGCGTAGAGAGTGGGTTGTACCAAGTGGTTAGGCGCTCTATCTCACTGGCCTGGTTCGAGGGCACAGAGACAGTCTTTCATTCATTGATCCACAGAGGATTCATTAGGAAGAACCTGGGCTTGAGAACAGTGGGGAATAGGGGTAACCATGAATTTCTCTTGTCATAGCAAACATTGCACATTAACATTTTTATTATGTTAACCATGTCACTAACGTTACAATAGAACACATGTAACAATTAGAGATGTTCCGATACAGTTTTTCCCCTCCCGATACCAATCCCGATACTTGGGCTCATGGTATCGGCCGATACAGAGTACCAATCCGATACCTGGGTGTGTATATGTATATACAGCTGTAGATACTACTAGCCCTGTATTAATAGAAATTTTATGCATTTTATCATTTAAAATAAATTATTTTATGCTGTGCTTCAGTTTTTCAGAGCAAGGAGCCGTTTTAGAACTGTAACTGAGGGGATCACTTCCGCTACAGACGAGGTGGAGGTACTAATCTGTTTTTCATGGCTTTTTTCATGTTGCTTGTGTTGTCGCGCAAAATAACATGAACACAGGATTTAGAAATATTCCACTTCACAAGCATATCCTCGATTGATTCAGCTATGGATGCGTGCGAGCCGCGAAACTCTTTAGCCTGCAGCACTGCACTTTGAAGAGTAAAAAGTCACTCTGTACAGCTCCAGATGTCAGTAGTTCGCACGTCCTTTAGTTTACATGAAATATGTTCGCGCACTGTCTCACACAGCTTAGGAAGTGCTGTTTCTGAGATATATTTGCGACCAGGCAAACTGTACCAGGGCTCCAAATGTTCAATTAAGCGGCGAAAGCCCACGTTTCGACCACTGACAGTGGCTGGTCATCCAGTACAATAAACTCGATAATCTTGACGGTTATCTTTATTGCTCGTTGGCTGTCTTGTGTAAACTTTTCTCTTTGTTTGAATGAAGCTTCCAATGTTTGTTGCGTCTGGCGCGGCTTGTCCTTCTCTCTGGTTGCTTGTGGCAACACGACACAACTTCCTGTGTTTACATTCTGAGCAGCGTCAGCGAAGAAGAAATGATTTCCGCTTTGCAGCGATAAGCAGAGCTAGCGGGCATAACTAGGTTATGTTTATGAAAATGGGATCAGGTCGGTACGTGGACTCAAATACTCGCCGATACCGATGGCAGAATTTTTTGTGGTATTGGCAGCATTTTCGATACTGGTATCGGAATCGGAACAACTCTAGTGACAATATAACAAATCCAATATGCACGGACATCTCAGCTTATTAAAACATTGTCAATCAATGTTTAATGTTTAAATTAGCAATCAAAATACTAATTTATTCAAACCTTGTTGGAGCGTTTGACATGACGTAATGCGCAGGTGGGATCAAGGATCCCATACCAACCCATAAGGTGTCGGAGTATTATGCTTATCCAACCAGAATCAAATTCACTCTGAATTCACAAATGGCTCGATTTATCAGAATTTTTTTTTTTTAAAGACAAGCCAAAATTAAATAGGAGTAACAAGGCTACTTTTGAAATTGAAGAAGTAAAAAGTACAGATAACTGCATGAAAATGTTAGAAGTAGAACTAAAAAGTCGTCTGGAAAATAATTACTCCAGTAAACTACCGAAAGATACCGAAAAAAATTTTCTTGACACCTCTGATGACCGTTTGAGTCAAGAGTTTACAACTTCAGTTTAGAATTGATTTAATTAGTTTCAAATCCTGATTGGATGTGGATTTCCTCGACATTGGTTAATAATGCAGGACTTGGGCCTGTTCAGGGACCAGAGAGCTGAAGTAGCAAAGAGAAGGAAAGTAGAGCCAGGGGAGATCTTCAATGAGTGGTCCACTACTGGTTGGAAGAGGCAGAGAGAGCTGTAGTGCCTGCCTGATACACACTGCATTCGGGTGTGTGTGTAGTCCAATTTGAGTAAATCAGTGCTATATTGTAAGCCACCTGCAGCAAGTCTCAGAGAAGAGAGCAGGGTGATGTTGCTTTAAGCATTTAGGTCAGAGTCATGTTGGAAGACTCAAAAGTAGAGGAGGTTTTGCTGCTTAGCACCTTTTATTTTAGTTTGGAGCTTCAGTTTTTGTTTTCAGGGTCTGTTATTATTATTTTTTGGTTTATCGTTTGTTTGTTTTTCGCCCTAATGTGGCAGAATTAACTACTTGTCGCACCAGAGAAACCCAAAGTCCAAAAAGGGGCATGGCGAAAGCATGGTTGTGGGAGGAACGGGGGTTTTGCAGAGGCAAAACATACATTGTGATGCAATATTATCTGTCTTTGCATTTAGAAAGTTACTAACGGTGGAGTGCTAATATAGAAAGCTCAAATATTTTTTAATTAAAATTCAATATTTGGCCCTGTTAACGTTTTTTTCCCAAAAGGCAGTTTTCCACTCATACATTTTTTTAGGACACCTTGACTCTAGCTTTTTTTATGACACATTATTGTCAATCTACATATATTGCTTCACTTGAATTAAAACGTTTTTGATGTAATAAGGGAACAAAGTTTCGGCACCTTCTAACATTGTCAATGGGAGAGTGGAGAGGCCCTGGAAGAACCACATGACGTCAGAATAAACAATCGCATAATAGGGGCACTGTAATATTATGCTACTTATATTTTGAACGTCTGCTGGTGCTAATCAAGTGTGTCTCACATAGCCTACAGAGTGAAGCCAAATCGCAGTGATGCCCCCCAAACCAATATAAGTCCATCCAAAAAAGAGAAAAAAGCAACCTTTAAAAATGATTTCCTCAGAAAACGTTTTTAAATGAGTTTCGAAAATAATCTATACAGAGATGGCTTATGATGGCTCAATTTTCCTCTAAAAAACTAGACAGGGCCATGGTCATGAGGTATGATTGACCGCAAGACTGAACAGAGTCGACAGACCTGTGTCATCACGCCGTGAGAAATAGTATTTCTCAAATTCTTGTTTCTGCTACAAAATGAGTTGTATATAACAGGCTGCGTGCGAGTGGGGTGTGTGCGCATGTGCACCCTCTCTCTCTGACTGTCATGTCGGCTCTCATATCATGCGCGCAGATGCCTCATATAAACCCAATGGCAGTCGGCGGAATCACATTTTTGTTACAGTCTATGGTGCCAATCTGCAGGTCACATTGGATAATGAAATACTTAATTCCACTAAATCAGAACTCGGATCGTTTTTAAAGTCGGAAGGACAGATTTACTTAGAGTAAATTGTTTTCCTAGTCACAATCTTCAGTCTAATTTCAGAGGAAACAGGAAGTAAGGTGTTGTTACCAGCAAGGCCAGCAGCAAGGTCCTGCGCTTCATGTAGTACTTATGGAGCTGCGTTCCTCTGTTGCTTTTTTTGGACATGCCTGCAGAGAGAGAACACAGCAGACGCTCTGAGGATTTACCCCAAGCTCAGCTCCATCCACTTACTTAAGAGATCCGCTAAACACCAGAGCTGTTTATCCCTCAGAGGGTTCAAGACCTCTGGGATTCCCTTATTGCTCTGTTTGAAGTACACACAAGGTCCACTCTAGAAACCATTCAGAGAATGAAAACCACTACACCCCTAGCCTCACCCAACACTTTCTGGCACCGTCTGATCATGTGATGTAATTATGTAGCATCGAAGCGTCATTCAAGGGAAAACGACACTCATTTCACAAAGTATTTCTCAGAGCTTTAGCTTCTTCAGGAATCACGCTGCTTTACGGCCCCAGTTCTCAGGATCTTAATTTCTGGCTAACTCTCAAACCATTTTAGCAGACGTTAGCTCAGAATCTAATTGCAAACGCTACCCCGTAACAATCAAATCCCAGCATTAGTAACACAGCTAAAGAGCTTAAGCCATTAAAATGACTCTACCAGATTTCTTGGATGTGGTGGACATGCCACTGGACAGGGGGTAGGTGTTGATCCAGCCCTGGGCGCTCTGCTGGCGTGAACCCACCGCAGCATCCATGTTGTTCCGAGGGTCGGCGGCGTTCATCACTGACAGGCTGTTCAGAGAAGGGTCCTGGTTATCTGAGAAAGAAAAGGACATGAAGCCAATGGTTTTGCAGGTTTGAGCTCTCATCCGGTAAATAAGAAGCACTGGGTGAATCTACGGAAGGCTATGAGCAGGTCATTTTCATTCCCAAAACACTTATGATGGGGCTAATTAGAGGGACACCGCAGGTTTTGAGACCTAAAATGAACTCGTAAACATTATGAGAAATGCTTCTTTTTGGTTCAGATTGTGCTCTCAACATCTCCAGAAGTTGCTTGACAGAGACTCTTCGGAAGTCTGAGTTTTTTTTTGTTCTACCAGCTCGAGAACTACCTGTTCCTCAGTTGACCATCTTTCATCAGGATCAGTGTCTCCTATAATGCTTTAGGAGCATTGTGTTTAGAGCCTCAGATCATCTTCAGCTTTAAGTTCATCTTAAGTCATGTCCTTGTTCAGAGGTTAACACGAGTCAGGAATAAATCTGATCAAGGACAGAGGTAAAGACATTTCCTGTTTGTGTTTGTCTCTGAGAAATCAGAATCAGACAATATCTCACAACCGAGACAAAGCAAGCTGAACTGTGTGGAAGCAATTTTTGGTCAAAAATAAAGTTTTGAGGAAAAAAAAAAAAAGTCTTAACAGATAATAAGCAGTTTTCCAAACGGAAATAAACATTTCAATTAATTCAATTCTTAACAAAACTAGATGGCTAAAGTTTGTACACTAATTTTGATGTGCAATTTGAAAGTATTTTTATTTAAAAAAAATTGACTGGTTGCCAAGGTACATCCAGGTGGTTGCTATGGATGATACCATGCAAAGTTTCTCACGCCAAATTAAACCAACCACTCTATGATTTTCCTTAGCTGAGATAGTGATATGCAAAATTGGTTTCCTAAGGAGGGGTCAGTGACATAAGGGTTTTTATGTAACTCACATTATGCTTTATAATATGTGTTTATCATTTACCAAAGCTAAGACAAGTTCAGAAAATTTGGTTGCTGGGGTAAAGTTTGGTTGTTAAAGAGTAGTGAGTCGTGTCATACTTTTTTAAAAAAAACACCATTTTTTGTTGCCGTTTCCCATTTATTTTCAATGGCCATTATAAGTCAATGGTAAACATGTAAACCATTCTAGAGTCTTTGGTTCAAGTGTTCAGGCACAGTGTTTGGTAGGTTCTTGCACAGAATGAGAACCTCCACTAGTTTAGTGGCTGTAGTTCAGACAGGTCTAGGACAGGTGTGTCAAACTCAGTTCGTAGAGAGTTTACATCCAACCAGTGGTGGTTTTAAGCACGGGCGAACGGAGCAGCCATATTTTTTATGTCACGTGGGGGGCGGCACACAAACTTGTGGGGGAAAAAAAATCTGTCCCAAAACATTATTTTTATGATACTGTGCCGTCGCCGCCCCTGCTGCTGAGGCACACAGAAGAGCGAGAGGAGAGGAGAGAAGGGAGAGGGTGGGGGCACAGGGGACAATTCACCTCTCCCAAATGAAACGGAGAAGGATGTCAGTGACAAGTGACTTTCTTACAAATAACACACATTTCATGCATAATATTATAAACACAGAGCAATACGGAGCACATTTTTTAGTTAATTGTGTAAAACTCTAATTAAAATAAATAGTTAATAAAATCGATTATTATGATGTGGAGGTGAATTGGTTTAGTCTTGACCTCTGGTCGTGAGTGACAGCGTTGGGGGATGGGGAATCTGTTGATTGTCGATCACAAAGTAAACACAGCGATGGAGAGAAAAAGACTAAAGCTGTCAGGTTGAGAAGAAACTGGCAAAAGATAAAGGTATACAACAATGTTCTCTCTGTTTCATTAAGGTGTCCATGTCATTATGCGCTATAACATTACTCTTAGCTTTGTAGCCTTCTTGCATATGATGCTTGCTATGCTAACCTACCTTGCTAAACACAAACTGCTTTCTATTATATATATATATAATATTATATAATGTAACCTGTAGATTTAGGTTTAAAAGACAAACATTTCCCATTTGTTTCTACTCTGTTATGTCAAAGCTTATCATTTGAGGCTGGAGCTAATTGTTCCTTCGATTAGATTACATTAGGTTAATATAGTGTCTAATGAAAGACATTTAGTATGTTAAGGCATGTTTATTTAAATTAGCAAATTCTAAGAATATCATATGTAAATTTCAAACTGCATCCTGCTTCAGGGGCACTCCCAAAATATTTTGGAGCATCCTCTGCTACTGGTTCTGCAGTGCAATAATTTAACTTAGTATTTATTGTACATATTTGTGTAGTGTATTTTTAAGTTATGAGGATAAAACTTATTGTGTGTTAAACACCTGAGCTGTGTTAACATTTAGTTCGCCTTGGGTTGGTTTTTTTGTGTGTGTGTGAATCAAAAAAGCACTTCCACCTTATTGATGTTTAAAGCGAAACTAAAACACATTTCAAATGGCTTTTAATTTCTGTGCTTTTTAGAGTCTGCTAAAAGATTTTTATTTTAGTTCAAGTGTAACATGGCTGGGTAAACAAGATAGACTTTTATCTATGTTTTGTTTTTCTTAAAGGGTTTTCTGACAGGGTTTCTGATTTTTTAAAGACCATTAAGAATCAAATTTAAGGCTTAAGAAATTACCCATAAAATCTATAAAATATAAATCACTGTAAAACAAAGTATTGCATAAAAGCTGTCTAAAAAACACTTACAGCTCGACAAATTAAGGGAAAAATGTACAAAAATTACTACATTTTCTCAAATTTTCTCAAAAAAGTATAAAAACTAAAAAATATATATTATAAATTTTTGATTTGGTTTCAGACCTATATATATATATATATATATATATATATATATATATATATATATATATATATATATATATGCACTTATGGCTTGAAATCTTACATTAAGTACAGTTTTCTTAATTTGGCAACTTTTAAAAAGGCTGTGTTTTATAAAGACGTTCATTTCATGAGTGAATTCATTGAGAAACATTACTGCTATCTGGCCAACAATGGTGCATTTGCCATGTTAAACTAGCATTTGTTGTGATGCTAGCCATGTTCAGACAAATTTGTAGTTACATGAAAACGAACATAATTTAAAAACCTTTGTAACTAATAGGGGTGTAACAATATATCAGGGCACAATATATCGCAATACAAAATAGTCGCATATTTTGTGGAGCTACTGGGAGATATCGTCTAGGAGCTGAAGTGTATTTGCTTCTTGTAGTGATTGTGATTCTAGTCACTTGTGAAACTTTTCTTCTTGTTTTATGTAATGTTTACTAGGAAACAACTATCCTTTACTTACATTTTAAATGAGAAAGATTATAAAATTATCTCTCTCCATCACGTAGATGACAATGCAAACATTAACACTGTCCCCTAGTGGATGGATGGTATCAAAAGCTCTCATACAAACCAAACTAGACCTTCTTAAAACTCGATCTGAAATGTGCTTAAGACCTGAAGACAAATGTTACCAGAACAGCAAATTTAATTCAATTTAAGACCTTTTAAGGCTTCAAATTTGGGCTTTTAAAGTTGAAACAGCGTGGAAACCCTGTTTTTACGCCAATAATTGTACATTAACCATAGATCTTTTAGTTTTGGAGTGAAAACAGACCTGATTGTGTCCTTTACAGCTTTCAAAAGATCCACCAGTGACCTGCTTGTGGTAATAATAACAATAATGATAATAATAACCTTTATTATTATTATTATTATTATTATTATTAATAATATGTGCATTTATCAATCTTTTGTTTCACAATTCCAGCACTTCCTGTGTTCCCATCAGCTGCAGTTAACTGAGGACCCTAGGTGTTCAGAGAAAGGGGGTCGTGGAGCCGATGGAGGGGCTTTTAGGGACCAATGGAGTCGCGATTAGTTTTCGGAGACTGAAATGATCATGCACTGCACATGAGAGCGCTAATGTTCAGATGGCGGCAA
Organism: Danionella cerebrum; assembly: GCA_007224835.1. NCBI lineage: Eukaryota > Metazoa > Chordata > Actinopteri > Cypriniformes > Danionidae > Danionella > Danionella cerebrum. The sequence continues at coordinate 236,386 of SRMA01027393.1, read as the reverse complement.
TGGTATTAGAGGGTGTGGCGTCACGAGGGTAGAAGGGTCAACGGGACGGCTGGATTTGTCAGTTTGTGCTTAAAGGGACAGCTCTAGCAAACCTGCTCCTGGTTCCTCCGAACACAGCTCAAGAGAGATCCCGCAGCCTGTGCTACTCTCCACCTCCTAGGTTCGCTTAGGAAGAGCCTCGCTGCAGCTATTTGCCACTGGATAGACTGGCTCAGAATTGCATCGCGTGCCGGCACCTTCTGATCTCCAGAAGTGCCGCATCTCAGCAATCCCGATAAAGCTGACTCAAAGAAGCATCCCCGCAATCTCTAAGTCACATGAGCGCATGCCGTACTGAATCCTTCCTGCGCAGGAACAGCGAGGTTCTAGTGAGTGGAAGAACTGGAGCACAGAGTTGGAACCTTCCCTTCAGCAACAGACTGATAAATGTGCCCATCCGAATGATGGCGTGCAGATTTTAGTGCAGCTTTTCAAATTTGAACAGTGCAAATTTGAACGGCATCATCATGCTCCTGCTGCACTGCAGTCGCACAGTTGTAGCAAGAGAGGCTTACTTAATATCGATATCGGAGAAGTGCTGGAAACGATTAGCGATCCGAAAATCCCGGCGGATAGGGAGCTTTGAGGGGGATTGGCACCGAGCTCACCAGGTGGCACGAGCTGGCTAGCAGCTAGGTACTTCTTATCGGACAGGATGCTGGCGTAGAAGCGGATCATGATGCTGATGTCCTCCCGCAGGCGCTTGTCTCCCTGGGTCGGGAACTTGGAAGCCACACTGAGTGGGGGAAAAAAATATAAAAATGTAACTTAAAAGAAACCAGTACATTAAATTAAAAGGGGTCATGACGTTGTTTTATGTTTAATAATAAGTTGTTCACATTGGTCCAGTTGGGAAATTAAAATCACATTCAATCTCTTAATTGATTATTCCCAGGCTTATTCCAAATAAGGGCTGAGATTTTCAATCTGAAAATTCATAACTACTCCCCTGTTACTCACGTATTGGTTACTGATTTGCATATTCATAATGTGTATGCAAAATTTCTTTCTGATGGTCAGCATGGATGTGAGGGAGATTCGATGGATTAATTACAAGCGACTTAAATCAGTTTTAAAAAAAGAAACAAACTTTTCTGTTTTTTGTTTGAGAACTTTTCTGTTTTTTGTTTGAGAAAAGTTTTTTGAGAACATCCACGGTTCTATTTTTCATTCAATCCATGCTTATAAATCACTATAAAACCCACCAAAAGGCTCAACATGTCATGACCCCTTCAAGTTAAAAGCTTGCCTAAATCAAGCAATGAGAGCGAATTTGTCTTCAAAAACATCAAAGTATTGTTGATAATAAAGGCACAATTTCTTAAATCAAGTCTTAAAGCTATTCTAAAGGTATAATTACTAGGGATGCCACAATAGTTGTTTTCGAACCGAACCACACGGTACGCCATCCTCGTTTCAATACGCAGTTTGATGACTTTCTGGCAGATTTGGAAACGTTGGCCCATATTATCCTTCATTTCTATTATAAGTGCAAAGATAGCAACTGCTAAACCAAAAATATTTTTGTGTTGTTGAGCACGGCAGAAGTGAATTGTGCATTTTGAACCAAGTATGGTGTTCAACCTCCTGATCGGTGGTGTATAAAAGGTTGGTATAACCAATTCGAAGAGAAAGGGTTTTTGTAGCAATGATGCATTTTACTAAAACATGACAGTCAATCCGAACAAATTCACTGTGTCCTCAACTCAAAGGAAAAAAAGTAAGTTCATATTTCAGCAAGACGGGGCACCACCCCATTGGCACTTATTGGTTGTGCCTATTTGAACAAAAGGTACCCAACCAATGGATCGACTTCCAGGTAGCTCGTAACAGAGCAATTCCTCACTGGCCTCCATGGAGTCCTGACCTCACACCCTGTGATATTCTTCTATGGGTGAACGTCAAACGATATGGTGTTAGCTGGACCTCTAACAGCTAACATTGAGGAACTAAAGCAAGGAATAGCTGCAGTTATCCAAACAGTTATGCCCGAGATGCTACAGAGCATGTGGAACAAGTTCGTGAATTGGGATGTGTATGAAGGGGGTTATATTGAACATCAATTACTGGTAACTTGTTTTCTACTGAAAACAAACTTGAAGTACTCTTCTCTTAAAGTTCTATTAGTTGTTTTGTGTTTTGTGTTCGGTGTTCTGTTTTCTTTGGTTATGTACATCTGAAAAATTAATAAATATATGTTGGAAAAAAAAAAGTTCTATTAGTTGTTCTAATACAATGGATCTAAACAAAGAATTAAAATAAAGAAATACATGAAAATATATATATTTGATTACCAAACCACAAGCTTTGTGTACCATTGCGTCCCTAATAAATTATGAACAAATGAGCAAAAACTAAATTAGATATGCAACACAAAAAAAACTACACTGCAAGTACTGAAATATAACAAACAAGAAAAAATATATATATATACACAATAGAACTGCAGATAATATATTTTAAAAAATTCACTAAAGACTTCTTTATTCCAGGAAAGTCTATTTAAACCGATTTTGAGAAAGATTTTACAAGAAATAACTCATGGTCAAACACGGATTCATGTTCAAATTACATTGCTGATTGCATTTGGAAGAGTTTTCGTAAAATGTTAATATTTAACGCTTATAAAAAATGTATCCAAACAATATTCTTGTTTTTATGCAGTTTTCCTAACATATTTACTGTAATGTTTATTCAAATAAAAAGCAAAAACATATTTAGTAACATATTACACTACGTATTATGTCCACTTCTGAGACTAAAACGATGATCTCTGGAGCGCACATAGAAAAACATATTTACTGAAATCTGAACAGATTATTAAAACCAAAGGTTACTAAATGAGCTGAATAAGAGTCTGAACCTGAAGTAGTCGAAGGCAGTGGAGTAAATTTTTTCCCTCAGGACATTCCGAATGGTGGCGTTGGTCACCACGTCTGAATGCAGGAGGGAGAGGCCCAACGTCAGCAATCTGTGTTGAGACATGAGGTTACCTCAGAGCTTAAGAACCAGGTAATAACTGAACAAACTCCATCCAGGAAGAACACGCTGCATCACACAAAAACACAGTTTGGAAACCTAAAGCGGGGTCCGATGGCTGCCACATGACGGTTCAGGCTGCTTTTGGGGCCACCCACGTTGAGTGAGAGAGATCTCTGTAGAAGAGTCCCGAAGATCTCCACCTGATCCGCACTGCTGTACTTGGCGATCTCGAAGCGTTGTACCAGAAACTAAAGGAACAGACCCTTACCATCAGAGAAATATACAACCACAGCTGTGTATATCTGTTAGTGACTTTAAAAACCAGTTGCAAACTTTCCTTGTTTGACACTCAGAGTCCCCCACGCTAGAAGCCCAGAGCTGAGGATCAAAACCCAAGAAAGCTTCCCAGAATTCAACTGTACTTTAAGCGGAACCTTGAAAAATCGAGTTTATTCTTCCTTGCTGTGTAGTATATTTGTGTTGGAAATGTGTATCTTACAATAAAAAAGCTAAAAAAACATAGAAGAACTTTTTGAGCAAGATTTAAGTAACTACCATATAGGCAATGTAATTGTATATTTCAAGTCTTGTTGGGTACATTCAGGACATGTTGACAAACATGCAAGCCAACTTTTGTAAAGATATGCTGAAAAAATCTTTTCACTAAATCCAAGATGGCCAACATTCAAAATATCTGACGGAAAATCTGACCAATTTTATGAACAGATATAGGATTATAAAGCAAAAAAGCAAAGTTTTGTATCTCCTGACCTCTATTGGGCACTGTGCTGAAACTCGGCAGGCAGCCTCAGACCATGGTTAGTATAACATCCACTAAGTCTGGTGTTGATATAATAAAGCATTAGTGAGATATAGCCTTACGAACATTTTGGGGAGAATTATGTCATAATTGTTCATGCTTCCATCGTAAACGCTTTGTCGAATCAACTTGAATTCTATCATTTTTAGTCACCATAGTTAGAAGATGATCTGGAACAACTTCATGAGTAAATCTGATAAACCCTCTTGGAGGAGTTTGCAAAAGTAGGTTTTGATGATAATGGCAGGTAATTACCATAACATACAATGAAGTGATATAGTCCATTGATATTGGCCTGAGCCAAGGATTAAGCAGAATCAAGACCATATAGTTCAAAAGGTTATTAGCAAATTAAACACAAGTGCAACTTTGGACAAGTGGTGGAGCTATATAGTTTGAGTTACAGAGTCCAGATTGAATCTTACGAGATGTGAATCTTATAAGACTGCACATAATGGCCAACTGTATCAGAGTGCCAAATTTCATTTATCTAATTGGTGCTGTGATAACTGGGATTCTGCTCATCGGAATATGTGGAACTCTCGGCTATCGGCGATTGTCAAAGGCAGTCAGTGCTCAAAACCCTGCTAAGCTGACCGGCTGGAATGGAATGTTGACTGGACTTAAAACTGTCAGGACTCATTTAATGGTCTGTAACTGCAAACTGGATCTCATCGGGGAGAGATTGACAGCTATGCAACGGATGTTGGATAAAAAAGGAGGCCGGTGAAGGACAGTAAAAATCTGTGCAAATTTAAAGCTCATCTGGCTTTCCCTTATCTCCTCTAGCCTTGAAGGCCACAAAATTAGTCAAAATATTCCCCCGAGAGGGCAAGATAATGAGACGCTCTCACAACACCTCCGCTAGCTTCTCCCAATCACTGTAATCTGAACGGGCCATGAGTACAGCGCAGCTAAAGGCAGCAGGAAATGTCAGCTGTTGACCGAAGCGGTCCTACCGTTTTCCTTGACCCTAATATGTCTATATATGCTTGCTTGCAATGGCTTTTTTTAACCTGCTCCACACTTCCCTCTGAAGGACAGTGCGGAAAAGGCTCTTTTTGAGCTACCTTACCCAATGCATACCAATTTCTCTGTTTCTTTCTCAAATGCTACCAACACTGGCCTGTCCTCACTTTGTCTATGTCTGTGGCCAGAGGTGTCTTATTTCACTGCATGAAACAACCCAAATAAAGCAGAGGATCCTATCTGCAGGAAATAATGAGCTGCTTTAATTCTATAGGAAGAGAAAGGGTTGGCTCTTTTCCTGCAGCACATCATAAGAGGCTTTCTGCAGCTGTAAATCTGAACACATCCCTAATCCCTGACAATGAAGTGACTAGAAGTAACCTCGATCCAGATGTAGTGAGGCGTGACATCAGGGGGACAGGGGACGGGCTGGCTCTCCTCCGAAGCGGCCAGCGGGTCGGCTTCCACCTGAGCATCAGAGAACAGACCCATCTTCAGATCCACCGTCATCTGCCAGGCTCCGGCCATCTCCCGCATGAACTGAACACAGAGGGAAGAGATTGTCAGAAGATGATGGCAAGTTGGCGTTGGGTTAATCAATTGACAGACTTACAGGAACTTCCACTCCAGTTCTTCCAGCAAGCAGCCATTCCCAGCAGGCTATGGCAGTCTCCATGCCGTTCTCGGTGAACATCTTCAGCGGCGACCAGCAGAGATGATGCAGCAGCTGAGGGTCCCATTCTACACAAGTAACACGACACAGAGACACATCTTGAGAACCATACATCGGCTCTGATTCTGATTTTTTCGTTTATGCAAATCCGACACTTTAACTCTGGCCCTGAGATGGTACAAGACCAGTAATGGTGAAACAACATTAATGTTGAATGATCTAAAATAATCTCTAAGCCCCTTCATTAATTATAATACTAACATAAAACACAATTTATTTTTTGCTGCATCATAGTTAATTTTTTTTTTTTTAATAATAAAAAATAATTAAAGCTGCAAAAAGCGGTCAAAGGGCATGAGGACCTCTAGTGCAATCACCTCTCAGTGGCAAGTTTGTTGCACTATGCACTGTGACCAATCCTTATTTAGAAAATGTATTTAAGTGAGAAATGTTAAAATTACGGAACGACACCGGCCAATAAAATCATGAAAACAAATTTTACATCAGACATACCTTTATAGTAATTAGTTACAGAAAGAGATGTTCAAAAGTGTCATGTTTAGGGGTTTTAACAAAATAATTAACTTCCTGTTGGTTTTGGAAACGCACTACAATAGACTTTTTTGTAGGTCTTGGTCCCTAAATTCCAGCATTTCACAGTTTTGAAATAACAGCAAATGTGGCCACTACAACTGACATAGACATTCCTAGATGAAACCGCCATAATTGAGTGTCCTTCAAATAGCAGTATAAAACTGAAGAAAATGGGACATTCCACATTGCCAAACGAAGTACAGTGGTACCCCGAGATAGAATGCTTAAAGTTACGAAATGTTCGAGATATGAAAGGTCTCGTGGAAATTTTTTTTTGCTTCAAGACACGAAGAAAAATTAGAGATACGAACAATAACAAACAGTTCTGCTCTATTTTCCACTTGTTTGTCTTACATTGCGTTGCGTTTCAGCGTCCTTGAGCTCCTTTCTCCCTTTGAAGAAAGTGTGCTTTAAGGATTGAAGAAACGTTACTTGATTTTTTTCTCTGGTTTTCCATTTTTTCATCTACTTATACCTTTGTTTCTGAGAGCTGTTGCATGGATTAGGCGTTTTACATGTAAAATTTGCTTTGAGATACGAATTGTTCGAGATCCGAACGTCACCTGGAATGGATTAGTTTCGTATCTTATGGTACCACTGTAAAACATATTGGTTAATTTACTTAAGTAGGTTTTTTAAGTATCTGTACTTTACTCAAATATTTTAATTGGGGGAGACTTTTTTACTTTTACTTCACTACATTTCAAAGTCAAATATCTTACTTTTTACTCCACTACAAGGTGGGAAATCAGCTGATCCTTTTTATTTTTGAGTGGATAAAAAAATGTAATGGTCGTTAGCATGCGCGAACCATATTGTTTAAGGAAGGGTCTTGGCAAAAATGATAATGGTACATTATAGTCATGATAAATGATAGTACTTTATATACTTAAGTACATTTTAAGGCAAAATACTTTTCTACTTTTACTCAAAGTACTCAAAGGGAGCACTTTTACTGGAGTAATATTTTACCTTGTGTAACTCAAGTCCTCGGTTTGTGTACTTTGCCCACCACTGACACATTCTATTTTGTGTTTCATTTCAATTTAATTGAAAACAAAATAACGATTAGACCAAAATGTATAATTTAACAGTGTAATAAAAATAACAAGATCTTTATAATTTCATAAAATAATATGTTTCAAACATTTTATTTGTTATCTGCAGATTAAATCTGAATAGGGGTGGATAAAAATTTATTTAAATTATAAATCAAACTTTGTTTTAGGACATATCGCCCAAGCTCTCTAGGATCAGTTCGTTAATGTATAACATAAGCAGAAGTGGTCCTTTCAGAGGTTTTTTTTTTTTAAATATCCAACTTCCTGTCAATTTCGGAAACGTGATCCACATTACTAATATTTAAGTGTTTATATTCAACACGTGTGCTGAATTTCGTTTGGAGATGACAAAATCAAGTGCAAGCTGAAATGTACTGAAAAATACTTTTACATCAGAAAAATTTTCACCAGTTCTGACGTGTGTGTGTGAACTGTTTTTTTTTAAAAGCATGTTTAGAAGTGCACCAGTTTGGGAAATGTTATTGGTTTTTTCAATTGTGTTGAAACATCTCAAACCTGATACTCAGCTCAGACTAAAAACACAGGTAAACAATGAGTTAATAATATGCGTCAACCAAGATTAGAGTAATTAAAATGATCCCAGCACTAAAAGTCAGCAGTCATTTCAAGATTTAAGATCATTAAACCAATCCTCAAAGTGTCCCTTTTTTCTGTCCGGTAGAGAACATTGTAGAGACCCTTGAGTCTGAACCTTGCCTTTGGAACTGATGAGCAGAGCTGCCATCTTGAACATGGCTTCAGTGAATGCTTCAGGTTGCCCTCCATCCAGAGCTTCACTCATCTGCAGAATCATCAGTTTGTTCAGATCCGAGGTGCTCCGTGTGGCCTCTGAGAAATGGATCATCCCTGCCACCTGAAATAGAAGGTAGGTGAAGGGTTAATCCTGGCTCAGGGCCTCGGAACAGCCCCCGTCAGCCTTCAGCAGCACCTCTCCAGCATAGCGGTTCCTCAAGTTCAGCGAGGCCATGAAGTTGGAGTAGTCTTTCTTCACACAAGCAGGTCTCTCGGTCAGCTGAGTTGTCTGAAACGAAACAGTTCCTGCTTTGTTATGAATCCAGGAAGATTAAACCCCTGAAGGTCTGTAAAGCTGGAATGTTTTCTACCGAATGAAGCTGTGGTTGATCAACACAGAGATAAATAAATAAAACTCTGTTAGAAGCTGTGCTCTCACCCCCAGACTGGTGCTCTGTCGGTTATATCCAGCAAAGTGCAGAATGCTCTCGGTGGCCATCGCTAAACCAGTGTGCTGAGAGAGCCCGGACACCCAGTTCTGATGCTTGTTCAGGTACTCCTGCAGAGCAGTGCAAGCATGAGTTAAGGAACACTGTGATAGCCTCCAGAGTTTGTTTTGCTCCATGCATCAGACCTGCAGGTGAGATTTGGTGACTGATGGAGCCCATTTCATGGCTTCCTTTAGGATCTCTCCACAGCGAGCAGCGAAGTCTTTCACGATGCTCTGCACAGGAGACAAGAGTCATAGTCCCACTGTTGAATACATATGTGGCGGACTGGCTCTTTGACGCTATAAAACACGTCTCGCTGCTACCCATTCACCGTCGCTTTTGTATGCACACATCAAAACAAAGTGCTGAAATGAGATGCAGCTGTCTTCCGTGGAGCACCATCCGAGATTGTGGATCTTTATAACGAAAACATGCAGTACTGAAACTTAACATATTTCGACAAGAGTAGCATGCCTGCGTGTGAGTCATTCCGCCCTCACACAACATCCATTATGTTTAACAATATATAAATGAATCCAGATTTTATCACATTTTAAATGTCGATTTTATTTTAATCTTAACACGGAAAGATTAAATGAAAATGATCTGAAGATGTGTCTAGTTTAAAGTTTCACAGCTCAAACTTTCATGTTATCTACTTCACTCCATTCCCATTGTCTTAAAGGGATCATTATGTTAATTTATTTTATGTATTGGTCTAATTGTATGCTATTGGTTCTGAAAAGAAAGTCTCTGTTTAAAGTTAAAATCATATTCAATCTCTTGATTTTCTGGCCCAGGCTTCGTAACTACATCATTAAACTGGTTTATCACGAACAAATTCAATACTGAGCCATCAACTTTTTATTTAAGCAATATTGATAGACGCTGTAATGGCATTCAGGGGAAACATTATACAACCGTGTTATTGGATGATCTGATCTGAAGTGTCTGCACCACACCACCTTCTGTTCTATACAATCAATGACCACGCTACCTTGATTGAGATATTTGATGGTTTTTGAGCTAAATAAAGCCTCTCCAGAAAGATTTAAACCTGCTGTTCTAGGTTTTTTCACAGGTCTTAATTTTCTGACACTTCAGATTGAGTTTGCTCGAGATTTCCCAGCATGCACTGTGCAAGCTTAGTCGAACAAAGATGGCTGTCATAGCAACCAAAAAGTAAAGTAACTTGTGTCATGGACAAACATTTTATGTTATTTTTGTGTAACAAAAAAAGCACGCCCCCCAAAAAAACCCAACACAAAACTAGTTTTATATGTAAAATGCAGCCAAATAAAGGTAACATTACAAAATGGATTCACTCGTGAGACGGACCTCTTGTAAAACACAGCATGTCTTAAAATTGCAAAATTAAGAAATCATTTCATGACAATTTAATCTCATATGTGCATGTATAGCTGCGATAGACTGGCAACCTGTCAAGGGTGTACCAATATGCGCTGGAGATAGGCACCGGCAGACCCATGTGACCCGAAATGGGAATGAACAGGTTGAAAAATGAAAAATTAAAAAAATGCTAAAGATTCACAATATAGCCTGCTGTATTAGTGATGGTCCCCGCGGGTCGGCTTTGGGGCGTGTAAAGAAACTTCAAGTGTCACTTCATTTGCGGGGCGGGTCATTAAACACAAAATCAAAACAAAAACAATCCATGTATGTTGCGTGCAATTATATGATCATGAATACGTTGCTGAAAGAGAGGAGATTCTTCTGATACAGCAAGGACATTCTTCCAGCAAACACAGAGGTTTCGAAAATGATTCTCTGTATTTCAGCTACATGCACAGCTCTGCTGGCCGGGTGCTGGAGTCCAGGCGAAATAGATTAAATCCCGGTAAAGTGGATTGCAAAAAAGTGAATTTTTTTTTTTTTTTTTTTCACAGCGAACATAAAAACACTGCAGTGTGATAAATGATAACATTTTTAAGGCTAGATTACAAACGCTGCTCTTTGTAAATGTTTAAAATATGTGTATCATTATCTTATTATTAATATGACGTGATTTATCGTTCAATCATAATCATGTGTTGTTGTCAGTTTCCAAGCGCTTTCAGGCTGAAATAAAGGCTGTTTTCATTTGAATTACAATGCCTACTATGTCTACGTAATGGTCGCAGGTGCGGTGCGGAGTAGGGCAGTTGTAAAAATAGATTACGTGGTGCGGGGCCCGTGGATTGGATTGGCGCATCACTATCATGTATGACACACATTTATTTGTTGAAAAACACCAGAAGTTATGCATTTGCTGGTCCTGTAGAGAATAAAGATATTTTCAAGTGTTAATTGATATTTCAGGAAACAAAACATTCACATGTTAAATGTATCCCTTTAATTTATCTACGCCCCTGGGACTTTTTTTAATCTTTAAAAGATGTTGGTGGAGAAAATGTAGTAATTTAGTCTTTTTTCTTCTGTTTACAGTTTTTTTTCTATTTTTCAAACAGCCAGTATTGTTTATATTTTTAGATAGCTTGTATGCAATATTTTTTTTTTTTTTTACAGTGATTGAGATTTTATAGTTGATTTACGGCAGTTTGTAAGATAAACATAGGTATTAAATATTCCTTAAAAAGTCTTAGGTCTGACATTGTGAAACCTGCAAAAACCCTGCATTAGAACTAATCTGGACGAATCGAAAGTGTTTTACACAGAAAAATGGAACTTAAATAATGAACCAAGCTGGGGACTCCAATTTGTTATGGTAAAATAAACCTTCTCTATTGATAATAAACACTGGAGACAGTTTGAGAGGAACAGAGCAACGACGGCTATTTATCATAAAGATATTAAAGACAATCAATGCATCTTACGCACATGCCACCATGAGAGTGTAGAAGAAGAACGTGGCAAACGAGAGCGAGCGGGAGCAGAGAGGTGAGCGCAGAGAGAGAGAGAGAGAGAGAGAGAGAGAGAGAGAGAGAGAGAGAGAGAGGCGGTCTCACCTAAATTTATACCCTCCTCCTTGGGTGGTACTAAAGCATAACGTGTGCTCTAAGGTTTTCTTCTCTTCCCTCTCATTAATAAACCCATGTAGCACTACCTTTAGCTAATAAAACACTATGTAATAAGTATATATGTCTAAATAAAATAATAGTATGACAATAATAAGTAGATTTAAGAACTAAAGATCTAAAGTTAAAGAAATACACGCTATTCTATGTCTCTAAATAACCACTAGATGGTAGTATAACACAACTAATGAGACGCTATTATTTAACATTTTAAAAATCCATTACAGTTCAAGTACCTCTCTGGCCTCGTATGTGTCAGGAACGGTGATGCGGTACGGTGTGTCTGGAATGTCGTAGTACGGCTGGTCTTTATGGATGTCCTGAGGATTTGGAAACATTACGATCAAACTGATCAATACACTGATCACAAGATGTATCAGAGCAGAGAGACATTACTCACAGCACTGAGGGACAGAGACAGAGTCTGCAGGATATCCAGCATGGTCTTAAGGACACGGCCACTCCACAACAGGTGAGGAAATCTGGACGGAAAAAGAGCATCCACTCTCAGACTTTCTGAAACCATTACTGACTGAAGAAAAGGAGATCTGAATTATTTGTGTGCAGACGACACTACGGGGATTGCTCTCATCGCCAATAATGATGGGACTGCCTATAGGGAGATCCAGCATCTGGCCACTTGGTATGTGGAAAATAATCTGCTAACCCCAAAAAGACCGTTAAGCCTGTTCCATTCTTCAAGTTCCTTGGAGGACCTGTCCTGAGCAGACTTTTTTGACTAACTAGCAGATTGAGTAACAGATTCTTTCCTAGAGGTGTCTTCTTATTGAACTCTCCCCACTGATTCCCATCAGTCCTCCCCATTATCCTGCATTGCCTTGTACATGTGTGATGACAAAGTTGAATCTAATCTAATACATCAAGAAACAGTGCAGAACATTTCATTCAAATTCTTTCACCTGCTATCCTTTTAGCCCAAGTTTACCACCAACCAACATTAAAGCAGAGTTCTATACTGAGAGTAGTAATAATCAAAGCTGCGAGCAGAGATCAAAGGGGTCGAGCACCTCTGGTACCATTGGATCTCGGCTGCCAGATTGCTTGCACTTTACAACCAATCCATTCATTCATTTTCCAACCCACTTTTTTGGGGTCACGGGGGTCTGCAGGTGCATCTCCAGCACACATTGGGCGAGAGGCGGGGGTACACCCTTGACAGGTTGTCAGTCCATTGCAGGGCAACATTCACTCACGCATTCACACCTAAGGGGAATTTAGATTATTCCGTTAACCTGACGCATGTTTTTGGGATTGTGGGGGAAACCGGATTACCCGGAGGAAACCCACGCAAGCACAGGGAGAACATGCAAACTTCTTCCAGGGAGGTCACTAGCAAGCCTCGAACCGACAACCTTCTAACTAGAAGGCCACAGTGCTACCCATTGTGCCTCTGTGCCGCCCTTGCAACCAATCCATTTTGAAAAAAAATGTTAACTTATTGAACCACATCTAAAAGTGTCATGACCCCCAGGCAGTGCTAACGAGTCTAAACATTTAGGAGTCTAAATATTTCAGGTATTATTTTGGCCAATATTCTTGTCACATATGACAAAATTGTTAAATAAATCTTAACAGTGGTAAATGTTGTATTTCCTGGCCACCTGGTGATGGTACAACAGAGAGTTCAGACACTGTCTGTTAACAGCATAAAATTTGTGACTGATCAGAAATTGCATGTCTGAGTTATACCCCACTTCCTGTTTACACTGAAATGTCGACTTTTGATGGGCGCTGTGCACACAGTTCCCTTTCAGTCGGTCCTGGAGACGTTAGTCGGGATTAGACAGACTGAATAGGAGCAAATCTTAGTGAGAGCGACTGACCGAACATAGTAACGGGCAAATTAATTTGCAGGCGTGGGTGATTGATAAGCAATCAGCTGGGTATAAAGCTGGGTGTGACCTACACCTCAGTATGCAGTTTTCCTTCGGAGCTGACTGAGTGCGACTCTCTCTCTCTCTCTCTAACTTTGACGCTTTACGGTTGAAAGATTAGCAGGTTGCTTACCTCGGCATTCGGGTGTTGTTCCTCTGCTAGCCCAGATAGCAAGCCACCGTACTGCCGCACCTCATATCTTTTGAGCAAGCCTGTCCAGTGTGTTTCCGCCATTTTCTCGTTGATCCGGTCCATTTTTCACGACACGATGAGCAAAACGTGCATTACTCCTCACTGCGGTGGGTTTATCTCATCGAAAGATGGTCACGATAGATGTGTGGAGTGTTTGGGTTTCCAACAGAGGAGAGGAGATTGACGCCGTTTTGATAAAAGGTGCAATCGAGCCGGTCCGCCCAGCAGATGTGGAACGCAGGTTTTACAGCCCATACTTCCTGGTCCCCAAGAAATCAGGCGGGCTGTGGCCAATCTTGGATCTGAGGCGTCCGAGCCGGCACCTGGCCAAGTAGAGAGTCATCTCTTTTTTTCGGGATGGAGCTGAACTCCGAGAGCATGCGGGCACGATTGTCGGTAGAACGCGCCCGGGCCTTGCTGGCCACCCTGTCGGCGGTGTCTTCTCGACCAGTGGTCAGACTGAAATTATTTCAGAGGCTCCTGGGGCATATGGCAGCCACAGCCCCAGTTATTCAACTCAGGCTCCTGCGTATGCGACCACTGCAGCTATGGCTTCTCTCGCGAGTTCCGAGTTGGGCATGGTGTCGGGGAGCTCTTTACCTGTCCAGACGCTCAGAGTACTTCCTGTGATCCGGAGGGATCGTGTGGTGGTCACCACTGATGCCTCCAAGACCGGTTGGGGCATGCAACAGGATCGCGGATTCGCTGTCCAGGTTCCACCCCACGGCAGGAGAATGGCGACTCCATCCTCGGGCTGTTCAGCAGATATGAGACATCTTTGGCGAGGCCCAGGTAGACCTGTTTGCCTCCCGCCAGAACACCCATTGCCGGCTTTTCTACTCCCTGTCCCTGGCTCCTCTTGGGATAGACGCGCTGGCCCACTGCTGGCCCAGGAACAAACGCTTGCATGCGTTTCCCTCAGTGAGCCTTCTAGAGGTTTCAGGCCGCCTAGACCCCCCTCTGTTCCCTCTTGGGACCTCTCCGTTGCCCTGGCTGGGCTGCGGAAGTCTCCTTCTGAGGCCTTGCACTCTGCAGAGCTGCGTGTCCTCTCACTGAAGACCGCACTCCTGCTTGCTTGGCCTCAATTAAGAGGGTGGGAGATCTCCAGACACTGTCCGTTGACAAATCCTGCCTGGAATTCGGCCCTGGCGATTCTCTGGTTACCATCAGACCCAGGCCCGGATTCATCCCCAAGGTCCCATCCGTCCCCTTCCGGGACCAGGTGGTGACCCTGCAAGCTCTGCCCCGGGAGGAGGTAGATCCAGCCCTGGGTTCGTTATGTCCAGTAAGAGCCCTTCGGATCTACCTGGACAGAACCCGGGAGCTTCGTTGCTCCCAGCAGCTCTTCATATGTTTTGGAGGCCAGCGTCGGGGTTCCGCGGTCTCCAAGCAACGGCTTGCCCACTGGCTAGTGGAAGCTATTCGCCTTGCTTATGAGGCGTGTGCGGTTCCCTGCCCTCTCCATCTGAGGGCCCACTCCACTTGTGGCATCGCTGCTTCGTGGGAATTGGCTAGAGGGGTCCCCATTTGGCACTTCCTTTCTATGTTTTCTATACAGCTCCCCTTTCAGGCGGCTAGTATGAACCCGTCCCGTTACACCCCCTGCCTTGGTGAGTAACGGTAAACTTCCGTCTCTGCCGATTTTGTCTTGCAGATGACCCGCTGGTAGCCCTTCGGGCCTCGACGCGATCTCCGCCACTCCTCCCTGCGGGTCGAGGGGTGCCTCCTTCTGGTCGTCAGCAACTCAACTGAGGACAGCTAAAGCTCCCAGTGTTGGACGACTTCCCCGTCAATGTTATTTCTGGGCAGAAGGAGTTCCCATTCAGGTACTACAGCCTTATACTAACCTCTTTTTTGTCGTTTAGTGCCAGCCTGTTTGAAAGGACTTCAGGCATGGCCCTTTATAGAGGCTCCCATTCAGTCGGTCTAATCCCGACTAACGTCTCCGGGACTGACTGAAAGGGAACGTCTAGGTTACTTGCGTAACCCCACATTCCCTGAATAGGGAACGGAACGGAGACGTTACCCTTCGCCATGCCCTAGAAGTCATGGATCTGAGGTGCTGGGAGGTAAGTAGGTCCGGCTCCTCAGAAAATTCCATACTGAGGCGTAGGTCACGCCCGGCTTTATACCCGGCTGATTGCTAAACAATCACCTACCCCTGCAAATTAATTTGCCCGTTAATATGTTCGGTCAGTCGCTCTCACTGGGACTCGCTCCCATTCAGTCGGTCTAATCCCGACTAACGTCTTCGTTCCCTATTCAGGGAAAGTGGGGTTACGCAAGTAACCTAGACATTACGATGAGACTGATGGAGTTTTGATTTAGGATTTTGATGACAACAGTGCAAACATAGTTTAACGTAGTCTAAAAAGCTTAATTTAACATCCCATATGCCTTAAGTTGAGAATGATGTAGACTGGAGATGAACAGATAAAATTTCCAAGAGGAGTTTGTAAAAGTATGACAGCAAAAGTGTCTTTCTGGTTCTTTTGGAAACGCGATTCATATTACTTATATTTAAGTCTTGTTACCCTACACGTGTGCTGAATTTTGTTTACGTATGACAAACTGAGAGAGCAACATAAGCTGAAATGTGTTAGGTGGCGCTATAGAGCCAATGTGCCACACCCATTTTTCAAACCACAATTAGATGTACTTTTCACCAGTTCTGATGTTTGTTTGTGAAATTTAGTCAGTTTTCGAGCATGTTTATGCCCTCAAAAATGCACCAAAATCCACAAAACAATAATGTGCTGAGTGGTGCGGAGAACAATAGGGTTCTATGCACCCTCTGTGTTTGAGCCCTAATAATAGTAATACATATAAAAATGAACAGTACAGAGAAACCAGATACAATGGGCATAGAAGCAGAAAATACCATACCAAGACCTGTCTAAAGAGATGGGTTTTGAAATTGGTTTAAAAGTGGTCAGAAAAGAGCTATTCCGAAACCAGTCCGGAAGCCTAGTCCACAACTTTGGGGCAATATAGCTAAAGGCCTTACCACCCAAAGCTGTAGTGGGAGGACAAGGTCAAAAGGGCAGATGAGGAGTCTGTGGTATCGACCTAATCTTTACGAAGAAGTACCTGATTCCTGGAGAACTGCGTTGGGGAAATTAGTTTATTAAATGATTCTTTTTTTCTAACCCAATCAGATGTAGAGTGAGTAAACTACATGATTTTGATACTAAATAGGCGTCATCCACATAGCAATGGAACCGAGCGCCATACTTTCTGAATACTTCACTTAAGGGAAAAATGTAGATAAACAACAACAGTGGGCCAAGGACTGAACTTTGTGGTACTCCTGATATAAGCGGAAATGGTTTCGATGTGTGGTTTTGTCAAGTAGGAGTTAAACAAGTCAATAGCTTGGCCAGCTACATCTATTGACTGGAAACACTGCAGCATAAGTTGGTGGAAAATTCTGCTGTTAAGTTTATCAGAGTTCAGGTTTACTACAGAAACACAAATTATTTTCAGCTACTTCTAGCTCATGGGGAACCTGCCCTGAGCTGCCTCAATCCCACTTCTGAGACACAAGATACTTGTGAATCTGAGGAACCCATGCCAGTTGCTCAACACAAACAGCGCTAGAGAGTAATTTTGGAAAGACTGTTTCTGTGCATTTCTTTATGAAATAAAAGCAGCTGATTGTCTCTCCTCAGTTAGAGACAGAGAACATAAAGAGTAGATCAATAAACGAAACAGGGTCTCCAGATTATGGAGAGCAGCAAAAGAACTTACGTCTCCGCCAACCCCGACAGGTATTTATCTGCCACTCTTCGGATCCTCTTGTGAATGTGGTTGAAGTTTACCAACAGGAACTGAGCATGGCTTTCCAACTCCTCCTCGTGGGCTTTGGTTTTTGCCTGAGAAGTACAACAGGAAACATTAGACAAACCTAAATAAAAGCAGATGAGAACATTTCAGAAGAGCAACTAAAAGCAGACCAGCTCCAGATGTTTGGTCTGTATATACCTTGTCAGCCATCATCTGCAAAAAGACGTCGAAGACCTTGTCGCCAACGGCAATCACACACTGCATCATTCCTGAGGACCATCAACATGCAAACATCCCAGTCAGATCAACATAAAATCTCCAGCAATTCTTCTAAAAAATGATGTCTGCTCACCTGACTTGTCCTTCTGGATTGCCCGGTCCTCAAAATAGCGGAACATCACTTGGAAGCGATCGGAATCCTGGGAGCGTAGCACCCTGAAGGAGAAGAGATCATGTGACTGCTCTACAATCATAGAACACATAAGTTCTTTAGGGTAACCAGGTTAACCGTAGCTCAGAAAACATCTGATAACATTACAAATGTTGTTTCGAAAGTAGTTGCTACTTTTTAACAATCTAACCAAGTCAAAATTGCTCAATATTGTGAATATTTACTTTATGTAGGCAGATTAGAACCCGTATGTGTTGGAGATGCTTTCAGGCAAGTTTGAGTTTGAGTCTAAATTTGGGCATAACTTTCTCTGTTTCATGTTTTTTGATTACAAATCTTATATTTACACATATTTTGGGAAAATGCTTTAACACACTGGGCAAATTCACTACCATTTCATGTTGTTTGTGGCATTAAGCTTTAATAAGATTTTTTTTTTTATTCAAGAATGTTACATTTTAATTGATTTTACTTGATGCCACTGATTTAGAAAAACAAACAAACATATTTCCTTTTGACATTGACCTATGACTTATTTTCAAGATGAAATTGGATTGTTTTACCATGTCTTGGACACGTCAAACATTAGTAATATGGGTGTTGACAGATTTTTTTGTTTTAGTGTAGCACCAGATTTACTCTGTGGTTGTTTTTGCCCCACTGACTTCCTTTAGAACAACCTTTATTGATTGCAAAGCCTCAACATCAAAAATGCATGCATAAGATGATGGTGGGTGGTCATTTCTGTTGGGAAGAGGTAAAATTTGAGATTTTGACAATTTATTTTTTGGGGGAAAAAAAATAAAATGCATCACATCTAAAGTAATCCATGAATGAATGGCCTCAATCCATTCGTTTAAAAGCCTTTACTTAATGAGAACGATACAATTAATGATACGAACAGGAAAATATTTCACACACCTCGTCTAGTGAAGATTTTTGTCTCTTTAATATCAGAAAATATTTGTGACCTGTGCCCATTGAGGTTTAGACTCACTTCAGTGGTTTTAAAACTTTAGTAATCAAACTTCTTGACTTAATTGTGCATCAAAACAAAACGTAATAAACAGCAAAAAAGTTTTAACATATCGATACATTATAATGCTAAGATAAAATGCGCATAAACTATGATGGAAAAACAGTTACCAAATAAATTCCAAAGTAGGGCTGAACGATATTCTGTTCTGACATTGACATCGCGATGTGTGCATGCGCGATAGTCACATCGCCGGTTTATCGCGATAACAGAACGGTAGCACCAGGGTAGCAAAACACGAGTTTGTTGTATGGCTTGTTGCTGGGGTGACATCCACGTTCCGTGTGCCTGCAGAGTGATCACCGCTAACAGCACACATTCATTACTAAAAATGCGTGACGAAGAGGATCTGCCGCAAAAAGTCGATTTCGTACCAAAAAGAAAGTCGAAATCATCTATATGGGACTATTTTGGCTACAAAAAGGCGGATGTTGACCAAAAGGAGGTACCGGTACTTTGCATAAAGTTGTGACCACAAAACATGGAAACAGCACCAATTTGTCATCACTTAAAACATCATCTCAAAGCTAAAGATATGTTGCCAATAAATACCGTCACCAAAGAGGGATTTAAGAAAATGAACGCTTGACAGGCGGTATGTTATACCATCCTGCACATATTTGTAACCTGTCTCAAGCCTGCAAAGGTTGATAGACTTGTGTTCTTGGATAAAAACCTTGAGTAAGCAAAGCATACATCATACATAAGAGTGCATGATCACATGATCATGCTAAAGAATACTCAGTTTAGAAGATTTTATTTTGTTTAGCCATGATTATGATGATGAACAACACTGTTTTATCTTGGAAGTTTTGCTGTTGGCTAGAGGGGCCTTAAAAGTTGACTTAAAAACAAAAGATTGTAAACCAAAATACTTATAAGTGGTTTTATTAAAAAAAATATATTTAAGTATCAGATTTTCTGTTTACAGGAATATGTTCTGAAAGTTTTATTTCATTTTGTTTATTTTATATAAATGTTTTAGCCATGATTATGATGACCAACACGAACATGAAAAAAAAAAAACCTTTACATTTATTTAAAGTTATATTGTTGTAAACCAATCAGGGGGTTGGTGTAAAGCTGCTATTTTATTTTAAAATATTAAGTGACCTTTTTGTCACTTGTAATGAAGCTTGTTTATTAGTGAAATTATTATTATGTAATTATTGACTTTAGCCTGGATTGATGGCTCTCAATATCTCAATATATATCGTTTGGAAAAAATATATAGCAATGTAATTTTTTTACAAATACCGTTCAGCCGTATTCCAAAGCAATAGCAATGCATGTGAACTGGGGTGCGATGTGGCTGAAGTAATCGGCTAACTAACCATTTCATTGCACAACAATGATGTTTTGGTTTTTCTAAAAATTTTTCTCCACAATCTGTCGTCAAACTGGTTTGGGATCATCACCTCCCAGAACTGTCCTGAGCGACTGCGTTCCCAAAGAGCAGTCTCCCGCCTCCAAAAGCAAGATGACTTTCGTTGTTTTCGTGTTCAAAGATGCAAGTAACTTATTATCTACGAAAAGAGGAGAAACTTCCAATTTTCTTTTGATATTTGGCGCCAGTTTATCACGGAGTGACAATTTTGTTCTCTTGGACTTGTTGGATGGAAGCTGTGCTTTATTCGCAAATATTTTCTGAGATATTCTAGCTTCGCACATAACTTAAAATTAACATCTTTAATAGAAACATCTTTGATATAAACATGGCTCATGTTTTGCTTTCAGTTTCTTCCTGGAGGCATCTCATGCTATGCGTACGTACCTCATGTACTCCAGGCGATACACAGACAGCAGGTAGGTGGACATGGCGAAGTCCAGTTTATTGATTAGAGCAGCGACCTCAGGGGGAGGATCCAGCAGGTTAATGATGGTTCCCCTCAGATCATTCAGCTCCGCCTGGAAACATGAATATTGACAAAACGACTCAGGGCTCCTTATACAAGCTGTTTTTGAGGTTACAGAACAGGTCGTTTATGGAACCACTGGACGTTTATGGAATGGATCAGTATAAGCAGAGTTACACATTTCATACACAGAGATACAACATCTCTTAAACCTCCACATTCCTGGTCCCTGGGTTATTACCGGAGTCACGGTGTCATTCTTAAGGGCTGAGTTGTACTGCAGCTCGGAGCGTAGAGGTTCACCACTCGGGAATGTCAGCAGAGGAGATTTAGTTGCAATCTCACATACTCCTTCGTACCACTCCTCCGGCCACAAACCTGGATATGAAGGGTTTGTTTCAGAGCAACATAGGACCACCAGCTGGAAATGTTTCTAATTAACTTGCATCATCAGCACCAAAAGAAGTTTTCTGTCATATTCAGGTCAACAGAGAACTAAATGGAGACAAAAAGGTTGTCCAGTCATTAATTGGAGATTTGTACTCGGTGCACCCCAACATAGACCAATGTGAGCTGCACCAGAAGAACCCTATATTCATCTTCTAAATATATGGCTCTTCCCAAATTTGTGGATCTGTTCATTCATTCTCCTAGTCATGGGGGTCTCCAGCAAACATTGGGCGAGAAGCGGGGGTACACCCTGGACAGGTCGCCACTCTATCATAGGGCAACCGATTCTGAACTTTGATGTTGGCTAATAAAAGTGCCGTTTAAAACCATTTTTAAAAATGGGGCTTGGTGACTGATGATAACCCCAAATACTTTTGCACAGTGGTTGATATGTTCTTGTACAGACATCCTCCACAAGTGTGGTGGGTTTCAATCAGGTTCTCAGTTGGAGTTACAGTTTTGAAAGTTTAACAAGCAGACATGATAAATAAAAGTAGATAACTATCTAGTTCTTTAAGTTTCCTAGAACACCTAGTTTCCAGCACAAATAACATATAAAAGGTCTTCAAGAACAGCACTGAAATCTAACCTGAGCCTTCCACAGCGAAGCCCATCACAACTGAATACAGCCAGAAATCCCGGAAGAGCTTCTGCAGTCTGGGCTTGGCTTCTTTAATGGCCGGCAAACGTTTGGTCAGCTGTGGGCGAAACCAGGAAAGTGATTCAGGCAGATCCGCACAAACAAATCTGAAATATGACCAATAATCAAGAATAGTTCTCTACTGGAGCCTTTTTTGAGTTACAGCTCTTTACAAATATTAAACAAACTGATTTCATAAAGTATGAATATAGTAAGAAAATATAACTGCAAGCAGTACACCGGGCCAAACGTTAAGAAGCTAATTTATAAACAGGTTGATTAGTCTAGTCTGACAAGAAATTAATGTTTTTATGACAAAAATGCCTATTTTATATCTCCTGACCAACAGGGGCACTGTGCCGAAAGCTCAGATCATGTTTTTGAGAACACTCACACCACAATATAGCTTTATGACCATTTTGGTGAGTGCTATGTCGCAGTTGTTATGCTTTGTTGCATCAACTGGAATTCTTAAAGATTTTGTGAAAATTGTCAGAGGATGACCTGGAAGGAGTTTGGTGAAAAATGGGTAAAACATCCATAAGGAGTTTGCAAAAGTACATTTTGAAGGTAACTCAAAGAGTCTGATAAACAGCATAATGTACAATGACATCACTTTAAGCATTGGCCTGAACCAATGATAAGAGGTAACAAGAATTTGGTTTCTTACATTTTAAGTGAGTAACATGGATTTAAGTACACATTTGGACTAGTAAAGGCACAATAGAGTTTGAGTTAGGGGGTCCAGATTAGGTCAGATTACTCATAATAGCCAAATTTCAGTTAGACATAATAGGCCCCTAATTAGAAATAAGGTAATATAATGTTTTACTGAAGAAAGAAAGAAAATGCAATGGCAAAGCATTGATTAGGGGTGTAACGGTACGCTAAAATCGTATTCGGTTCGGTACAGTGTCTTGGAGAGTTCGGTTCGGTTAATTTTCGGTACAAAACAATAAGAGCTTACAAAATCTTTATTTTGAAAAGCTGCCAATACACAGTAGAATTCTTGCATAAAATAAATAAAAGTGACACATTTGGGTGATATTTTAAATAAATTGCACTCTTTATTAAGAAAAACAAATTTTTTTTAAATAAAAAATTAAATACTGCAACTAGTTAGGATAGATTAACCTATCCACATTTTCTGAAGAGAGCACAGATCTGGTTGCAGTGACTACTGAAAATACCGAATACCGAAATGGTACGCAAGTGTACCGAACCGAACTGGCCGTACCGAAACGGTTCAATACATACCATGAACCGTTACACCCCTAGCATTGATACGGGGCCAAATAACACAAACATCAGAATTAATGTCATTGAAAGGGTAAAATAAAGTCTATGTAATTGCTGCCAAAAAAGAAAGAATAGCAAAATGGCTGCAGTGATATTAAGAGGGTTATGCAATTTGATGGCCCTGTTGCCAAACACAGCTGGTAATATCTTCTGATGACTCAGACCAACTTTGATCTCGATATGTACAACCAAGCTACTACCGGGATACATCTTTGGATTTAGTTTAGATCAAAGTCACCGCAAACACCAGAGCGTTTTAAAAATAAAATCAGTAAAGCCATCAACACAAAATCCATAACTTTTTGCCTACATGGTTTTAGGATGGTCCAAGTCCATTTTGGTGAGGGAAAGAAACAATAAATAAAAATTGCATTTTTCTCAATTTTTTTTGAAAAAGCAGGTTTAAGTCCCAATTCAAAAGTGCTGACTTCAAGAAGTTTGGTCAATTCTGGTAAAATTGGTATCTAATCTACGTTCTGTGCTAAATCCAGGTTAAAAAGTCACAATCATTATTTGGCCATAGGCTAAAGCAGTGGTTCTCAAGCTTTTTTGGCCGAGCCCCCCTTTAAACCTTTAAAAGAATCTGCCCCCCTAGATATAAAATAATAATTATTTAATAATTAATTAATAATTATTTTAATGTAAAATAAATGTAACTACTCCTTAATGTTAAATAACTCATT